>JARHVA010005085.1:250000-397500 GCA_037957365.1 Torreya grandis | reverse complement strand
AAATCCTAAAAATTTAACTATCCAAGATGGTAAGAATAAATCATCTTGAGAAGTAGTGTGACAGATCTAATAAGGTTTTAGAAAGACAAAATATTAATAACATCTATATTTACTATTTCTTACAAGAATCCTATAAGGAGGAATATTAAAGTGTGTTTCTTGGGATTGATAACATTGAGGAGACTATAAATATCTTATTTTAGTCATAAATAAGCTTAATCATATCAATTATTTTTTTAATATTGAGTGTGAGGATAAGATAGTCTTATTCAAGTATAAGAAGCCTAGTTGAGGATACTTGTAAGATCCCTATTTACATCAGATTGATATCAAAGATAGAATTAGAGAGTTTTATTACTCATAAATTTTAGTATCAAATCTTAGAAAAAGGTCTTTGGGAGATTTTATGATAAAATAAAACTATAATGAGTTCACATAAGTGCAAATTATAAAAGAAGGGAAACTTAAGGGTCAAAAGAGAAACCCTAAAAAAAAGTTGAGAATGTTGAGAAGTGTGAAAAAAAGAAAGGTTTTGCATTCCTATAATCCATTTAGGGGAAAATCACATTTAAGATAAAAGGTAATAAATCCAAGGTGAAATATACTTGAATGTTTCCAAGATGAAATAGACTTGGTGGTGTCAAAATACCATGTAGAGGCTTTAGGTCAAACACAAAAGAAGTAAGAAAATAGAAATAGGACTGAAAAGAGAGAGGAAAAAAATGAATAAAAAGAATGAGGTGAGAATAGAAAAGGGAATTCAAAAATTGATAGATGAGATTAGGTAGACCTTAACAAGATGAATAGCAGTTTTATAATAATTGATCCAAAATCAATCAAGGCAAGGATTCTTAAGAAGGTTCAAGAAGGTGGTCTAGTGGCAAATCAAGAAGATGGAAGAAAGGAAAAGAAGACAACAACAATTCAAAATATATAAAATGATTATAAACATTTTATAATAAAAACCAAGGAGAAAATTGAAAAGATGATCTTGCCTTAATATTTTGATTCTAATACTAAATCTAAATGTATGAATTTGGGTATGCATATTATTGAAGACATGTTTTTAATGAACCATAAAGAGATGGTTTCATAACTGAAACATGAGGAGAAAATTAAAAGAAGAGTCCTCATCCAAGAGGATGAGAGTAGCTACAAGAGAGATCAAGGTGACAAATAACATGTTCATGGTGTGAATAATGAGTATGAGTTTAGGTTCCATGGTGATCATGAAACAATCAAGGTACATGAAAGACATGAACAAAGTCATCAAAGGAATTATAAGTAGATTGTAGGAAAATCAATAGAGAAGGAAGAAGATGGACAAGTCTAGATTAAAATATTAATAATTATATTTATTATAAGATGCATACTTACTTACATAAACAAACCATGTATAGGAACATGAAATAAGATAAAAGAATAAGCATGGGTATCCAAGAGTTCAAGGGAGGAAAAGAAAGATGATGAAGACCATTATAATGAAGATAAACTTCAAGAAAACCAAAAAGCAAAGGTATAAGATTTCAATCTAACATAAATGCCAAGGGGTAAATAAGGCATAATTAAGTAAACCATAAATTAAAATAGGTCATACAATGATGAATAACTTAGAAGGATGAAAGGAGCATCAGGAAAGTCTTGTAAGGAACCTGAGAAGATCATAGAAAAGTGAGATATGTAGGATTATGAGATCCTTAAAGAGACCATTGATTCTCCTAAATATGAATTGATTTATTTTGAAAATGTTATTTATGTAGGTATGGATATATAAAGGAAATAAATAATCCATTTCCACATGAAAAATAAAAGAGCTAAAACATAAGAGATCAAGATAGAAAAAGGAAAGGAGGACAATAATCAAATTCTTCATGAAAAAGATAACCAGAAGATAAAGGTAGGCTTGATGAAGGACAATATTAGTACAAGAATAGGTAGATTCAAACCAACATTACAATATAAAAAAAGATTTAATTCACATGGAGGAAAAATTACAAATAAATAAATAACAAGAATATAAACCAAGAAGGCGAAGGCAAGGTGAGTACATTCATTGCTTGATAATCATATGTTGTGTATAGCATGGTGTTATTCACTATTTCAATTCCATGAAGACTATATGGAAATTATTTTAAAAAGAGAAAATAAACATTAATAATGGGATCAAGCCTTAATAAAGTCAAGAGGAATAAGTTGTAAATCCAATTCAAGTTGTTATAATCATATTATCTTTGATAGAACAGAGGTAGAACAAGTGACTATTTCACAATATTTATATTATTTGGTGGTTGGGAGCCACCAAGACCAAATAGTAGATCTATGTAGAATATGTAATATAATATGATAATGATGGTGAAATATGATCAAGAACTAATCTAAGAACTAACCTAAGATGTATATTTATAATGAAAATTAAACTAAGGTGATCTAGTTAAAAAAGAAGCAAAAAGGAAGGGTAGTGTAGAAATAAATGTTGTTGATATTCATTCCAAACATCATGATAAAGTTTAGATTTCATCTAGACATTCACTTTACCAATGTGTAACATGAAAAATATTAAGCCCAAATCTTATCACACATTAGGTAAACTCCTAAGGAAGGTGAAATTAATGAAAATAAGAACCTACTTCACTTTAAAGATTTACCCCTACAAGCAAAACACATTAGCCCAAATGTAAGAAGAGTAAGAAAATGAAATGAAACTAAGGACTTTCAGTTAACTTAGCATTAACACAAGTCAACAACTATGCAATAAAATGTACACACTAAGAATTTATGAAAACCATTCAAATTTGGAAATTAGAACAAACAAGTAAGAGAGAAGCCATGATAATAATGAACACAAGAAAATATTGGATAATCTTTGTAGAATTTCTTGGTTATATTAGTTGCTCCAAATTTACAAAGTAATTTTATCTCTAATAACTCCCCCCCACTTTTGACAATGGACAATACCCCTTTTATATCAGACCAAGAAGGTATGTTGGTCATTCTAATCCAATTACATTTATATAAGTGTATGGGATAGGTGTACTCTCTATTGTATTATGGAGCCAATGACCTTTTCCTTCTAATAGACTTGTCCATAGATAACCTGCTTCACAAATTGCATGTGGTCATGAACTTCTATTAAATTACTTAATAGCGGTCCACTAGATCTTTAGTTCATGTTGTTTTTCTACTTAAGTGACATCATCTCAGTACCTATGTGGCATCCCTATGGAAATTTTATAGAACTGTTCATCAATGTTCACATCATGACCAATGCCTTTTAAATTCTTTCCTTCATCTTGTACCATCAAATTATACTTAAAAGAACTAGCACAGGCCATTAATCTTGATCTTTGGATTTGAATGCCATTGGTTGTCTAAGCTATGTTCCATGTGGTTATGACATGTCATTACTGCATTTATTTTTAGTTATATTAGAAAGTCCACATCAATTTTGAATCATTTTATCTCTTTTCTATATTAAATTTGACATCTATGAGAACATTATTTGACATCCATGGGAATGTCTTTTATGGGCATGTGATCATCAATTTTAAGCATATCTCCAGGACTATTTTCTATCTTAAATTTGGCATCTATAAAACTATCATTTGATCTTCGTGTGACCATAAACTTTAATCACATTCTTGGGATTATTTTTAAGGCCTACTATTTGTCGTTTCTAGGTTTGTTCTTCGTCATGAATATGCCACCTGGCAGTCTCACATCATTCGATCAACTCTATCTAAGAAAACATGGATAATAAATTCTACAAAGATGCATAATATTTAAGTCAGGTCTAGGAAAAATATAAACTTAAGTTAAAGTGTTAAGCTATGGTTTAATACATATTAAAGTAACCTCATGAATTTAAAGGGACTTTATAGTGGGGAATTATTTTGGGTCTTTTGCATCAGATAAAATGTCTAATGACAAAAGTTTGAAGGGTCCTTTTAGAAAAGATCATAGGGTATGTTTGAAGATAAGGTACCCCTTATAAAAATATTTAATGGTATATTAAAAAATCCAAAGGATAATATCAAAAGATAAGTGTCTATTTTAAAACTTTTGCAGGGTAAATTTCACAAATGTTGAAGGGTATGTTCCCTTAGGGTGATTATTTTGGGCCTTCTACATTGGACAAAATGTTTGATGACAAAATTTCAAAGGGTATTTTGAGAAAACCTAAATGGTATGTTTAAAATCTCAAAGGGTCATTCCATAAAATGTGAAGGGTATGTGCCCTTCACAAAAATCCTAAAGGATATTTTCAAAGAAGCTGAAGGGTACTTTTAAAAAGCCCAAAGAATAATTGGCCTAAAAAAAATACCAAAGGATAATTTTGTTAAGGAAAAGTGAAATTTTAAAAAATTTTAAGGGTAATTTGGTTTGGAAATAAGCCCTAAAAAAACCTTGAAAGATAGGTCTATAGGGTGGATGTCTTTAACAAAACTTTCGAAGGGTATTTTCAAAAAACTTGAAAGGTAGGTTTTAGAAAAATTATTATAGGAAAGATTTTGTGGAAAGATAAGTCTAAAGGATCATTTCAAAAAAAGTTTGAAACAAATATGTTGAAGGGTAAGTGATAAGAGGTAAAATGGAAATTCCATTGGGGAAAATGCTTGATAGAATAAATCCATAAGGAAATTCTTCAAACAAAATGTCTAAAACAATTATCCTGACATAGATAAGTTTGAAGGAATAGACCAATTACATAAGTCCTAAAATAATTTATGAACATAATCCCAAAATTATTTTGGATAAAGTATCTATAATATAAACCCCAAAGGTTAATTCATTTGGGATGAAGATCCGAAGGAAGATCCCGGAAAAAATGTCCAAAATATAAAACCCAATAATTAAAAACATAATAAAAGGGCTTTGCATTTAGAATAGACCACATGAATAATAAAAAGGTCTGAAAGGGGGGATTGAGACATAAAAGGGACTAATCATGGTTGTTGGAATAAGGTTTGGTCATGTTTAAAAATATGACTAAGCCTTAGGAAATAAAACAAAACTAAGCCCATAACATTATTTAAAATGTTCCTACATAAAAAGTTCTTGCTAGATTGAAATTAAGTACTTAGATTAAGGATTTAGCTATTCAAATATGAATCTAAAATTTCAAAGGTTAGTAAAGAATAAATTTAATATTAAAGTTATGAAACCCAAGATTTTTTCATTCCATGTAGGCCTTATTGGACCTGCAACCTAAAATATAGAGATTCAATGTTAGCACATTAATTAAGGGCAAACTAGAACCATTAATAAATATGTTAACCAAAGTATGTGTGGATGATATTCAAATAAAAATAATGTGAAATCATGGTAATGACACTCTGATAAAGTGAATCTTCACTTGCAAGGTAAAAATTTGCACAATTTGACATATGGGTCCCTATTTTGTAGAAATGGGATTATGTTGACCTTAACAAATGATAACTTTTGAGGGAAACAACACAATATATTAGAATTCAGAGACTCTAGTTTAGAGTAATAATTAAGTTACTTATTTCATTTTATTAATAAAAATTATTGTGATTAATTCATGGTTAGAATAAATCTTGCACATGTAGAATTAGGATCAAACATCAAAACTTAGTCATGTTGTGAGTGTGCTTGGATTCCACTTATTGATTACCAAAGGATTTAGAGAAAAAATCCTAGGTTCATGGCATTAATCTTTAAAATTTACTTTTATCATGTTTGAATATTCATTAATAACCATGCTTTATCTCAAGGAATGCTTAGCCATTGCTCTGCTGCTAGCCAGACATCCATAGCCCTGGTGGAGATTATAGAATCACCTCTGCTTAGAAAGATCTTTGAATTTTCTAATAAATATCTTATTTTTATATTTTTTCAAGTCATTTTGATTTTTTGGAAAAGGTTGGGAACTAGGTTAGCTAGGTTTAGGGATTTGGTCAAGTGCTTAATTTTTAGATAATCATCCTTGGATGTAAACTTTGTCCCAGGAAATTAATGTTTTTAAAATAGTATAAGATTTCATTCTACATGTGAAATTATTCTTAAAACCAATATTAGATTATAACAAGGTTTAAAATCTCAAGGAATAATTAACTCATCTATTAGTCTTTGTTATTTTTTCTAAACAACAACATCAAGCTCTTATTTCAACAATCTATGATTAACCAAAGTTGAGAAGTCATACCTACATTTTTAAACTGTGAGGTTTCTTGAGAAACTAGATAAAGCTCAAGCTGATGGTTGTCCAAAAGGACTTATTTAAAATCAAGAAACATAGTAAGAGAAAACAAATATAAACATGAACTATATACAAACAAGGGATATGAAGGAAAAAAGAAAGAAACAAAGAACAATAAAGAAACTAAACTAAGCCCTACACTAACCCTATAAATTATTTACCTCTAGGTTCAAATTGAAAATTATTTAGTATACTACCAAACCTTGAAGCATGATTACTTCCTTCCAATGTCTTCTTATTGTGGATAGGAGCACTTGTATTCTTATGTCTTCTAAGTATTGTGGTTTGGTCTCCTATCATCATTCTCAGGTACCAATATTTAAGATTTGGTTTTAAAACCCAATCATCTTCCTCCTCAATTATTCTAGTTTGTAGTAGGAGTGATAGTTATACTTCATCCATAGATAGATAGTGGAATATAACATCATCACTCAATAATGGTAACATATCTCATATCCTTAGACTGATTTTTTCATTAGATTCTTTATTAGGTGGACATGGACTACCATTCTTTGCAAAAAAATCTTCCAAGTCATGCCAAAAGGATTCTTCATCCTGATGAACTAAATGATGTTCATCTAGAATCTTATCATCAAAAACATGCTAGTCCCATACTCCTGACCTTTTGATGAAGTCATATGACAATTCTTGATTTGTTTCACCTACTTCATCTTCATCCTCAGTTGACAAAGGTAGCTCTTCTATCCAATCAGGCTCAAACATATCCTGGTTTAGGGCCTCCAAAATAATATTGTCTTTTGGGAACTCCAAATCATTGGTGAAATCCTTAGATGAAACATCTATGTCTTGTTTTATCCCATTATAAACCATTTTGAGCTTTTTAATTCCATTTAATAAATCATGTTATGATTTCTACCAATCATCATTTTATTCAAGAGCATTCTCTATTTCAGAAATAAAGCTACGTGGGTTGTTTTTTTTGGCTACCTTCTAAATAAAGATCATCTTATAATTGATCCATATCCATTTCTAGTAACTGTTCTTCTTCATCTATAGACTCTATTTCAGCAATGATCTCATATGAATTGTCCTTATAGCTATCTCTTGAAGAGAGATCATCTTGTATTTAGTCTTGTTCATGGAGCTACTCATCTTGGATGACCATTACTTCTTCTAGATCATCTTCAGGTTCACTTTCTTCTTAAAATGGGAAATCAAAAGCTTGCATGAAGAATTTAGATGTCCCTGTAAAACTATCTTGATAAAACATAGGTTCAGATGTAGCCTTTTCATTTTGATATTCTTCAAGGATATTAAAATCATCAGATAGGCCTATATCATAAGGATTCATTTCATGCATGTCCTTATATGACACATTATTGTTATTATCATGAAACCTATTAAACTTTTGAGAAGCATAGTTTTTTTTGGAGCCTTCCCCAAAATTGTCCACTCACTTTTGAAATTGAATAAAGTTAGTGCTCAATTTTTGAACCATTTCTAATATGAAGTCATTTGAAGTTTTAGTGTCTCAAGCTCACAAATTAGAGCATTACTACTAGTTGTGGGCCCTAGAGTTTTATGGTTTTTTGGATGAGATCCACTTATGGTGCCATTAAAGAAATTTTGGTTCTGGCCAAGATATGTATGACTCAAGGGTAATTAGTTTTAAACTGTTGTTGAAGTAGGTATACTTGGAATGACATTCATGATGGGCCAATTTGAATTGACTTTAGGCATGGAATATGTCATCTGACCTTGGGCCTGCATTTGGTCATTAATTATCATAGCTTCAGAGTAGGCCTAGGTTAATATGTTTATGACTAGAAGAGACCTTTTTAGGAAAATGGAGGTCATGGGATTTATAACATCCTTATAAATTTCTAAGGCTAAAGCCTCATTGGGTCTATAAAGAGCTATGGTTCTTCTTAACTATTTTTAGAACTGAGTGTTAAAGGCTTTGATGGTTTCATTAACATCCCTTTTAATTATGGTGAAATATTAATATAGGACATAGGGACTAATAATTTTTCTAGATTTATCAATGAAAACATTATTAAAGTCATCCCAATTGGTAATGTAGTTTTCTAGAAGGTTGTGAAACTAGTCATATGCAACATCTCTAAAAGTAAATGGGAACAATCTACATGTACATCTTCATGAACTACATTTAACAATCTTAAAGTAGTCTTGAATGACTTAATATGCTATTTAGTAGTGAAAACATTATTAGGATTGAAATAAGATAAATATATTTTAGGATTTTAAAGAAGATCATGTACTATACCTGCATGTTGATTGAAGAACCACCTAGCCAAGCCATACCTTGAACACATGAGTAACTTGAACTGGTGAAGTGTTTAAGAATTTGGGAATTTTTATCACCTAAGCCTCACCTTGGGCAATTCCATCTTGTGGCCTTGAAACCTTTGCATGAATATCCATGGATTTTCAAAGAATATCGATCTTTGGCCGAAAGGAGCCCAAAGACTAGTTTAAAACAATAAAGGTTGATGATATTTACACATTTATTCTCAAATAAGCATAAATATTCAAAGAATACACCAATATTTTATCAAAACACACCAAATTTATCAAAGATTATACAAATTCACAAAGACTTGACTGGAGGTCCTCCTTTTAGTATTAGTGAAGCTCCTCTTGTTGATTCCTAAATGTGTACCATAGGTGCTCAAAGTATTTAAGAAACACTTCTTTTTTTATAATTCATAATAATTTAATGTATGAATTACAAGTTGTGATAATCCTATTATATTTAATGAAACAGAGGTAGAACAAGTGACTATTTCACAATATTTATATTATTTGGTGGTTGGGAGCCACCATGGCCAAATAGCATATCTATGTAGAATATGCAATAAACTATGCTAAGGATGGTGAATTATGATCAATAAATAATCTAAGAACTAACCTAAGAGGGATATTTATAGTGGAAATTAAACTAAGGTGATCAAGTTAAAAAAGAAACAAAAAGAAGGTAGTGAAGAAATAAATATTGTTGATCTTCATTCCAAACATCATGACAAAGTTTAGATTTCATCTAGACATGTACTTAATCAATGTGTAATATGAAACATATTAAGACCTAATCCTATCACACATTAGGCAAAATCCTAAGAAAGGTGGAAATAATGCAAATAAGAACTTGGTTCACTTTAAATATTTACCCTGCAAGCAAACAACATTAGTCTAAATGTAACTAAAGACTTTAAGACAACATTAGTAGGAAAATGAAATGAAACTAAGGAGTTTAAGACAACTTAACATTGGCACAAGTTCACAACTCTTTAATTAAATGTAAATGCTAAGAATTCATGAGAACCATTCAAATATAGAAATCAAAACAAAAAGTGAGAGAGAAGCCATGATAATAATGAACACAAGCAAATTCTGGCCAATCTTTGCAGAATTCCTTGCTTATATTAATTTATCCAAGTTTAAAAAGTAATTTTAGCTCTAATAACTCCCCCTTTTAATAGTGGACAATACCCCTTTTATATCAGATCAAGGTGATATGTAAGTCAGTCTCATCCAATTACATTTTTACAATTGTATGAGATATGTGTCTTCTCTATTGCATTCTAGAATTAATGACCTTTTCCTTCTAATAAACTAGTCCACAGATAACCTGCTTCACAAATTTCATGTGGTCATGAACTTATATTAAATTTATTACTAGTGGTCTACTAGATATTTAGTTCATATTGATTTTTTGGTTATGTAACATCATCTCGACACCTATGTGGCATCTCTGTGGCACTTTTGCAACAAAAATGTTCATTAATTTTTACATAATGATTGTTGCCTTTTAAAATCCTCCTTTGATCTCACACCATTAGATTAGCCTTACATGGATTTGTGTAGGCCATTGATCTTAATCCTAAGATTTGAATGCCATTGGCTATCTTGGATATGTTCCATGAAATTATGACATGTGTCATTACCACATTTCTTCTAAGTTATGTTAAAAATTCCACATTGATTACACACCATTGGATATATATTTTATATTAAATATAATATTTTCACAACCATTATTTGACATTTTTAATAACTTCTTTTCTAGGTGCATGATCATTAATTTTAAGCACATCCTCGAGACTATTTGACATCTTAAATTTGATATCTATATGACCATCATTTTACTTCCATGAAAACATCATTGATGAGTGTGAAATCATCAATTTTAAGCACATTCCCAAGAATATTTGTTGGGCCTACCACTTGTCATTTCTAGGTTCATTCTTCATCATGTGTATGCCACTTGGTGATCTAGCATCATTCAATCAACTCTATCTAGGAAAATCTAGATCATAGATCTTATAGGGATGCATAATATTTAAGTCAGGTCTAGGAGTAATATAAAATTAAGTTAAATTCTTAAGATAAGGTTCAATATATATTAAAGTGACCTCACGAGTTCAAAGGGACTTGGTAGTGGGGAATTATTTTGGGTTTTTTATGTCAGATAAAATTTCTAACAATAAAAGTTTAATGGGTCCTTTTAGAAAAGCTTGAAGGTTATGTCTAAAGATAAGGTGCCCCTTACAAAAATTCTGAAGAGCATATTCAAAAATCCAAAGGATAATATTAGAGGTCAACTGTCCATTTTGAAACTTCCAAAGGGTAAATTGTAGAAAGGTTGAAGGGTATGCACCCTTCACAAAAATCTTGAAGGATATTTTTAAAGAAGTCGAAGGGTATTTTAAAAAATATCAAAGAATAATTGGCCTAAACAAAAAGTTTGAAAGATAATTCTATTAAGGAAAATGGAAATTTTAAAAATGTCAAAGGGAAATTCAGTCAGGAAAGAAGCCTTGACAAAAATCCCAAAAGATAGGTCTATAGGGTAGATGTCTTTGATAAAACTTTTGAAAGGTATTTTCAAAAATCTTGAAAGGTAGGTTTAGGCAAAATTGCTATAGGAAAGATGTTGAAGAAAGATAAGTCTAAAGGATAATTTCAAAAATCATTAAGTCTAAAACAAATATGTTGAAGGGTAAGTTGAAATAGGTCTAAGGGCAATTTCATCAGGCAAAATACCTAATAGAATAAGTCCATGGGAAAACTGTTTCAGATAAAATGTCCTAAATAATTGTCTCAACATAGATAAGTCTGAAGGAATAGACCAACTTCATAAGACCTAAAAGAATTTCTAAATAAAAGCCTAAAATTACATTGGACAAATTATTCAAAATATAAATCGTAAAGGGTAATTCATTTGGTACAAAGCTCCGAATGAAAATCCCAAAAAGACATGTCTAAAATATAAAACCCAATAGTTAGAAACATAAAAAAAGGACTTTGCATTTAGATTAGACCACATGCATAATATAAAGGTCTGAAAGGGGGTTCAATACATAAAAGAGAATAAGCATGGATGTTAGACTAAGGTTTGGTCATGTTTAAAAACATGACTAAGTCTTCGGAAATAAAAAAATGCTAAGCCCATAGCATCATTTAAAATGTTCCCATGTAAAAAGTTCTTACCAAATTCAAATCAAGTACTTAGATTAATATTAGATTAAGAGTTTAGCTATTCAAATATGAATCTAACAAACCAAAGGTTAGTAAAGAATCAATTTAACAAGAAAATCATGAAGCCTAAACATTTCTCATTACATTTAGATCTTATTGGACCTGCAACTTGAAACACAAAGATCTAATGTTAACAATTTAGATAAGGGCAAACCAAAACCATGAATAAATATGCTAACCAAACTAGGTGTGGATGATCTTCAAATAAAAATAATGTGTAATCATGCTAATTACACTCTGATCAAGTGAATCTTCAATTTCAAGGTACAAGTTTGCATAATTTGACACATGGGTCCCCATTTTTCAAAAATGGGGGTATGTTGACCCCATCACATCCAATAGGGATTCTCATCAATTTTAAAGAGGGAAAGCATCATTTGGAAAATTTTAATCCAACCATAGACCAATGGTCCCTTATACACCTCCCCACTAGGAATGGCCCTTCCATTAAATGAAGGGTAAGATAATGATGATACAAGCATATAGAACCATCTGAGAATAAGTGAGAAATTATAATACCTATCACATGCAACCAGTCAATAGGCTATAGGTACACCTTGATCTATTGACCTCAAGAAATAATGTAACCTAAAATTTACTATAGATTTACAATGTATACATCTATAACATTACTTTGATTAACATTTATTATAAAATTAAGATTTCAATAGAATCTAAGTCATTTTCAACTCATGCATTACTCTTTACTATCTCAACTAGTCATTAATATTACTCTTGTCTGATGGATAGTGAGTGACATAATAGTAGGATCCCTCCCTACCACTCACCATCCCTAAAAAATAAATATGTTTATACTAAAATAAATAAATAATTATAATTTATAACCACATAAACAATTCCTATAAGGATTGCTCATCATAATAACCAAGGATGTTTCATTCATACAAGAATACAAGGACATATAGTATTAACTTACCCACTTCATCCAAATAGTCACTTTTATTTACCATTCCATTATTATTTAAATTATTCCATATATTGTAACTTATCCATCAAATACCTAATAGGCCTCCACCTTAGTATTCTACTATTATACTAATATTAGAATAGCTTAGATACACCAAAACATAAAAGAAAATCACACCACCACTAAGACACTAACATTATATATTCAATGTCTTTTTCATAGACCTAAGTATGAATAATACCATCATTCAAAACAAACACCACCAATCATACAACTTTATAACTATTTAATTATTATTTGATAATAGTTTATGAAGTAAGATTATTCATTTATATATTTAAGCCAAGGGTGTCATTTCAAAATCTATAGGCCTATAGGTGGTCAACAACCTAAAATTATATAGCTTGTTTAATGGATTATTTATACCAAATATTTAAAATTTTGGTTATACCACTTTAATATTTTATTTGACATTATCTTATATTATGTAGCTATAAAATTATTCCTCTTGGTTTATGTTTTAAAAAGTATTAGCAAGGATGAGAATATACATCATATGTTCAAATGTTACAAACACTTTTTTTCTAAAAATAACAATCGTTGAGCTTGGAGAGAATATTAGAGTCACTTCGAAAAGGAATTTGACAATGACATAAGAACATGAATTGTGTAATTTGAAATATAGTTTCTAAATATATTATTTTTTTCAATGCCCAAATGATAAAAATGTGTGAAATATATGTAATATGATAATAAGTTGGTTAATTTTTGTGAATATAAGGAGATCACATATGTATGAACACAATTTTTTTGAGTAAATGATTGAATTAATCCATGAAACTTCATATATGGATAGGTGAAATGATAAAGATTGTTGATAATAGTTTTAATTAATTTTGTATTATATATATATATATATATATATATATATATATATATATATATATATATATATATATATATATATATATATATATTTTAAATATTTTTATAAGTCAATATAGATGGAAAATTGAAACTATAAGTTTGTGAACACAACTTTTCAACCTTAACTTCATGAAAATAATTTTTTGAAAGCATCTTTGATAGCATGTAGATTGTTAAGATACAATTTTTATAAACTTTTGATTAATATTCAAAAATTTATAAGAGAATTTATGACGGTATGTATATAGTCCCTAATAAAATCTGCCTAATCAAATGTGTCGATAAAGATGAAAAATACTACTAAATTTCCTAAAAACTATGTGGGTTGCTCCATGACCAATTTAAAGCTAGGTTTGGACCTCTCCAAGCATGTAAGCAAGGCAAATTTAGAGGGAAAAGACAAAAAAAATATTGAAATGTTGAAAGGGAGTACACCCTTTTGAAAGGCATGTATTTTTTTTTACAATTAGAGCCTTTTGAAAGTCATGTATTTTTTAATTTTTACAATTAGAGCCTTTTGAAAGGCATGCATTTTTTTTCAAGGATATATTTAGTAAAATAAATGTTAAGTATAAGTTTACATTTAATTTTATATTACATTTTACAATTTACATTTTAAAGTATAAGAATATAAAATTAAATTTAAACTTATACTTAACATTTATTTTGCTAAATATATCCTTGCAAAAAAATACATCTAATTGAAAAAAAAAAGTTGTTACCTTTCAAAAGGCTCTAATTGTATAGAAAAATCATGCCTTTCAAAAGGGTGTGCATCCTTTGAAAATGGAGTGCATCCTTTGCAAAATGTGTGCACCCTTTCAAAAGGGTGTACACCCTTTAGGGTCGAGACTGACCCTTGCCTAATTCTACATTATTTAAAGAAAAAATGCATATTCCCTTTATATAAAATGATTTTTATTTTTAATTGTGTCATGTTTTTGTCCCCAAACTTTGTGAATCTACCCAACATTAAAATATTTTACAACCTATGCACATTATATTAATGTTTCTCCAAAGTATCATAGATCTTATATTTAAAGGATCTTAATATCCATTTCAAACTATGTCAACAACTATAGTGATCCCATGGTTAAATACCTTAGCTAATATATCACAACCCTATAGATGAAGGATTATCCTTCTAAACTATTAAAGTAAAGGTTATAAAAATATATTTATGTTTTCAATTAAGCTAAAAACAAAATAGTACTATCTAGATATGTTGGTGGAAGTAATTATACACAATTTGATAGTAAGTTTAATGTTATAATGTTAATGGCTTGGGAAAAAGGGTCCACTCATTATAATTATTAATCCAGGGAAAATCCAACATTAGTTCTCATCCATCTCATCCATATACCTATAGGGGATCCTTCTTCACCTATGAGACTATGGACATCATGAGATAAATACACTCTTTGTACAAAATAAATCAACAACATTTCTATATAAATATTATGAGTTTAAGTAATACCAATCGATATTTATACTAAACATAGTTGCATAGATCATATATTAAAATATGAAATACTACTTCAAATATCTAAAATATGTACTTCATTTTATTTCCTATATCATCACAATTCATTATAATTTACTTGGTTAATTATCTTAGTATGATTTAAACCCCAATTACAAAAAAATATGAGATATAAAAATGCACACATGAAACATACTTGAAATCAATTATTGAATATATCCATTAAATATTTTTTCAAAAAAGTCTAAAAGTGCAGGGTTCATAGAACTATTGTCACATTTTTAGGCCTATTAGTGAGAGTATTCTCTCACCCATAAGTCAATGGAGGTAAATCATATCTCAGTAATGAATCCAACAAATAAAATATGGTTAATAAATATGTTTTATACCTAATATATCCTTCTTACCCTTACATACTAAACTTTATATCAATCATGTATTATGACAAGTTTAAATATTTATAATAAAAAACCATCAAAATATCAATAATTATTTCATGTTAAAACAAATATGGTTGTTCTTAAATCCTTCACTAATTAAGTCTCAACTATATGCAAAAAGTAGCTAAAATATAAGTTTTTAAATAAACAATTTTTGTTTTCACCTTTCCCTAGAATCATTTGTCCTATAAGTTCTATGTCAATGAAATTTTTATCTAGAACCCTAAGTGAGATCAGGTTGACCACTTTTATGGAAATTTGGGTGATATCATGTTCTCACCCCCATGCCAATAGAGGTGAATGATATCCATTAATAATTCCTTCTACAAAATTTTTTTAACTCTTTTGACTGAATGTTTTCTAAGTACAAATTGTCCTTTCCCTGATCAATATTACCATTCTAGAATTAAAAAATAAGGTTATGGTTTGGTTTAATAAATGAATATACCCTAATTATTCACACATTTACCTTTAAAGTTGATGACTAAAATATGTAATAATCTTAGGGTTTTAAAATTGAATAATAACTTGTTATTTACACTAAAAGAGCATAACAGCCAATCACTCATAAATTGAAACAAAAATCATTTCATGAAAAAATTAATTTCAAGGATAATAAATGTTAAAAATTTCATGTGGAGTTATCCTATAATGGTAATGCCCTTTATTAGAAAACCCTAGATCATTTTCCCTATTTTATTTCCTCCACTCATCTCCTTATGTCTTTAAATGTTTCAACTAAGGTCTCAAACTTATACAAAACTATGATGTCACTTTTTCCTTCATTATATTGGAAAAACAATATAGTTTACATTTTAAAGATATTTTAAGACCATTAAAAGTGGAGATCCCAACCCAAAACCTTTCCATGCATTCCTTAATAGCCATGCCCTAAATATGGAGTAATAGTTCTGAGTCATATCATTCTCCTCCAAAGTTTTCATGCTGAATACTAAATGAAAAAACCTCTTTGAACTTGAGTGCATACCATTGAATATGGTAAACCCTAATCATGCATGCCATAATACTTTTAAAATATTAATATTTTTTAATTTCTCAATGGTTTAAGACATGAATAAAAACTATGGTCATTTCACCACTTTTGAAATTTGAAATAAAAATTCATAATTAAACAATATTGAATTACCCTACTTAGTCCTATATATCCCAAATGGTTATTATATGCACACCACCTATGGTGGTAAGTAGTTTAATGATAGATCAAAAACTCTAATGGCAAAACCAATGATCCCATCATGGTATTCTAAGAAATAGATCATAATAATATTTAGATGGATAATGTTAAGATGATGCAAACCTTATCTATGACCTTATTAATGAAAAATAAATCAAGCTCTGAATACCTAGTTATGAGGCTAAAATAAAAGATAACAAGATTAAAAAATTTCAATAGTTATATTCCCAACTCAGACATGTAAATGTTCCTAGATGAAATATTGTAAACAAAATTGTTATGAAAAAATTAGTCATAAAAATAAAAACAACCATTATATGTACAATAACCATAAATAGATGACGTAACACACAAAAAATGGAAATAACTATGCAACTAATGCTATAGTCAAACACAAACCTAAGTAATTATAAACCAGGTAATGCTATGTGTGTGTGCTTGTTCTTAGATAGTTATGTCAAGTCACAACTATTATGATCTATCACCCTTTCCCTTATGATTCTCTCCCTGAGGATTAAATCATAAGGGATTAAAAATATCTATCCTGCATCCACCTCAAATTATAAAAGAGGGTATTTAGTCCATAAACATATATAATTGCAAGAAATTAACTTAGAGATAATTAATCCAATATAACCATAAGAAAATATTTTTTATTTGATTAGGTAAATGATTTTGAAGCTAGATCTATGAATTAGATAAGTGAGGGTTTTGAATTATGGTCCCATAACTAATAGGTTTTAGAGGATCCCACAACCTTTACAAGGCATAGTAAGAGGGTTTTGAGGTTGCCACAACCATATATAGTACAAGAGGGTTTGTAGGGTCCCACAACCTTAGTATATCAAATGAATAGAGGGTTTTCAGGTTAATGTAACCATTACACCAAGAGGGTTTAAAATTTCTTACAACCTTTAGTAAAAATAAGGATATGGAAGAAAATCAAAAGATGGGTGATCTTTAGTAGAACATCCTTAGGAATTTTGCTATAGAACAAGAGTCCACTAGAAGCAAAAAGACTTCTATTAGCCTTCTTCCACCTAGGGCTTCCACACATCCTTGGCACATCTGAAGAACAACTAGAAGACTTATCCTCCCATTGATCCCAATAACATCTAAAACATATCAAGGAACTTTCTAGTTCATTATCAATTATATAACCATGGATTGAAATAAAATAAGGTTTTTCATCCAAATATGAATAGTAACTTTAAATTCTTCAGCAAATACCCTAACCTAGAAGAGATAAGTGTAGAATCCTCTATAATACACTCTAGTAAGAGAAGTTTTGGTTGGTTTTTTTCTATCTAACACAATCAAAACTGATCAAGACTTAATACATTCCCTTATAGGTCTAGTCTTTAACAAAGTTTCTACCCATCCTCCATAGACCCTAAGTACAACAAGTAAACCTACATATTCACTCAATGAAACAATAACACACCAAGAGGGATCAACAATATTAGATCAGGATCCATATAGCCTTGTGATAAATCCACTATCTTCCCCATTAGCTTGAAGACCAAAAACTAGCCATCTATGGGTTTTAAAAATATCTTTATAGGACCCCAAGCCTAGAAGCCAATCTGAAATAGTGTATGTTCCGACACAAAATGCTAAAACAAGTGAGGGACCTATATTATACTCACCTATCTGGTTAAAAATAATTTCAATCCCTTTGATATATATGAGTTCTAATCTTTCTAGTTTTACAATAGCATCTACCACTATGACCTTTGAGTCATTGTATGGATAACCCCAAACAAGGGAAAGCATAGATTGCCATCCAAGAGGGGCTCTTGAAAAATCTAACCAAATGTTGTGGTTAAAACCAAGTGATGTGGAATCCTCATCTTGATCAATGTTAAACATAATAGAATATACTCTTGAAGCTAGAATAAAATAAATTTGGCAATCAGTCCCCTACAATATGCCCACTTCTTGGATCGATATGTCCTTATCATTCACTACATTAAGAAATTTTAGATCATGTATTATTAATGGAGGAATAGTTTTATATTCATTTTAAAATAAATCCACCCATATATTAGTAAAGATAATTTTTTTTGGCATTCTTTGACACTCATCTATCCACCAATGATGATTTTAACAGACCCACATCTTGACTAAATCCTTTGGTCCTTTCAAAAAATTGAATCTAAATATTTTACAAGAATAAATCAATCAAAGAATGAATTAAATGGGTCCCATAATATCACCTAATATATTTTAAATCCAAAAACTCACTCCATGTGAAACCAATTGGCTAAAACCTTCCATAAAATTTATATGTGCTTCACTTGACACTCATAAATGACCCTAACCATGTATCCACATGCCAGACTAGGAAAAAGACCCATACCTTTGAATTTGGATTTATATCTTCATCATCAAATCTTTCCTCCTCACCATAGAGTTCTATCCCATGGCCCATTTTGAACCTTCTTCCTTTGCTCCACTCCATTCCCATTATCAAATGCATAAGAACTAATTAATCACAAAATCATAATACACTAATTTTTTCAATTTAAACATGTAATTTATAAAAAATAATCATAATTCTAAAATAATTAATTTAAAAATGTAATTTATGTAACCCAATGAAATGGCCATGGTATCATTGAAGGAATGAAGGATGGTTGAGGATTTAGACCTAACATTATTAGACAGGTTAAGTTGGTTGTAGGCATGAGAGGAGATGATGTTTATGCTAGCTCCACCATCAATAATGACCCATTTGATGTTAGTTTTGTTGATGTAAGTCATAATAAAGAGAGGAGGATTCAGGTCCTCTAGGTGGATGGAAGGTATTTCTAAATATTTGAAGGTAACAAGGTTAGAAATTTGAAGGGAACCAACAAAGGCAGATAGAGTTTGGGGGTCCTTAGGTGAGACTTTAATGGATTTCAAAAAAATTGTTAGTGTTTGGCAGTGATGGGGAGAAGTATATATTAAATCATACAGGATAATATTTGTTGGGGTTTGAGGATAACTTTCCTTAAAGGGTTAGATTGGGAGGTACCTAAGATAGACAACTTAGGTTTTGTCAAGGATGGAGATGATTGGGCGTAGGTTGGTTAGGATATTAAGGAAAGTTATGTCAAAGGAATAGACACCTTATCCTTCCCCTTATCCTTCTATTGTGCTCTCATGACCACATTATTAGTATGGATAGAAGGAGAGGTTGAGATGGAGGATTGGTTGGATTTGTCTTCACTTCAAGGTGAGAGTGGAGGAGTGGGTGAGTGCTAGGTAGATATGGTAGGTGGTTTGATTGGTATGGAGTTCATAGGAGGTTTTTATATTAATAGATTATCCTTATCATAAACCTAGTGGATGATGGTTTGGATAGCTTTGTAGTTCTTCAATCATGGCCTAGTGTCTTATGATAAGCACAAACTTATTGATCATTTTCCCAGGTGGGTTTTGAAGTTAAAAGGTCAAAGGGTCTGATGGAAGTTAGGGATAAATAAGTGGTTTGTAATAACATATTAAGAATGGCTAAATAGGGGTTTTTACTTTGGTGGTTTAGGTAGGAGGTTGTTTGGAAATAGGTTTGGTAGTAAGTGTCTTGGGTAAGGGGGTACATTTGGTTGATAGATGTGGTTTAGGTAAGGATGTTGATAAGTTGGAGGTAAAAGATAACAAGGTACATATCCTAGGTACTACTAATGGTATTTTAGTAGAGGGGATGGGCCTATTACTCAAGGTAGAGGGATGAGGCCCTAGAATGGAGGGAAAAGTTAAGGGAGGTAAAGTTTAGGTCTTTTGGTCTTTATGTGGCTTCACCTCTTTGGTTGCTTTGTTTTGACATTTGGTTGGTGGGATTAAGGGGGTTAGGTCTAATTTAAAATATGGATGACCAAGGATTGGTGTAGGGAGGATGCCAAGGTTCTTGACTAGCTTGGTCAACTTGGTCTAAGAGGGTGATTTGGTTGTTTTGGGTTTAGACATCTTGGGTGGTTGAGGGTTCATCTAATTGGTATGAGTTGTAATGAATGTGGTTGACAAGGTAGAAGTCTAGATAGTAGAAGTGGAAAGTTAGTCTACTAAAGGTATGATTGAATTGTCTTGCTTGGTGATATAAGGTATCCTTAATTGCTACTATAAGGTGGTTTGACCAATGTCAAGGTTAGAGGTAAACTCTAATTTACATACTATCCTACAGAATGGTTTGTAGGTTAGCCTAATTCCCTGAATGGTATACCCAAAAGATAGGCCCATAGGTAGAGACATAGGGATAGTAACCTCATCCTCTTCCTCAATCAAAGGATATGAGGTTGAGATAGGTGGTTCCTCTATAGGAGGAATATATACGGGGGTTTCCTCCTTGGGAATGATCTCTAAAGGGGAAGTGGTTTACTTGTTAGCTAAAGGTGAGGTGATGATGTTTGGTTGTTCTAGTATATTAGTTAAAAGGGTGACTAGTGGCTCCACTACCTCAATAAGTGGAGGGGGAGAAGATGGTGTTTACTCAGATTGGGTATATAAAGGAAGGGAAGGTAATTATACTACCTAAATAAGTGGAGAGGGTGAGATATAAATGGGTTGTTCAATAGGATCTTTAGCAATGAGTGTGTCAAGGACCATGTTAACTATATGGGTATCATGAGAGCATCAACATTATTGCTCTCATTCTTGGTAGGAACATGGTTTGGGAAGGGTTGATTAGATATATAAAGGGCTTGGTGTGATAGTGCATTGGGGTTATCTAATGTAAGCTCCCCATTATTAATGAGGGATTGGACAAGACTCTTAAAGGTGTTGCACCTACTCACATCATGTCCTATCACTCAGTGAAAGGCACATAAAGCATTCTCATTATACCAACTAGGTGTGGGATGAGAGGAGTGAAATTATTGGGGTAGCTTTATATGAGGAAGTTAAATGAATATACTATATGAATAAAAAACTCTATACTCTTGTTTCATTAATAATGTTTTTATCCATTGGGTAAAGAAGTCATTTTAGGTTCTAAAAAGACTTTGATAAGAGATTTGACAAGAATTAGAGGATAAAATAATCCAAAAAAGAAGAAAATGAAAATAAACAATATGACACAACCAAAAAGAGGAGAATGAAAAAAAACATCACCAAAATCCTATATTCACCTATTTACATGAAGGGAACAACCTATTTTCACCTGAAATATTTCTTCAAATTTTACTTGCTATAATACAAAAGGAGATGCATACCATCTTAATATGCAAGATAGAAAGTAGTATATCCATAAAAGTTCTTGATTTTGAATGGGCCAATGCATATGGAATCAGATTCACATTGAATTCCTTTTGGCTCTCTTTAATTGTCCTAGAAGAGCACAAGATCCCATACTTTAAACTCTCTTTTCTTCACCTTCTTATCAAATAATGTTTTAACTTGAGTTTGGCGTTCTGTAATCTTGTCAACAACATGTGTTCTTTCTTATTCAAGTTTTTTTAGATGTAAAATCCTCTAATCTAGAAAACTTTAAAATAATGTATTTACAATTTCTGTTTACATTTCCAACATAAAAAATTCAAGTATCATGGGAATCACAACACTAATTCCATATAATGATTGGAAAGGGGACATGCTAATGGATTTATATGGAGTGGTACAATCTTCCCAGAATGTGTCATATAATTTATTGTTCTAGTTTCTCAAATTTTTATCCATTAAATTATGGATGATAGTAACAAGGTTATTATTTATATATTATACTTGACCATTACCTTGTGTATAGTAATCAAAAGAATGAGAGAAATAAATTCCATATTCATAAAAAAATACAACTAATTTGGCTGAAGAAAAATTAGATGCATTGTTTTTTAAAATTTTATGTGGGACACCATATCTTAGAAAAATATTTTCTTTTGAAGTTACATACTAAATCTAAAGTTTTATGTTTGACTAGGATTGCCTCCATCTATTTTGATAAAATAATATGTAATTATAATAACATGAATACGATCAGTTTTTAAAAGAGTTCATTTTTCCAATGAAATATAACCCCCATTGTTGAAAGGTTCTTTTATAACCATGTTTTTTATAGGAAAATATACAATTTTTGGTCATCCAAGAAATTGCTGATAGGATTCACACATTCTCACCCATTCATAAGAATCCAAAAATAATGATTAAAAATAATACTAAGCTCTCAATATTTTATATTTTGTTATTGGAGAATAAAATATGTCCACCATAATCTTGACTATGAAAATATTCCAAAATATTTAATTGTTGTTATTTATAAATGCATATTAAAAATAAACCATCAATGCTTTTATTGAACAATGTGACATCTTAAATTATATAGTTACTTACTTTTAATTTAATTATTTTTTGTTGTTTAACATATGTATGTAGTGTATATTCTCCATATGTTAATAAAAATGTAATTTTTTAAAACCATTGTTTTGTAAAATCCACAAATATAACTAAAGGTATTTCTTATTTTTTCTATTTATCTTTAACTATGGAAATAAGAACCATTAGAGTATTAGTATGTTTTGCCATGAGTGGACACAAACATTTACCTCAAACCAATTTTATGGGTTTGATCTTGACATCATATTCCTATAATTTAGTGATCCAATAACCTCTTTTTGAACTTAATTCTTGTTGGGTTGGTATAGACTTTACAAATGTACTAGGTATCATTACAGTGGAATGTGAATTAATAATATAGTACCTAGATTATTTAATGTTTTTAACAATAGGATATTCATGATTTTCTATTGGGGAATATGTTAATTCATAAACCTTTAGACCACAACTTGTTAATGTAATTGGTGACTTGATCCCTTTGTTTTTATTTTGAATTAAAATGGTAAAAAGAGTACGGTCTATAGAAAAATAATAGATAATAAAATCTTTTTGAAATCTAAGGATATTAGAGTAGGTGTATGTGTAATTATAGATTATAGATTTGATATTTTTAAAAGCCTCATTTCTTTTATTGTTTCATTTAAACAAAGGTTTGCCTTTCATCATTTCAGTGATATTCCTAGTGAATTATATAAAATCAAGCATAAATATTCTTAAAAGAATCACTTTTCTAAAATATGAAGGCATTCTAAGTTTACTAGTTGGAAAAGATAGTTTTTGAACTGATTCAAGTCTTTCAAAATCAATTTTGATTACTTATCTTGAGACAATATGTCCAAGAAGTTTTTATTTAATCACTTCAAATATATATATTGATTAGGATTCAAAGAAATAATATGAAGATGAAATGTTTCAAACATTTTTTTTTTAAATTTTCATAATGGTATTCTCTTTCTTTTACAATACTATTAAATCATCTAAGTAACCCTCAATTATTTTATCTCATAAGATCACTCCCACATTAATGAGACAAAATGACATCCTTTGATATAAAAAAGTATCCCAAGTTGTGGATGTAGTTTCATGTTAATAATCTTGGTGAAATTCTTCATAGTTATATCCCAACAAACCATCTATCATCAAAAGAACTTATAAAAAAAATATTAATTGGAGAACTTTATCCATGATAGGAAATGGATAGTTATATTTTAGGGATGCTTGATTAAAATTTTGAAAGTCAAAATATATCATGATTTCTCCATTTTTATTATGAACTGACATTGTATTTACCACCATATTGAATGATGAATAGGGAAAATTATTAGTTCATTCAAAATTTTATAGTTATATTTTAGGGATGCTTGATTGAAATTTTGAAAGTCAAAACATATCATGATTTCTCCATTTTTATTATGAACTACCATTGTATTTACCACGATATTGAATGATGAATAGGGAAAATTATTAGTTCATTCAAAATTTTCTAAATTTCTTTGAGAATAGTCATAAATATCTTAGAATTTTATTACCTTTGTTTTTGTTGAAAGGTTTTACATCAAAATTGAGGGGTATTTTATGTTACAACTCTTTTAGACAAAATGACTTGAGATCAGTCTATGATTATGCAATAATATCAATATAATTTTGGATCAATTAAATAATCCTTATTTTTTCTTTTGTTGAATGACACTTACCAATGTTTACCAACCTCATTTGTTTTTTGAATATGATATTCATTTTTTCATAATCGACTGAGTCAAGAGAAGTTTTCTACATTTTATTCTTGATAAACATGTCATGTTTATTATACATTTATTTGATAGTAACTAAAAAATTGATAATTTTGTTACATTTGAGTTTGATTACTCATTTTTTCCTTTTATTATTCATTTATTCCTCACTTCTCAATTTTTGTTGATCATTCCTTATATTCCAATTCACTTCCTTCAAAATAGATAATTTTGACAATATAATGTTTTTCATGAAAAGTGATAATTTGATGATCATTATTTAAAACTTTCCATTTTTATGATTTATCTAGTATACTACACCTGTACATCAACTCAATAATGTATTCATATTTTATAATAAGATTTTTTGGTATTTATCTTGGGATGGAAGTGATGGAAAATTCTTCAAATGTCTCTATGTTATCCCATACCTTGTTTATATAATGATTCATTCAATCAATATTTACTTGATATTGACATTTAATTTTTTTCACAACTAATTCTACATCTCCTAAAACTTTCATATTTATGATTCCCATTTCTTCAATAATTTGCAAGCTGATGAGTAATATTTCATATTTGACACTATTGTTAGTACATTTAAATTAAAATTATTATGAAAAATATAATATTTTCTTGTTTGGAGTGATAAGAGTGATTCTTTGACCTGTGTTAAATGATTAACAACTGCCATCAAATTCAAGTGTCCAAATGTCATTAGGATCACTAACTATCACTGCAAGCATGTTAAAATATTCTTATAATATGAATATATAATTCCATATTCCTTCATCCTCGTACAAAATATCTACTCTAGGATAATCAATTTTTTCAATGTGTATTTAGTTTTCAATTCAGGTTTCATGCATTGATTAGTTCTTTTAATAACAATAATAACATGTGGCACATCTAGCTAAATTTTTCCTCGTAGTTATTTTATAAAAAAATTTAATAAAAAAATGTCATATGCAATTAGGATATCTACTACTATGATATTCATTTTGATTCTCTTCTAGGGAAAATAAGCCAAGGTGACCTAAACATCTTTGATTTGACCAATGAGGGGAACCTATTCTGCCTCCATATAATATCAGCCAAAATTATTAGTGGATGTCAAGCATAGGGCATGGTAAAATTTATCAAACATTGCATTATCATAAGCTCCAATATCAATGATACAATTTCTCACCTTTCATATTTTGAGAAAAAATTAATTATAATAGGGTTAAATTTTATTGGAATTATAAGTAACATTAGCCATAGAATTTATATGATTTAAAGAGGAAGGAGTTGTAAGTATCCCTTAAAAATTTGTCATTTTGTGTTAGGATTTTTGTCTTTCATAAATTATACTAGTTTATCTAATTAATTAGGGTTTAATATTAGAGACCCATCTTGGGATATTTAAATTTTAGTTGTATTTGCATGGTCATTTATTTCAAAAGTTGCTAAACTAGTAAAGGAATAATTTTTAATGGATTGGAATACATTTGCACCATTTTATTAAAAATGTTTACTTTTGAATAACTAGAAGCAAGGTTTTATATAGGGTTTCATACCTTTTCTAGTGTTTGTTTTCATTTTATTTACCCAAGTGATGGATTTCCTCATGGAAGGATGACTTTTGGAGTTTCTTTTTATTTTTTAGCTAGATACTTTTTTTTATTTTGTAGCTCTAGTGAAGAATTCAAATGATTGATTTTTCATATCTCTAACAGTCTCTTCATAAACTTATTTTCCTTAATCATATTCTATGCACATGTTAGTGGAGTAACCATTGGGTCCTATTATCAAATGCTTAAGATTTATATTTTGTGTTTTAATTTCTTCTTTTATTTATTTATACCCAAAAAAATATTATTTTTCCGTAATAGCATTCATAGGACCATTTGTATTTGGAGGTGCTTCTATGGGAATATTTTGTTGAATATCTTATGGTCTTAGATGATTTCCTAAGCAAGGCACATAGTTTTTTATTAGGATATATTGATAAGGAGGAACAATATATTTTTCAGGTATTTACTTATTTAGTGTTTTTATATCATTAGCCATTTTTTTAATAGTTGTTAAGTAGATGACTAATTTGAAATATATGTTTTACATTTTGAAGGTTATTTATTTAGCTTTCCATTGATTATCATGTCATCTTCAACATCGATGGCCAATGTCTGGGTTGCCTCCAATTCATTTAATTTGGCTCTCCTTAATTAATATCTTACCTCTGGAAATTATGGGTTAATAAAGAATCAATTTTCATTTTCTTCTATCAACATTGTAATTTTTGATATCTTATTGAGTAACTCATTTAATTTGGCCATAAAATCCCTCATGGATTAATAGTCTTATTTCTTCATTTGGGTAAGTTGTGTAAGTAATGCATGTGAATCTTTAGCTAATGTTAATATAATTTCCAACATAGTTTTCATGTTATCCCAACTGGTGATAGATCTTGGAGATATGTGGTATAACCAATTAGTTGCTCCATTTTTTAGGATTCTCCAAAAATAATCTAAATTCAATGTCTTCATGTTCTTCCCTCAATATTCCACATGATATGAATAAAGATAGAATATGTTCATCTCGATGTTGTTTACCATCACCTAAAATTTTTAGAAATGTCTACTGCTAACCTTTGATAAGTCATGAAATTTTCCTAGGGTTAAATTCTTTATCACATTACCACATGGTACTACCATATTCTAAAAAAATTATTGCAAATCAAGAAAAGTCTTTGAGAGAACAAGAGTTTGATTCAATATAGAACCACTATGTGGAATTTTGTTTTTTCTAGGACTTTATAATAGACTAACTAAATTCTTTATTTTGGATTTCCATTCAAGAATTTACTTAAAATCATAAGCTTATTTCACTTGATAAAATTTATCTATATTACCTTGAGCTCTCCTTACTTTGGTAAAACTTCTTTATACCAGTTTGGAAATACTACTACTAACACTAAGGTGCATGTTAGATTTAAAGTTATCTCTAATATTGTATCCTTGGATATGATATTCATGTACCTATCACTTATACTCTTGATTCTAATACAACATGATCTTCTTATTCTTCCAACATGACAACTCTTTGAAATTGTACTACACTAGCTTTGTTATCCAACAAAATGTTCATAAATATGAATAAATGTTTTCATGTGTCACTCTTACCCAATCAAGAATCACTTAGTATAATGGAATTTAAAATGCTTGGATGGTCATGAAAATAAAATATTACTAAAAATGATGATTCAAATGCTATAAAAACTACTCTTTTTGTTTATCTTCTTGAAATAATTTCTACAATCCTTCAATAAATAGTAGTGTGATCTTATTATTCATTTATTAAATAAAACATATTTAAAAAAGAGAATACATTAATTCATAACCCAAAAAAGCAATCAAAAAATTGAATCAATATCCTCTTATGTGGATTTGATCTATTTGAGACCAAGTTGATGATTAGGACGTGTGAGACATTCTATGTTTAAGAATTATTTGATCAAGTTTTACAAAGTTTATTTCTTGCTTCAATATATTTAATATTATATTAAATTGAGTAACATTGACTTTGTCAACTTTCCAATCATATTTTTTAATGTCATAAGTAGTATCTAACTATGTAGGTTGGTTCCACTCAATATATGGTTGTTGAATGGGCCCTTAACTTGTTGGGAGACTCATCTAGGCAAAAATTTACATGTAGTTTTCATGAGAAGCACAAAATATACCCCAAGGTGGGTGTCAAAAAATCATTGGTTGAAAAAATTGTCAAGAGGATAAATTATGGGTTGTTATAAATAACATGGGGATAAATTCCCTCTCTTAATGGAAGGTAGATCTATTTTTATTGAAAAATAAAGGGATGCAAAAAAAATAATTTACAACAAAAAATTTTGATTTATGGGGGTTTGTAATTTTAATAAAGAAAATATCTTGGTGGTTTAAAATGAGGAATTTAGGATAATATGTAAAAGTATAATGAAAGAAAATTAGGGGATAAAATGCTAACCCTAAACAACCAAATACATAAACTTGCTAGAATTATACTAGGGTTGAAATTTTAATAAGGGAAATGTTTATATATAAATGAGATAGGAAACACATTTTTAAAAGTATGAGTAAAATACATACACCAAGAAGGTTGAATCACTTAACACAAATATATAAAACAACATTGTATTTCCCTATGAAAGTATATATATACTCCATTTTCAATCTCACCAAGGTTTCGCAATAGCAAAAATTAATATTGTAGATTCATAAGAACTTATACACTAAAACCTATGCATTCATTAATTATCTAACAATAAAGTATATAAAATTGGAAGAGGAGGAAACAAAATAAAACAACATACATGCATATATCATTCTTTCAAATAAATTTCTAGCATAAAGTCTAGTAAATTCACTTTATATTGATGATTCAAAGAGTAGGATACACAATCTCTAGCTTAATATCTTACAAAAAATTCCTTTCATCTCATATAATCACTACCTTTTCTATGATTAGGATGATTACAAAAATATTATTACAAATACTTACAACTTAAAAGCTATAAAAGTGTATTGACAAACTTGCACAACTTGAAACCTACAAAATTGACTTAGAAAATTTAAACAACTTGAAAGTTGAAAAAATACAATTACAAAAATGCCCAACTTAAAAATTATGAAAAAGTCATTGAAAAATTATAGGTTTGAGAGATGGTGGAGCATGTTTGTAATTAACTTATCTCCCTCATCAAGAATAATATGAACCTCATTTCGCATGTTTTGTTTCATCTTTTTCCTATATTCATCAAATTTTTGTAATGTTTTTTACTTCATCAACACACTTTGAATGTATGAAATAATTTTTTTCATTGCAATGAACCTCAGTCACTTTATGTCAAAAACATTGAAGCTTCTTCCTAATTTTATAAAAAAATTCAAGAGAGCTTTGATATTTGTTGAACTTTAGAATTGACTCACAGTTTAAATTTAATTTTGGGGTCATTTCCTTTTCCACAAATTATTTTAATTAATCTACAATTATTTACCTCGAAAGAAAAATCTTATTATCATCTATGAAACAACAAGGAATATTCTCAATTAATTCCTATATATCACATATTTCATCAGCTTATATTGATTGAGATTCTATGAATATGTTCATCCATTCTTCAATAACACATATCTAAAATTTAGTAGCATTTAGATATTTTTTGAGATATCCAATATCTTCCATCTTTAGAATTCCTTTTATAAAAAGTGTATCTAGATATCAATTTAAAAAATCCTCAATTTTTATATCATTGTTAACATTTTCTAACATCAATTTCATACTTGTCTTTAGCGTCCTTAGCATGGTCATATGCATATTAAACATTAGTATAAATAGCCATGGCCTTGCTTATTATTTTGGTTCCTTACTAAAGTAATTTATCATACCATTCTTTAGATGCTTTCCCCATGTGTCCAATTTTTTTAACTACATTCAATGTTTATTCATCTAAAATATGAGGAGAAATGATAGAATATGAAGATTTATTAGGTTTTACAAGCTTATAGAAAACTAATATGAGTTTTTTAACCTTTTATTTTATTTCATCCTTAGTAATTTTATCTTGGTCCATATTTTTAAAAAGAGTGCCTCTTTCAAAATGCACATTTCATTTAACTCTTTCTCAAGTAACATTACCAAGATTTAATTTTAATATTTAGTAATTTATGTCACTAAAATTGTCTTTGTATTTTTATGGAGGATGGACTAGAACTTAAGTGTATTTTTCTTCTTCATATTTTATTACTATCCTTCAAACTATTTTATTTTTATTCACCACATTAGGAGTGGGAGTGGTGAATGCACTAAAATAAATTTCCTAAGGTTATACAATTTTCTCTCTTTTTCACTACCTCATTCAGCCAATATGCAATTTTTATGTTTGATGGTTGTTGAATAAGTACATGTTCTATCTGATTCAAGGTATCACAAGGATGGGGTTGATTTTCCAAGGCTTGAGAGACCATGAGAAAAACATCACCTAGACCTATTTTGGATGACTCAAATGTATTTTTGGGAGACAAAGTATGAGGTAAAATGAAATCTTAAGATGAGAACATGCACAATGAAATATAAACCTTATAAAGGGTGGATATAGGAAAAAAACACAAAATCATCTACAACTAAGCATTATTGAGTAATATTTATAACCAAAATTTGAGAATAAGAAATATAAAAAGGAGAAGTGTCTTAGGCTATATAAATTAAAAAATACTTGAGGAAATCTCTCTAAGCCTTTTGATTTTGAGTTTGGGAAAATTTTACACTTGGCTAGTTTAGGGGGTCACATCATCTTTAGCCTTATGTGTTTCAATTATGGTCTCACTAGATTATTCTATAGTAGATGGACTTGCTACTGATAATTGTTGGTGAAAACTATCTACATTAAATTCCTTAATTATTGTAAGTAAACTTGATTTATTAACATTAATTTATTTACTTTTGAGTCATGCGAGTGTTTTGTCCATTACTGCTTGATGTTATTTTTTAAGGATGTCAGTACTATTATATTCTAATCAATCTCTAGAAGAGACCTTGATTCAATATCTTATTTTTCATAGATAGGATTTAAAAAATCTTAATCATATTTGAATTTATTTGTAATATTTTTTGTCTTTAATTTGATGACTTGATCCAAGTAGAAGTGAGAAAATTCTGAAATTCTGACTTCTTTGTCATCCTCAATCCATTTGGAAATCTTTAAAATGAGGGACATGTTGATATGTAGAGCTGGGAACATTCTCAATCATAACTCTAATACATAATTAAGGCCTATTATGGAAATAATGAATACTAATTTGAGTTATCTTCCAATTAATTTATCTTTATTCAACGGTTAATGAATCAATTGTGTATCTTCTAATTGAGATCAGAAAGTGTATTGATACTTTGAGTTTGCTAGATAAAAACTTGTGACTTTCAACGAGATGATGCATAATACCAATTAGGTTGCACTTATAATATACATACCTTGAAATAATATATGGATATATTTCACACCCACATATTCTAAGATATGATAAAGATGGAAATTGTATGAACCAAGCTCCCCATATCGCAATTTTAGTAAAAGATTCAATAGATAGATAGATTCAAACATATAGGTTCCATTATTTTGAATCCATCATTATTTTTTTTTAAATTTTGATATTTATTTTCAATTTATTTGAGGATATAAATCATAAATTTTAATGTATTTATATCTTCCACTATGTTTAATCTAGATATATCCTCTTATTAGAAGATCTGTGTATACCAGATATGAAGTCATGTAGGACTTCAATGTTGTAGTAACTTATCATATTTGTTTGTGAATGGATGGTTGATTTGTTGACCAAACATAATGGGAGGCCAATAAATTGGACTTAGACATTATATGCCCATTAATATATGTTGGCAATGCTATTTCATAGATAATAAGCACCAAAAATGGAGTTCTCTAATTAGAGATTCATCTTTAACATTTTAGTGTTTCTATGCTCATGAACAATAGTTTTCCACCACTAATGTATTTTAATGTTTTTTCAGGTATTCATCCAAATTTTAAGGATTATTTTAGGCTTATAAATTATGGTTTGAGTTTAAATATTGAATTTTATGGGTTTGTATAATCTCTCATGAGTCATTACACCTATCTACAATTTTTTACTTGATCTTCAAGAGTCTATTATAATGACATGTGAGGCTAATTCCTTAAGAGAGAGAGTGTATGTGTATTCTCATTAGTAATTAAGAGAGATATAGTGTGTTTTCATGATTGATATGAATCTCAAAGAGTATATTAAAAGATGCAGAATGATGTAGAAGGCTACAAGGAGGATGAAGCAAGGTCATTAATGTACTTGTAACTACCAATTTGAGGTAAGCATGCCTATTTCATTACCATTATCAACATGTTAGTAGACTTAAAAAGTGTATATCCCTCTATCACACAAATCTCTTCATAGTATTTTCTCCCAAATATACATTAGGATATAATTACATTGGATAAAAGACTAAGGAGGTGGTTAATTCATAATAAGCCTTTATGAGGCACTAGAAGTATGAATATTTGCTATTGTACAAAGCTTGTAACAAGTTATAAAGGGTGTGTTAGAAGCCTATAAATGTAATTAGATGTATTATAGGTATTATATAAGTCATATTCATATTTATGGGATAAAATAAAGTAAAATTTAATAGAATATTATTTTAAAAGGTCATTTACTAAATTAAGTTTGAGAAGTTGAGGAAGAATCTTAACTAAATATGCACAATCCAATATTGTAAAATTATATAAAAACATTATAATCATATATCCTAACACTTTTTAGGCATACAAAACCCTTCATAGGGATAAAAAGGCTAGATTATACCATTGGTGAGACCAGTGACAATTTAAAGTCTGTTAAATAAGGTTCTAGAAGTGTGTTCTAGAAAATTTCTTGTCAATAAAGGATTTAATATTTATTTTAAACCTTTGTATTCATCTATATTATTCATAAATTAATGTGATTCATTAAATTATAGAAAATTTTTGACCTCAAATTGAGTTTTGTCTCCATAGAACTCATAATACCCATGATTTATTTGTGAGGATAGTCTTTTCAGTCACTTATATCACGTGAAAACCCGTGCATGCATTGAAAATGAAGATTATATTAGTTTAAGGAGTATTATAATAGTAATTTTCATGTTTTGGATTATATTAATTGGATAAGTCTTAGATTTATGAACTATATATAAGAAGCTCTTGGCTTCTAAAACTCAAAAAAACCCTAAAGCAGGGTTTAGTGACATTAAAAAACTCATATATTTTTTTCAACTAGTGGATTTCAATAAAAAATTGTAATAAGGATAATGATAATGTATATAATATATTTCAATATTTATTTTTATTAATGAGACCTTGTGAAATAATAAAACATGGACTATGATAGTGGTTCTTGTAGGTATTTTGTCAAGACAAGCAAGAATAATTTTGGATAAGAATTCTTATAGATGAAGTCAATAATATTGTTTTGATACTTGAGACACTTTTTTTATCATTTAAAAAACTTGATCAATATGTTTTTATGTGGATAATGAACGTAAAAAGTGATTTGACCTACTAAGAGCCAATTAGGCCTAGAGAACTAAAATATAAAATTGGTCCAAAACTGATCCTTTTAAGAAACTAATGAATGGAGATTAGTTTTTTAACAATAAATTTAATATATATATAAATTTAAGAATACTATATAAAACATTTTTATTAAGTCATATTTATTCAAAAATAGTCATGTAGCAGTCTTGATATAGAGATTAGGTTTTGGATTATCAAGTGTCTTAGTGGATATTTGAACCCATACAAAGGGATTATCTATGTCATGTGACAGTGTCCTTAGAATTTAATTATTATACAATAGGGATTGATTAAAAAACATATATTTACAAGTTTTAAAGAGTTTATATCAAGACTCAAATTGACTATCTCCAAAGTTATAGGTTTTCCTTAAGAGATTTAGGAGGGAAAGATCCATCAAGTGACATCACCTATGTAAGGGACTCAAAAGACCATACATCATTTAATAATAATACATGATTTAATGAAGAATATCAAGGGTTATTATTGACTATAGTATGACCTAATTTACTCCTTTTATCTAATATGTACAAAATTGGAAATTTTAATAGAGACTACTATATCACTTACATAGCTTAAATAAATGGGTATAATTACTTCAAACTAGATAAAATAATGTTAATTATCAATGGTAGAACAAGGAACTTCATGGTTATATAATTATAAATAATGTTCCATTCTCAAATGTGTATCAATAGTCAAATATTACACTTCATTATTGATAGTAATAAAAATGATAAAGGCATACAAAATAATATTAAAAATATTTCAATACAATAATAATAAAAATCATCAAGACATATAAAATAAGAACATAATAGAATATTATATGAATTCCATATAGACATACAATGTCAATAATACATACATTGCCAAATAAACATATAAAAAATAACATCATCTAAAAACATAGTATCTAATGTCACGTGAATGTCATTTATGCATACAATGCAAAAAGTTTGTACATTGCCGTATAGGCATACAAAAAAGTACATAATATAAGACATCCTAATCATCAAATAGCCTAACTATATTTGATTTATTTGAATAAGAATCTCCCTGGGATTCCCTACTTGTATATGGTGATCCCTTGAATGCCTTGGATTGCTCCAAAGTCTAATTACAGATCATATGCTCATAGCTCGCTTATAGCTGAACCTATTCAAATTCAAATATTGTTAGAAAATTAACATACTATACATGAAACCAAGTAAAATAAATTAATTTTAAACTCTAATAAAAAACTCATTTAAACATGCACTTACTTCAAGCTCATGGTCTTGCTCAATCTGCTTTTGAAGCTCAACTAGGTCAGTGACAGGTTTAGTTGTATAAATAGGCATGTGAAATGATGAAAAAACATGAGGAGGTGTCATAGTAATCATTTTAATTGGATTTTTATATGTAATTTGATAACCTTTCATACATAATACTATTTGAATCATAACCATTGATGGTGTTAAATTAGTCTCCAAACTTTTCTTTCAATTCCATATACCATGCATTAACCTTTCAAACCAATCTAGTAAATAAACAATGCATAAAGAAGCATGAATCAATATACCAACACATGAAAAAAAGAGATATGTGGGAAATCCTCATTGGGAATAAAACCCATTGAAACACCACTTGGACTACTATCTTATAAGTAATGGATCAACATCTAGTGAGGCACCAACCCCTCACTAGTCAAGCACCAACTCAACTAGTCCTTTAGCAAGTTCCAACCTAAAATTAGGATCAAACCACATAAGTGAATTGGAAAAAACCCAAAAAATTCAAAGAAACTTATTCAATATCCAACCTGTAAGGTATCTCCTACTCCCTCTTGCCTAAGCACCAATTCAGCCAAGACAAGCTTGATCACCTTCACAACACTTTTTTGCTCAATCAACAGATGGTGACATCTTATTCATATCTTTATATTATATATCTAGATTCAAATATTTTTAATACATAAATAAAACATATATGACGAAGCTATGATGGTATATCAATAGACAATAAACTCATTTAGCTCTTCTCAACCTTTCACCTCTTCCAAACAACCTTCTAGGCTCACTCACTCAATATGCCTCTTACTAGGCTCATTAAGTCAATTGACCTTGTCACATACATGAAAAAATTATAATTTATGTTAATTATTTATCATATGATCCCATGTTTTTGTCTACATGACCTACCTCTACTCCTTAAAGAGCTCTTTGTTTCTCTTATATTTTCTCCTACCTTAACTAGTCAACATAGGCCTATTATGCCTTGTATTTATACTTGAATCTTGATCTTACCCACCTTGGTCATAAAAAAAACTTTCCATACTTGTATCACCATTTTTATATGTCAATACACACATTTAATAAGTGAAACACTCACTACATAAGTCAATCATTACTCATAAGGACTAAAACCACATTTAAGCCTAATAGAGACCTAATGCAATTAGGCCTTCTCAAGGAAAATGTTACATTTGGACCATATTGGAACATATTGAGACTCAAAAAACATATGAAAAAATTCAAATACACCTCAAATATACCCATTATAACATTTAGATAGGTCCATACCACCTTTTAGCTTATGACACTCATTGAACCATGCCATTAACCCTTTACACACAAAACATTTTCCTTGAATATTTGAATAATATAGTCAAATTTTACAAATAACCAAATAAAAAATCACTTTAAAAAATACTTTATTACCTCTGGTTCATCACAAATTCCATTATTCTTCACCACGTAGGCCAAAAGGCCTCAAAAACACTCCTACAAAAGGCTTACTCATAACTACCAAAACACAGTCAAGAACATTTGACTCTTAACAACTATATATGAACTTTAAAACTCTTAAAATTCATTTATTATATCCCATTAATCCTATAAGTCATAAAAATTTTATTGGTACACTTCCAAACTGGTCAAAATAACATGGGAACATCAAAGTCATTAGCACACAAAAAACTGCCTATATCTCCAAAAACACAGTCATGTAGAAAGTCATGTTTAGTACTTGTAAGATCATCATAAAATAGATATATCATTTATTATGGTGTCAACCATTGGTCTTATAGACTAATTTATCACGCTTATCTTTCATAGTTCTTACACAACCAAATAAGCCATTTTGGCTTCCATATCTCATATCCTTAAAGTTATTATCAATATTTAATAGATAATATAAATTCAATATACATCCTAATAAACATCAAAATTTTCATTATATAAATTAACTCTTGTCATAGAGACTCAAATAATTCACTTCATCTTGCATACCTAGACTTTGTCAATCTTTCTTAAGAAATAATCATGATGAACATGAATTAAAGCACCTATAGAATAACTTACATGAAATTTTATTTAATTTATATGATCATTATAAATACTTATAACATATACAATCAATAAGGTATATATGTCTAATGGAAAATATATAACATATATATCAAACTCCGAAGCTTACTCCTTCACTATCTTAAATCACTCAGACTGGTCATTTTGTGAACACCATTTTCAATGAACTCCAAATAATATAACCAATATGGGAATGAGATAAATTTATTTAATAAAAACCTCAATAAATTTTATTCATTCCTAATCATGAAAACTCATCCCTAAACACATTCTCACTCTAATTGGTTTTTCTCATTGTCACTATTAGCCCAGTTTAACAATAGGTTAAATTGAGTGAAAAAATAGTTGACACAGAGGATATAAATTGTCAAAATACATTGATTTTCATAAATAATTATTATCTATCTTCTCCATTCATCCATTTCATTACTTTTTCTAATGTAACTTTTGTCTTCTATATCAAGTTATTCATAAATAAGCATTTTCCTATAGGTTTCACTCATTATCCTAATAATCCACTACGACTTGGAGATGAATCAAGGAGTCTTATGCATTATAAAATAATTAAAATATCATTTAAAATCAATTATATGCCATTTAAAACAATATCTTCATCATCGGATCATTATGAGGGTTTTGAGAGTGTTTTAGACCAATTTCCATTCTTAATGTTTGTTCATATAGCTTTGTCCATAAAACCAACTCCTAATGATTGGAAATATTTTTTAGGAACCTTTTACATCTCATTAATATATAATATTTACGTGTAATATTCACACATGCCAACAATAAAAATAAGTTCCTCCTTGAGCTTCATCTCTTCATGTTGCATACACATGAGACCTTCAAACTCATTTTATTTCTTTCTCCATCTCAAAACCTCAAAATTGGTAAAAACACTTCATACATCATGTATAACCTAAATTAATGATCAAATGATCATTCTTACCTTGGAACTTGAACTTCATACCCCATTTAGTCGCATTCTATCTCTTTGCACTTTAGGCTCTTGAGCTGAAGATCATATTAGGCCTAGTAATAGACCCTCTAGCTACTATTACTACACTTTCAACCTTATTCACATGTTCAAACACCTTACATATTCTCTACCACTACTTTTAATCATTCATAGGTCTTATTAACGTATTAGTACCCTTAGTTAGATCAGATAGAGTCTAAGACTAATTTATTTGCATAATAGACCTTTCAGTTTTACCTCTATAGTCATACTTTGAAACATACTTGGGTGCTTCAATGCCTTAAATGAATGTTTAAATGTTCTCTGACATCCTTTTGCCTCTATTCATTCATATCCTAGATCCATATGCTTCTTATTACACCAAACTAGGTATATCATACTCAAGTGTTCTCAAGAACCTTGCACTCAAGAATAAGTACATAAACATGCACACCATGTGTTGAGCCTCGACATAAAATTATAAGAAAATTCAAGTTACCTTCAAATTATCCCTATCTTACCTCATAAAATAATTAACCTTTTATCAATGATCCACCTTCTTGTGATCCAATACTTAACTTATGGATTATTTTGACATCAATGACCATTCACAAACAAATTACATCAATGACAACTTGAAATAATCTCCCCCTTTGTCATTGATGGAAAACACACTTCAAGCTAACTATCCTTTCAATATAAAACTTATTCATCAATATTATCTCTCTCCTTCTTTGACATTAATCTAAAAGGGTCTCTACAACTATAACTAGGTCATGTACATATAGTCCAATGATCTTTTGAATTAATCATTTCATAGAACAAACAAACTCCCCATTTATCCATACATAGTTCTCTTCAAGTTTCTCAAGATACTTGAGTTATCTCCCCCTAACTCCATGTTCCACCTAAATCATGTCATTTGAAACCAAAAACCAACTTTTAAAAACATATTTCATAATAATATCATTCTTTGAATTAAGAATAATTCACTTCAATCATCACAAGCCATCATGGCTCAAACCACTCCAAGGTACCTTCTCAATTAACATATAGTCATACTACATTTGTGATAACACCCAGTCTCTATCAGACATTTGATAAGCATTATTTCCTTCAAGACACATATAATAGGTTACCAAATGATTAAACCCAATCTACATGACTATAAAGTCATAATCAACCTATTATACCACTAACTGATCTCTACATGATACTCTTTAAAATGACTCAATGGATCAACTTCAACAAACACTATCAAGACCCTATTAAGAAACTTTAGAACTTTGTCATTCTTAGATCACTGAATCTTATTTATGGCATCTTCAACATGTCATCATGTTTCCTCTATCACATTATGAGGTCATCTTTGATATAAATGGAATAATGCAATCACAACACAACCTTCAATAGATATTACAATAATCTTCATCAAGTTTAAAAACTTATTGGGATGCGACAGCAACATGATCACCAACATAACTTCTAAGAATACTCAAAAAACACATAAATATGCCATTCTACTCTTAGAATAACTTCATACCTTTAACCATAAGGACAAACAACTCTTACCTTGAAAAAATTTGGTCTTATAGACCAATCATTTAAATCTCACACCCCTATTCTAATTCTGGGTTCCTACACATCACCTTGAGCTCACATATGCATTAGAAGCATGATAACTTCTAAAGGAAACATTTAACTCATTACCTCACAAAAACACAAAACTCCAAAGTGCATGAATAATTCATCTGATTCAAGAAAAAATGCCTAGGGTTTGTATTAATAATTCACCTTGAAACCCACATTCCTTTGTTTGTCATAACTTGAGATTTTTATTCATATCTAAGATCAATCTAAATAAATACAATGGATTTATACATTTTATATGACCTTAATAACATCTATAAACACTTATAACACTCACTTTGAGTGACCAAGAACTCTATACAACTATATAAAATACCCTTGTCTATCATTTTCAACTAATAATCAACTTTGACCTACAATAAATGCACCTATATAGACTATTAGAATAAACTACCACCTGGAGAATAATCATCATGGAATTTGATACAACTTTCCTTTTATAACATATTGATTTTTAAAATATCATGCCTTCTAAAATAACTTCTTTTTGCTTCGGTCCAATGCACACACAAAGTCAATTTGAAATCTAATGGCTATATTTTTGAACTACAATAGATATTTAATGAGGCTTAAATTTGACAGCCTCTAACATGTCACATCACACAAAACCCACTTTGGAAGATCATAACTTGAGATAGGAAACACTTCAAGGCACAAAAATTACAAAGGATCTTATTGGGACATCAAAGAACATCTTCATGAAACCTTTGACCAAATTTTTACTTTTTATTACACATAATAAATATACCAACATATTTAACTAATCAAACCTTCATGATAGGCTAGGACAATCTAGTTTCTTCTAGGCTAAAATGATGCATTCTTATCTCACCAAATGGTCAAATTAAATTTAATAACACTACAAATACATCTATAAAACTCTTATAACATCCTATATTACCTCAATGTCTTGAAAATACTCTTTTCAACTTCTCATGCGTCCTTACCTTGAATATTGACCATGAAGCCTTAACATTATCCAACAAGACTCCACAAACTTTCCTTATAGATTATAATTTTTTCTTGATCTTACCTAAACACATTCATATATTCATCTGATCTGATCTTCATATCTATACTTTATCTCACTTATAGATTCTTGACAAAATATCCTTCATACCCTCTTATAATTCATAGAATAAGGTTCTTCAAGACACCTTGATGCCTTGATTTGATTCATCCATGTTATAACCTAAAAATGACATTACTCAAGAAGATTTAGACTTATAAATTTATGTAAATATGTCTTAAAATTTTTTAGGTTTAATTTTTGATTTGGATCCAATATAATCCTTTTCCTTCTTAGTCAATCTTTCCAGTACCATCATGCATCCCTCTATGCAAACCTCAATCATGACCTTCACAAGCTTAGCTATCTTATGATTCTAGGATCACTTCCAAGCTATTATGTCTCATAAAAATAACCTCCTCTAATAAAATTTTTTTGAATAAAAACCACTAAGAAGGGGGTTAATCAGTGTACAAACTTTTCTTTCAATTCCATATACCATTCATTAACCTTTCAAACCAATCTAGTAAACAAGCAATACATAGAGAATAAATCATATAAGAATGAATCAAGATATCAACATATAAACACAAGAGATATGTGGGAAACCCTAATGGGTAATAAAACCCATTGAAACACCACTTGGACCACTATCCTATAATCAGTGGATTAATATTTAGTGAGGCACCAACCTCACAAGGAACACCAACTCGTCACTAGTCAAGCACCAACTCAAATAATCCTTTAGCAAGCTCTAAATTTCAAGGAGGATCCAACCCCCTATGTGACTTGGTAAGAAACTAGAAACTTAAAATACACTTATAAAATCTCCAACCTACAAGGTATCTCCCACTCCCTCTTGACTAAGCACCAACTCAACCAAGACAAGCTTGATCACCTTCACAATATTTTGTTGCTCAATCAATATATGATGACCTATTCTTCATCTTTCTATCGTATTTATCTAGATTTAAATCTATTTAATATACCAGTAACAAATATATTATTAATATACTATGGTCTCTAAATATATAATCAACTCATTCAACTCTTCTCAACCTTCTACCTCTTTCAAATAACATTATAGGCTCACTCACTCAATATGCCTCTTACTAGGATCATTAGGTCAACTGACCTTATCATATACATTTAAAAATTGTAATGGATGTTAATTAATAATACTACTATCCCATTTTATGTTCTACATGACCTACCTTTTCTCCTCAAATAGCTCTTTTCTTCGCTCATATTCTTTCTTACCTTAACTAGTCAAAATAGGTCTATTATGCCTTATAATTATACTTGACTCTTGATCTTACCCATCTTGGTCAGACAAACACATTTAAATACTATTATAATCATTTTAATATTTAAATAAACACGTTTAAAAAGTGAAAAAATCACTACATAGGTTTGTCATTACTCATAAGGATTAAAACCACATTTAGGCCTACTAGAGACCTAATGCAATTAGGCCTTCTCAAGGCACACATAAAAATTGGACCATATTGGAACATCTTGAAACTCTAAAAATGAATTTAAAAAATAAAATAAACATAAAATATACCCATACTAACATTAATATAGGTCCATACCACCTTTTATCTTATATCACTCCTTGAACCACACCATTAAGTCTACTTCCCATTAGCCCTTCACACATAGAAAATGTTTGACTTAAATATTTAAAAAATAAATTCAAATTTTAAAATTAAAAAAATCAAAAAATAAAATTAATAGAGACTTTATGACCTCAGGGTCATCACCAAGTCCATTAGTCTTCACAACATAGGCCAAAAGGCCTCAAGAACACTCCTGTAAAAGGCTTACTCTGAACTACCAAAATACAGTCAAGAACATTTGACTATTTAAAAATATAAAAGAAATTTTAAACACTATTAATTCATGTATTAGATCCAATTTAATCTATAATTCATCAACATACTATTTTTACACTTACGAACTAGTTAACATAACATGAGAATATATAACTCATTGGCACACAAAAAATTGCCTATATCTCCAAAAACACAATCATGTATAAAGTTGTGTTTAGTACCTATAAGGTCAATTTAATGTATTATAATTCACATTATTATTTTATTTTATACCTATATATAATCATAAAATAGACATATCATTGATTCTGGTGTCAACCATTGGTCTTATAGACCAATTTATCAAGCTTATCTTTCACAGTTCTTACATAGCTAGATAAGCCATTTTGGATTCCATATTTTATCTCCTTAAATTGATTATAAATATTTAATAAGGCATATAAATGTAATGTATATCCTAAAAAACATAAAAATTTACATTAGGTACATTAAATCCTATCATAGAGACTCAAACACTTCACTTCATCTTTCATACCTAGACTTTGTCAATTTGTCTTAAGAACCAATCTTGGTGAACATGACTTAGAGAACATGTATAATGATTTACATGAAATTATAATGAATTTATATGATATTTATACATTTTTAGAACATATAATATCATAAATTTACAAAGATATAATGGAAAATATAAAACATATAGATCAAACTCTGAACCTTACTCCTTCACTATCTTAACTCACTCAAATAGATCATTTTGTGAACACCATTTTAAAAAATTTCAATGAAATAAAAATCATATAAAAATATTTTAAATGATTTATATGTCTTTAATAACAACCTAAATAAATTGGATTCATTCTTAATCCACTACAACTCATCCTTAAACACATTCTCACTCTGACTGGTTTTTCTCATTACCTTCACTATTAGACTAGTTTAAAAATAGGTCAACTTGAGCAAAAAAAATAGTTGAAACAAAGTATATAAATTGTAAAAATACCTTAATTATAATAAATAATCATTATATATTCTCCATTAATCCATTTACATACTTTTTATAATATAATTTTTGTCTTCTATATCAACTTCTTCACAAATAACACTCACTTTGAGTGACCAAGAACTCTATACAACGATATAAAATACCCTTGTCTATCATTTTCAGCTAATAATCAACTTTGACCTAAAATAAATGCACCTATATATACTATTATAATAAACTACCACCTGGAGAATAATCATCATGGAATTTGATACAACTTTCCTTTTATAACATATTGATTTTTAAAATATCATGCCTTCTAAAATAACTTCTTTTCTCTTCGGTCCAATGCACAAACAAAGTCAATTTTAAGTATAATGGATATATTTTTTAAATACAATAGATATTTAATGAGGCTTAAATTTGACAGCCTCTAACCTATCACATCACACAGAACCCACTTTGGAAGATCATAACTTGAGATAGGAAACACTTCAAGGCACAAAAATTACAAAGGATCTTATTGGGACATCAAAAAACATCTTCATGAAACCTTTGACCAAATTTTGAATTTTTATTACACACAATAAATGTACCAACATATTCATCTAATCAAACCTTCATGATAGGCTAGGACAATATGGTTTCTTCTAGGCTAAAATGACGAATTCTTATATCATCAAATGGTCAAATTAAATTTAATAACATTACAAATACATCTATAAAACTCTTATAACATCATATATTACCTCAATGTATTGAAAATAATCTTTGCAACTTCTCATGTGTCCTTACCTTGAATATTGACCATGAAGCCTTAACATTATCCAACAAGACTCCACAAACTTTCCTTATAGATTATAATTTTTTCTTGATCTTACCTAAACACATTCATATATTCATCTGATCTGATCTTCATATCTATACTTTATCTCAATTGAATATTCTTGACAAAATATCCTTCATACCCTCTTATAATTCATAGAATAAGGTTCTTCAAGACACCTTGATGCCTTGATTTGATTCATCCATGTTATAACCTAAAAATAACATTACTCAAGAAGATTTAGACCTATAAATTTATATAAATATGTCTTAAATTTTCTTAGGTTTAATTTTTGATTTGGATCCAATATAATCCTTTTTCTTTTTAGTCAATCTTTCCAGTACCATCATGCATCCCTCTATGCAAACCTCAATCATGACCTTCACAAGTATAGCTATCTTATGATTCTAGGATCACTTTCAAGCTATCAAGTCTCCTAAAAATAACCTCATATAAGAAAAAATTTTGGAATAAAAACCACTAATAATGGGGTTAATTAGTGTACAAACTTTTCTTTCAATTCCACATACCATGCATTAACCTTTCAAACCAATTTAGCAAACAAGCAATACATAGAGAAGAAATCATATAAGAATGAATCAAGATATCAACATAGAAACACAAGATATATGTGGGAAACCCTAATGGGTAATAAAAACCATTGAAACACCACTTGGACCACTATCCTATAATCAATTGATTAATATTTAGTGAGGCACCAACCTCACAAGGAGCACCAAATCGTCACAAGTCAAGCACCAACTCAACTAATCCTTTAGCAAGCTCTAAATTTAAAGGAGGATCCAAACCCCTAAGTGACTTGGTAAAAAAATATACACTTAAAAGACACTTATAAAATATACAACCTACAAGGTATCTCCCACTCCCTCTTGACTAAGCACCAACTCAACCAAGACAAGCTTGATCGCCTTCACAATATTTTGTTGCTCAATCAATATATGATGACCTATTCTTCATCTCTCTATCTTATTTATCTAGATTTAAATATATTTAATACAAAATTAACACATATATTATTAATATATTATGGTCTCTAAATATATAATCAACTCATTCAACACTTCTCAACCATCTACCTCTTTCAAATAGCATTATAGGCTCACTCGCTCAATATGCCTCTTACTAGGATCATTAGGTCAACTGACCTTATCATCTACATTTAAAAATTGTAATGGATGTTAATTAATAATAATATTATCCCATTTTATGTTCTACATGACCTACCTTTTCTCCTCAAATAGCTCTTTTCTTCGCTCATATTCTTTGTTACCTTAACTAGTCAAAATAGGCCTATTATGCCTTATAATTATACTTGACTCTTTCTCTTACCCATCTTGGTCAGCCAAACACATTTAAATACTATTATAATCCTTTTAATATTTAACTAAACATTTTAATAAGTGAAAAAATAACTACATAGGTTATTCATTAATCATAAGGATTAAAACCACATTCAGGCCTACTAGAGACCTAATGCAATTAGGCCTTCTTAATGCACACATAAAACTTGGACCATCTTGGAATATCTTGAAACTCTAAAAATGCATTTAAAAAATAAAATAAACATAAAATATACCCATACTAACATTAATATAGGTCCGTACCACCTTTTATCTTATCTCACTCCTTGAACCACACCATTAAGTCTACTTCCCATTAGCCCTTCACACATAGAAAATGTTTGACTTAAATATTTGAAGAATAAATTAAAATTAAGAAATTAAAAAAAATTAAAAAATCAAATTAATAGAGACTTTATGACCTTAGGGTCATCACCAAGTCCATTAATCTTCACTACATAGGCCAAAAGGCCTCAAGAACACTCATGTAAAAGGCTTACTCTGAACTACCAAAATACAGTCAAGAACATTTGACTCTTAAAAAATATAAAAGAAATTTTAAACACTATAAATTCATGTATTAGATCAAATTTAACCTATAATTCATCAACATATTATTTTTACACTTACAAACTAGTTAAAATAACATGAGAATATATAACTCATTGGCACACAAAAAACTACTTGTATCTCCTAAAACACAATCATGTATAAAGTTGTGTTTAGTACTTATAAGGTCAATTTAATGAATTATAATTCACATTAATATTTTATTTTATACCTATATATCATCATAAGATAGACATATCATTGATTCGGGTGTCAACCATTGGTCTTATAGACCAATTTATCAAGCTTATCTTTCACAGTTCTTACATAGCTAGATAAGCCATTTTGGATTCCATATTTTATCTCCTTAAATTGATTATAAATATTTAATAAGGAATATAAATGTAATATATATCCTAAAAAACATAAAAATTTACATTCGGTACATTAAATCTTATCATAGAGACTCAAACACTTCACTTCATCTTTCATACCTAGACTTTGTCAATTTGTCTTAAGAACCAATCATGGTGAACATGACTTAGAGAACATGTATAATAATTTACATGAAATTATAATGAATTTATATGATATTTATACATTTTTATAACATATAATAGCATAAATTTACAAAGATATAATGGAAAATATAAAACATATAGATCAATCTCTGAACCTTACTCCTTCATTATCTTAACTCACTCAAATAGATCATTTTGTGAACACCATTTTCAATGAAATAAAAATCATATAAAAATATTTTAAATTAGTTATATGTATTTAATAACAACCTAAATAAATTTGATTCATTCTTAATCCACTACAACTCATCCTTAAACACATTCTCACTCTGACTGGTTTTTCTCATTACCTTCACTATTAGACTAGTTTAGCAATAGGTCAAGTTGAGCGACAAAAATAGTTGACACAATGTATATAAATAGTAAAAATACCTTAATTATAATAAATAATCATTATGTATTCTCCATTCATCCATTTACATACTTTTTCTAATATAATTTTTGTCTTCTATATCAACTTCTTCACAAATAAGCATTTTCCTATAGGTTTCACTCACTATCCTGACAATCCACTACCACATGGAGATGCCTGAAGGATTATTATACATGATAAAATAAAAAAAATAGAATTTACAATCCATTTTTGTTCATTTCCAACAATATATTCATCATTAGGTCTTTATGAGGGTTTTGAGAGGGTTTTAGACTAGTTTCCATTCTAAATGTTTGTTCATATAGCTCTATCCCTAAAACCAACTCCTAATTATTGGAATTAAATTTTAGGAAATTTTCCATCTATCCAAAATATATCATATTTACATGAAATATTAACACATGCCAACAAGAAAAATAAGTTCCTTCTCAGGTCTTCATCTCTTCATTTTACATACACAAGAGACCTTCAAACTCATTTTATTGATTCATCCTTCAACTCAAAACCTAAAAATTGGTAAAAACACTTGAAACATCATTTAAAATCTATATTAATTCTCACATTATAATTATTTCCTTGGAATCTAAACCTCATACCACATTTAATCACATTCTATCTCTTTACACATTAGTTTGTTGAGTTACAAATCATATTAGGCCTAGTTATAGACCCTCTAGATACTATTCCTACACTTTCATCCTTATTCACATGTGAAAACACATTCTCACATGATATACCACTAATTCTCATCCTTCATATGTCTTTTTAACATCTTAGAACCCCTAGTTAGATCAAACAGATTCTAAGACTAATTTATTTGCATAATAGACCTTTAGGTCTTACCTCTATAGTCATACTTTGAAACATACTTGGGTGCTTAAATACCTCAAATACATGTTAAAACTTTATCAAAAATCCTTTTATGCATCTATGAATTCATCTTCTAGATCCATCATGTTCCTTCTTGTACCAGACTAGGTATCCCATACTCAAGTCTTCTCAAGAACCTTGCACTCAAAAACAAGTACACAAACATGCAAATCATGTTTTGAGCCTTGAAATAAACTTTAAATAAAATTTAGGTTCACTTCAAATTATCTCTCTCTTAGATCATGAAACAATCAACCTCATTTCAATGATCCACCTTCTTGTGAGCCAATACTTAACCTCAGGCTTTTTTTAACATCAATGACAACTTGCAACAAATAAATTCACATAATTTATATTTTTCCAAGTACATATAGTAAAATTAATAAAATAAATATATTTTACAATTCAAAATTACAATTTAATATGTAACTCTATGAGTGCCTATGGAAATGACATTATAGAAGCAATTCATCTCTCTATCTTAGTTCTTAGTTATAGAGGAGTGTCTATTCCAATCATCAACTCAATAAACAACATGGTTTAGTTTTATAGAAACTATTAAAGGTATATGGAAAATAATTCTCTTTTATTAAACCAAGAGTGTATTTAATAAAATTGTACTTAAATTTTGAGATCCTTGATAGATAGATTTAAATTAAGTATTAGACTAATTAAACATGGAGAAAATGCACATGGTGTATAATATTAACTTAAAATTTTACCTCTATATACTTAAATGGTTTTGTACTAACATATATGGATGTAGTAGTGGATGGCCCAGTAGTTATCTTTGTAAATGTAAACATAGCCTGAGTAAGATCAAATAATGCACCTATTGATCATGATGATGAATGCACCTCTTATAACATAAAAATCAAATATAAATTATTTAATTAATGTGTAAATAAATTATTATCTTTTAAATTTGAAAATATAACTTAAATTTAACATGAAATTTATATAAAATATACATGTATGTGTGTAGTGGCTGACATGTGCACACCAAATGTGCATGCCAAAGACTCATCAATCAAGAGTATATCATACAATCCCTATGAATCACTAACATCATCATCCAAAGGTACAATGAATATAACACCACAATATTTACAAGGGTTGGGTTGGGTATAAACATTATGTGGAGTATCTCCAACATAAGTCTTTAAAAGCCTAATCATATGCTAAATGAATGTATTAGTAAAAACACTAAGTAAATATATATTGTCAATATACATGACCTCCTTCACCATATATGGAATCTCAAGATGAAATGGGTTTCTGGGTAGAAATTATTCTAGGCCTATTAGGCACACAACCTAGTCGATCATGGACAAATCCTTTCCCTAGACCCTAAAACTCACCATAACTAAAATATTTTAGAATCTCATTGAGGAAAAACACATAGTAGAGTTTCCTCAAAAAATATAATAGTACCTCATACTTATTATATGGTGGATAATCAAACACCATCTACCATTGATTTGGCTTCGATGGATAGGGAAACATTTAATAATAAGTGGAAATGGTGCATTGTTGGTTGGGTTAATGAATAAGGCAAAAAATTTATCTTTTGTTATGGATATATTCTTCACTTCCTCTACTAACAATTTTTCATCATATTAATCCTTACATATATCCCTATATAATGTCCATCTATCAATTTAACTCATTACCAAGTCAACTTGACCTAATATCAACTCTAGGGTCTTAGTTAGATACATGTGGTGGGTGTTGTTAGAAGTGGGGTCCCTCATTATTCTAATTAGTTACTCATTTTCAATTTTTTCCCACTACACATAAAACTAGATCATCTTGACTACATATGGGAACTTATGGATCTATAAGAAGGATACAAGGGTTATGCAGAGGGTTAAATGAAGGGTTAGGAAGAGGGTTAGGTGGAGGGTTAGAAAGAGGGTTAATATGGTGTCCTCTTACACCAAATCATCCTATTTAAAAACATAATTTATCAATCAAAAAATGAAAAAAAAATTAAGGTTATTAGGTTTAGTTTTTAATCACTTAACCCCTCTCTGTGGCATCATCATTGACATCATGAGGTTTTTGCCTTTCCAATGAATATCATGTGGTAGAACAATTAATAGATCAAAACTCGATCTTGTGATGGATAAAATAACTTAAATGGAAAATGAAAATGATATGTTATAATGCTCAAGTGTATTTTCAAAAAGTATTTTAACATTTATAATGCATACACATTATAATGTGTATGTGTTATAACATAGGAACTATGACTCGATATACCAGAGCCTAAAATTTAAATATTGAGTTTGACAAGTTAGTTTACATCCCTACACACCTCCTATAATTATTTTCACTTGTCTATTTCTTTCTATACCTATAAAACACCTCAAAACCTACAAAAAACCTTGAATTAGGCCTATTTGTATAAGTGACTATAAAATAATGTGGTCGAAAGGAGATTTATGGAGTGCAAAATAATTATAAATCATATTCCTAGCCAATTTACCACTTTTGGATGTATCTCCCTTCATATCTTTTCCATTGGGTTCTTGAGAGGGTTTTTGGTCACTTGGATTATTACCAATTATTTATAAAGGTTAGACATTAAAAATTCAAACCAATCCCACTAAGTTGGATTATATTATCCCTCTCAACTATTACTAGCTACTTGAGACACCATACAACTCATCCACATAGATATGAGCAAAAGAAGTTGGCTATTAAGCTCCTATTAGGCATTTGTGGATACCCTTGAGATAGTTTTAGGCTAAAATGACCAAAATTATGTTATATTCTCCAAATAATGGGTTTTATAGACTCTTCACTCATCAATTAAGGCTCTTAAACTACTCTGAAGTATCATATGATCATGAGAGTGAAGTTAGAAGTCATGAGGGCTTATGCTTGGTTTAAGGCCTAGTAGGACTATGTTTCTATGTATGTAGTCACTTTTGAGTGGTGATAGTGAATATATGGAATTATAATCACTTATTTACTTTAATACAATCTCATATACCTTCCCAAAGAGTTTTGAGGCTCTCCCATCATCCATTTCTCATCAATGTATCATGGTTTATAAGTACATGTTGACTCTGAAGTTCCTCATGTTTTTGACAAAATAGAAGGAACTTACCATATTTGTCTAGCCAAAATGAGACCATGAGATCCTATTTTATGTCAGGAGTACATTATGTAAAAATACTCAAAGCTTTATCACCTCCCTATAACTCTAAACACTTTAAACCCTTAAGACTAGATTTTAAGTTATGATTATGTGCAAGATTTTTAGGTAGAGTTTAAAATTATTCTATCTTCACTTTAGTTAGAGTGTTTAGACTAATAAATTTTTGATTTTATAAATTAATTAAATTATTCAAGTATACACCTAACAAAAACTTCAAGCTTTAGGTAATCCTTAGGTCACTTGGGTAGATTGTATTCTTGTTTGTGTTCTCTTAAGACTAGTCTACCATCATAGTATTCCTTTACCTAACTCTACTCTATTCAACATACCTATGAAAATATGATATAAATGTTGTATTATCATTTTGGATCTTATATATACATGTTAATCCATCTTCCATGACTATCTACCAACTAAACTTGCACCTTTCATGAGTTTAGGCTAGTCTACAAACTATTTTTTAACTGTATGTGCTCTTTATAGAATACAAAGGATTCTTGCAGGTGTTGCTTCCTATTTGAGTATTGTGATTTCATGATTTTTTCTTCTTCTAAGGTTACTAGGTCATTTCAAACCTGAATGAGCTCATCTCTATCTTTAGATTCTCTCATTCCTTACCATCATTGTGATATAGTGTCACTGTAAGTTGCATGTTCATTTGGGCCTTATAGTACTATAGTCTCTGAGTATTTTCAAGTGGAAAATTTATTGGGTTAGAAACCCACTTAGTGATCAGTCTCTTGATCTAAAATCTTCCTATTGTGATTATATGTGATCTCTAATATCTAGGCTAATTTTTAAAAGTCATTAGGATGACTCAGAGCTTATAAATATTCACCATAAGATGACACTTTGTGAGGCAGAAACTTCTTTAAGAGAAACTAAGGTAAGTTCTTCCACTAAATTTTTTTCTCAAATATAATTGACTATATGTGTAAATGAAGTGATCTTGACTATGTTAGTGAAACCTAAATGACTTGATAACTCCATTCAAAATTTGAAACTATACACAACTTATCTCTTGGGTTTTGGATAGCTATTCCATTCTCAATACATACTTACAGGTGACTATGTACATTAGAGCTCTGATTAGTCTTTACTTAGTGTATTATAACCCCATATCCAAGAAATTTTAATTCCTTAAATGGATAATATGTAAAATTTATGCTTTGAGGAAGTGAGCGCATGGTTACTATCTTGATTTGAATCCACTCAAAGATTAGAAAATCTACCACTAATGAACCACTATTTTGTAGACCTTAATGTTGTTCACTTCTGCCCCAAGGAGATGGTTTAGATTCATGAGTAATTATGGTAAATATATCTTGAGATCTATGAATCCAATGAGTTTAAGGTTAGTAATAGATATTTTATTCAAAGATTGACTGAGTCTTTTTAAATCTAAGTTTATTTGAACTTAGAAATGTAAATATTCTTCATATTCACATATTCTAACTACATTGAAAAAATAATTAAGAGTATTAACATACCATGCAAGACCACATACAACACTTGGTTCACACATATCAATGAAAATAAAGGAGAAAACCAAGGTTTTGGGAATGTGCAAGGAACTTGGAAGTGATAACAATCTTAGAGATTGTTTGTGAAGAACAAATGACTAATATGAAAACCATGACCATGAAATGCAAGGTCATAAAGATTAATTTCATCCACCAAGTGAATATACTTCAAATCTGCTTCTCTTGTCCATACCAACTGGAAACCATTTGACCTATTTGACCTACCCAAGAGAATGGTGAGAGAGACATTGGGTTTTTCCACTTTTGAACTTGTTGAAGCTTTTTGAACTTGTAAATTAGCTATGAGGATCTTAAAACACTTTGTATAATCCTTCACATATGTTATAATTTTTATATAGTCCATACAACAAATAAAACTCCCCTTATTTTTAGATGATCTCCTTATTTATACATTGAACCTACATCATGTCAGTTTCAAAAATGACTCTAACACTTACCTAACATCAGACACATTATATCAATTCTTGACACACCTTTCCTTTCATGGAAACCCATAAAATTTCATTAAAATGACCAAAAAAGACATAATGAGATTAAGGACAAATGAACAAATATTGCAAAGGCTTAAACATATTTTAAGTGACCTTAAAATATGTCTTGACATTATTAATGACCATGGTGGAAATTTCAAACCTAAGAGTGCTTGTGACAAGTTTTAATATGTAGGGGGTTGACCTAATTTTAACTAGGGGTAAAATTAGTCAACATATTTGGGATTTCCTAGGAGTAGCATGCTTTTTATGCTAAGGACCAGTTACCTTCTCCTATCCTTTAGAAATGGAGTCATATGTATGATACATTTGACATTGATATGCATCTAAAAGGACACAAAACTCACACCAAATAGAAAATATGAAACAAACACACAAAAAAAGACCTCAAAACACACACTTGTGCTTTCCTAAATACTTAGCGAAAACACATAACATCTCAAGCAAACTAAACTATGTACAGACTAATTTTAAGAGAATTTATCCTCCTCGATCAAAGGAGAAATTTTAAACATTTCATGACCCATGATATGAAGGAGTGCATGAAATAATTTGTACTTTTATCATTGGCCTTGATGTTCTCAACTCTTTCATGATTTCCACTCCCCTTGGCATGATCTTTAATGTAACCACAGTAGCTACAAACATATCACCTATGAAGATGAACTCATCTTGTACTTTAAAAATATCAATCTTCTCATGAAACCCCTCAACTGTAACTCCTAATGATGTTTCATTCAAGCATGTTTCCTTTACCTCCATGGTACTCTGAATGAGATCAAATTTATTAGTATCTGCAAGCTCCTCAAGATATTCAAGGAGATTTTCATATTCAATCTAATCTTCATCATTTTCCTCCATGAAGATATATTATTTCTATTTCCTTGTGCACTTGAATCTCAACCTTTCAAAGAAAATCAAATTCTTGAAGAATTTTAATATGTTACTATCAATCATCTTTGCCTTCCTTCTCCTTAAGAACCAAAACCTCTTCAAAGTCACCTTATTGACCATGCCCATTAATGTCATAATCAACATAATCATGTATTTGAAAGTTTGGGAAGGTTTTTTAAGACATGTTTATTCAATGGGAACCTTACATTCCTCATCAACAATCTCATTTTTCTCTCCTAGAAGAACTAAATTCTTAAGACCTTCATATTCATTGAAAATGTACAAATAGGTTTGATGCATATCTGTCACATCTCTTTGAACCTACCCATGAGACTCAATAGACTCAGTTCGTGTGATGTTCTTCTCAATCACATCCTCTCTCATCTCTCAAGCTCCTTCTGAATAACTACAACATAATTTTTATCATCATTTTAGTTATTCAAGAAAATGGATTTGTGATTGTCTTCACCAAAGGGATTATCTATAGTGAAATATTATTCATAGACTCTTATGTCATGCTCTTGATTACATATAAATATAGCTTGGTATTTTTTGCTTGCCTCCCATAGGATGGGTTCTCCTTTAAGAAGGTATGAGCACATAATGGATTACAAAATATTCACTCTCAACTATGTTGATCATCTTTTCATTATTATTTTCATAATTTAACATATGGATTATATATGATAATTTTATCCTCTTCATGTTCATTAATTTATACTTCAACAATCTTCTTGAGTTGTTTGCACTTCTTTGCTTAATTCTTCACTCTTACGAAATGGTGGTAAATGACCTTGTATATATAGTATTATCTTACCCTAAATTTTTTAAGAATGTTAGTTTTTCTAGGTCAACCTGTTCAACCTAGCATGTTTTTGGGGCTAACTCTCTACGTCTGTGATAGGTCAGCCAAGAGGCCAACAAACCAAAAGAGAGAAACTATCCCTAAATTGTGCTAGGTTGACCTAGTTGACCTAGCACAATTGATAGGTCAAAAAGGTGATAAGGTAATAAATGAAGGATAAAACATAGAAAATGATAGTAATATGTAGAAATAATAATAATAGACTTGGGTTTAATTGTTTCAGGAGGCTAGAGTGTGGATGGCAAGTGGAAAAAGGAATGGTAATCTTATAAAGCACTGACTGTCTACCCACCCCTTTCTCGATGCACCCCTTAAGTCATGCACTCAAATGTATCAAGAATCGATAGGTTCTTACAAGATACAAAGTGTCAGTAATCAATAAAATTTAAAAATATTATGTATAAATATGCCCCAACTAAAGCTCATCACATGTCAGGTAAGTGCACCACAGGATGGCACTTTAGAAGAAAACATGATAACACACAATGCTAATGCTAATTATGGTGAATTAAGCAAAATATAGTATAAATTAAAGAACTGTATTGAAAAAAACATACCTTTAACTTACCTTAGTGTCAAAGATAAAGAAGTATACTGTAATAAAATGAAGGTGTCTAATGTAGAGAACACACGGCAAACCTGTAGAAGTTAGTGCAAAAAATGGCTAAAATAGAAAATTTTGGAAGATAGTCATATGATCATAGAAGATAATCTCTATGACATCATGATTATAACACATTTTATGTTTTTCATAATGGATGAGTAGAAACAAAGGTAAAGGCAAAACAAGGAATCTACTTGAAAATAAATGAAAGAATTGAATTGCTAAAAAGTGTTGTTAAAGGGAAAAAGAGAATTCGTTTGGAATTTTGAATTTTGAAAAAGAGAAAGGAGATATCTAAGACCAGACAAGGCTAGGATGGTGAGGGAATAACTTACTAGACAAGGAGGACACTTAGAGGTGGCAACAAGTGCACTACAGGTATGCAACTATGGATCTCAAAACAATTTTTGAAATTTATATTAAATTAAGTAAATTTTTGATAAAATTTTATTTTAAGAATTTATATATATCAAAATTGAATAAATTTAGATGCTAAGGGTAGAAAATAGGAAGATGGAAAATGGGTTGGAAGGGTTTAGGAAGAAATTTATAAAAATATACATTTTAGGAAAAATGTAATGGGTCAACACATAATATGTACTAGGTTGACTAGGTCAACTTAGTAGGTTGAAATAGGGAAAAATCTAAATGGTTGACCCAATAGGTATGGGTCGACCTAGTGCAATCTATAGGTTGAAAAGCTAGAATGGAGTGAGAAACTAATATGTAAAGGTGTGAATGAAAACTTAGTAGTAGGGAAGGGAAAATAAGAGGGTTGGCTTGGAATTTGAAGTCAACTATGATTTAAAAAATAGGGAAATTTGGTCAAACTAGGTTGACTAGGCAACCAAAATAAGCACAAAAACGTGTAAAAAAAGTCAAATGAGGAATAAAATGACCTAAAATGACCAAAGGAAGGCAAGAGAGACCAAGAAAGCTAAAAAAAGGATAAAATAAATAAGGTAATAAAATTTAGTCTTTTTTGTTCAATTAAAATTATAAAAATGATTTGTAAAGAATGTATTGTGATTATACATGACATGAAGGAACTAATACATCCTTTATTATTTCTTGGTTATAGAGACTACTGAGATTATGGAAGTTGGTGTACATGTCTTGGTTTCTATATTTTTTAGATAGATTGATAGATGGAGATCAAGATAAACTAGTAATCATAGGTCTAGGAGGTATATATGAGATATATAAGATCCCCATCAATACTTACCTATTAGTCATATTCTTACAATGCTAGGAATGGTTGACTAACACCTTCAGATGGGAGGTGGATGGGGATGTGATAGAGGTGGGTATCACACTAGATTATGTCCATGCCATCCTTGATCTACCCATATTAGGAAGACTGGTGGCCATAAGGATACCAGATAGCCTAGCGGAGAGGAGAGCCTTAACCATGTGGGTTATAGGCTTAAACATAATATTGAGAAGATGGAGATTCAATATGGATGACATGTATATTTCATAGATTTTGGATCTCTAAAAGGTGGTGATAGGTCTTGTGATACAATAAGTTCTTTATCACGAGTCATATGGAAAGGTACCACTATTCATGGTAGCCTTGAGCAAGATGATGCTAGAGGAGGGAGTATTATATGATCTAAGTTATGTCATTTGGGTCCAACTCATACATGATTTGTTTAAGATGCTAGTCAAAGGGTAAAAGATTATGGGATTGATCATACTACTAATAACATGGATTTATGAGAGATTCCCCATATATCAATTAACTGGGTTACCCTATGCAGTCGATGATGGGTTACCTTGAGTGTGGAGATGGTAAGAGGACCAGGTAGCATGGGACATGCCCCATCTACTAGTGATACAATAATCATGTGGTAGTTATATGGGAAGATAAAAACTACATGGGTGAACTGTTACACAATTACACCAACACTAGAGAGGAGAGAGGTGATTGGACACTATACATGGTGGAAAGAGCCACATCCAGTAGAATGGGTGCATGGAATAATGTGCCTAACTCATCCAATAACATTGATACTGATGTTCAACTAGTGGGCTCAGTATGTGAGGGAGTCATGAGGGAAAAGGGGACTTGGACCACTGATAGTGAGGTTGACACTAAGGCTATGTTGAGATTTACCATAGACTAGTTAAGAATGATAAGTGGTAGAGGAGGAGGTGGAGGAGGTAGAGATACTAGATGTAGCACTACCATCTCTACAATAAGACAAGTAATGGCCACCAAAGACATGACAATGATGGAGATAGGAGAGAGTGGAGACTATGGACATCTTAGATGATCCCATAGATGAGCCAATAGAGATGATAGATAGACCACTCAGATGAAGGCTGAGATGTGAATGAGCTAAGGGTCCCTAGTGATTGGAACACTCTATGACATCCTAGATGAGACTCTACAACCATATGACCCCATGACATTAGAAGATATAAGTATACCATCTACCCTAGCTTAGGTGAGTTGGTTTATATTATTTGGTGAGGCAATGAGGTAGATATAGGTATAGAGAGAGAGAGGGTCCAGCCACCAAGAGAGATGGGTGTAGGAAATAGATAGGCTTGTCAAGCCTTATCAGATGAAATAGATGTGCATCTAGAGATAGTGACATAGATGATGTAGACATATATAGTGATGTAGACTCAACTGACATAAGAACATATAGAAGCCTAGGCTAAGTTGGTACAAGCATAGGTGCAAATAACATGCCTAAAAAAATAGGTAGAGGGATTTAGATCTCAAACTACCTCATTATAGTATACCATTCAAAAGAGTCAAATCAAGGCCTCAACAGGTAGCATGGCTAGGCCATGAGATAAACAAGATGGAGCCTGACCCTAGTGTTGAGGCTTTGTATATGGTTGTATATGTTGTACAAAACTCATGGTGTATATATATATATATATATATATATATATATATATATATATATATATATATATATATATATATATATATATATATATATATATATATATATATATATATATATATATATATATATATATATCTGTGTGTCTGTGTGTGTGTGACGTATTAGGTTTGGCTTATTTGTGCTGGTTGTGTATGTTTTCTTTATGATGGTTATGTTTGTTCATTATGGTTGAGGCTGTGTATGCTTTGGATATATTTATTTATATCACATGTATTTATCCTTGTTAAATATGCTATATTAAATATATGTGGTGTGGTTTTTTTCTATCATTATGGAGTACACATGCATGGTTAAAAAGAAACAGGCAAAAAAGGACTTGGAAAAATATAATAAATCAAAGAAATATACTAAACAATAGTTCAAGTTGGGAAATGTGTAATAACAAAAAAATGACTAAGTATAAAACTCTAAAAAAATTTAAAACAAGATGGTAAAAGGGGATTTGTTTTTAAACCAATGTAAAAGATTTTTACACCAAATTAAAACAAGTAAAATCATACTAAATATCACATTGGGAAGTATGACAAATAATGTAATACAATGGATGATATGTAAAAAGACACAAATGGTAATAAAAATAAATAAAAATTAATTTAATTAATTATAATATTTCACAATGCGAAGTATAAAATAAAAACAAAATTTTCAAAAAATTGGTCTTAAATCATCATACTAATTCAAGCTAAGAAGTATGAGAAATTCATGAAATGGTTGTAATCTTACATGCACTCAGAAAATAAGAAGACAAAAGGTGAAATGAAAATTAATTAAGCATAAAACATAGTAAATATCAATATGGGAAGTATGTCAATGATGTGTAACCTCATAATCAATCAAATTTTATCACATATTTGACACATGTAAGTTTGGATGGTGACTTATTTATTGGAAAATTTTGTGAGGAGGGCCGGGTCATATACATGGTCTTACACTGCAACTTGCAAAATAAAAACCAAAGGGGGTAAAAAATAAATATTGGTAAGTATAAGGATAAGGTAATGGTAAATCAAGGATGTGGGTAATAGGATGGAAAAGGTGGTAATCTATGAGGATGGTTGGGTCCTATTCATGGTCTTATAAATCAATTCACAAATGATATCCCATGGGGAGTGATCAAGAAGCAAAAAAATATTTCACAAGAGGAAATATTAAGTAAAAGGAATGAACAAGGGAGTGTAATAAGAAATACTTAGGCATCTTATGAGAATAACTAAGGAGGCAGGAGGCATACTAAGGATATGAAAAGACACTAGGTAACTAATGGTCATCTATATACAAAAGAAACCCACTTGCTATAAACATAAATATTTTTAGGAAAATAAGTGTGCTACTAAGTTAACTCATAATGATAGATTGGTACAATGAAAATTAAAATGGGCCTACCTTCCCATAACATGTTCCCCACTCCTCAGGACCCCTTATAGTGTTGTTGATATACTACAAAGATTAGGTACTTGCATGAGAAAGTAGGTAGCACTAAGAAATTTTTTTAATTCTCCTCTTCTAATCTACTAGCCTATTGTACCCCAAAGGACCCTAACTCTACCATGAGGGCAATTATGGAGTTTGAGATTAAAAAAAGTAGAAGGAAATGTGCTTTGAATCACATCTTTTAGTGTGATTAGACTTTTAAGAATATTTAAAAAATTTGCCTTTTGTTTAAATGATTTATCTTTTAACTTTATTTTAAAGGATTTTTTTTAATATTCCTCCTCCATATGGATTTGGAATGACCAATCATGACAGATATATTGATACACATGAATGAGCTGTAAGCTAAGGATAAAGGAAGCTAAGTGATCCAAGATAAAATAATGACTAGAACACTTAGGCTTGAAAATGAACTGAGCATGTGATCTCAAGTATCAACCATGCATATGCTTATTTTTTGGAAGAAGGAAAAAAGGAGATCCAAAGGAGGACCGGTAGAAGGAAACAATAATAAGAAAGATTGCTTGTGAACTGATCACATGGTAATATAATATAGTAACCAAAGGGAAGAAGGTAAATATAACCAAGTCATCATGACAACTATCTATGAAAAATAAAGATAAGAAAGCAAACAATCATGATGATACAAGGGAAAAGTTTTGGGAAAAAATCTAAAGGAAAAGAAAGAAATGATAAGAAAAAGATAAGTATATGTGAAATGAAAACAATAACATAAACTAACTATAGTCAAATAAGTAGAAGAAACATGTTACAAGATGAGAAAGAATTTGACACATTGTCAAATGATATAATCAAAATAGAAATAAGATTGGAGTACATGTCCAATCCAAAAATAAATGAGGAAGCACCATGCATGAGCTCATTAATACTAGTAAATCTATCCACACACATTATCCAATACATCAGATAAGTCTCTATGAAGTTGTAATTGAATTGCTGCTAAAGTCTCATCAATCTTTAGTGAATATTGGGCAAATACTTCTTTTTTGATCTCCTCAACATAAAAAGTAGGAATTATAAAAATATTGTGTTAAGGAGGAAATTTAGGCAAAGGTTGGCTAGAACAATGAGTGGAAACAAGATATATAAGAGAAGAAGGAATCTCAGGTGGAGAAGGATCCATGGGTGAAGGACTCATGGGTAGAGAAGGATCACAAGTGAGGGAACTTCCATAGGTGAAGGAATCATAGGTGGAGGTATAGAAAATGGTGAAGGGGCCATAGGAGGTGCTGGAACCACTAGAGGTGGATCCATGGAAGAAGAATGAGGAACCTTCTTATGGGAATGACATGTGGGAGGAATGGTAGAAGGTTTAGGGATGTCTATAAGGTGATCTCTAAGATGTTGTTGAAGAATGTGGAGATGATCGATGTGATGTGTTCCATGGAGGTACCATAGATAATATACCTCACCATACTTAGGTAAATATTGTATGGTTTTGTTTGATGATGAGGAAGAAGGACACAAGGTATCAAGGTATTGTTGTAACTTGTGACAATAGGTAGAAGAGTGATTATCTATCCCATTGAATCAATAGATACACTTGTGAGTGGTTTTAGGAGAACTCATAAAAGGAGGTGACACAAGAGTAAAAGTAGTTGAAGAGGACTCATTAGCCGATTTGGTGGGTAAAGGATCCATCTTAGGCATAGAAAGAAAACCATCATCAAGGGAGGGTGATGATGGGAATGGAGTGGAACTAGGCACGACAGGAGGAACACTAGGATGAGAATTAGGAAGAGGCTAAAAAATAGTAGGAGAGGAAATAGGCTCAACTAGAGTGAAAAATGGAATATTATTAACTATAGATGGCCCTACTAAAGGAGGGGTAGGATTTGAAGAAGGTCTGAAGAGGACTACCCTAGGTATGGCAAAGTGATAAGGTCTGGTCATAGGATGATCCAAGAGCATGGTCCTAAGTGGTTCCTCAGAAAATAGAGGTATGAACAACATGTATACCTTGTAATAAAAAGGAAAATTGCAAGAATAAAAAAATATAAATGAAAGATAAGATGAGATGTACAAAAATATTCAAGTAAATAAGAGTGATAACAAACAATCTCAGCATAATGGGCCTAGATAAGGCTACCTTAAATAGGATCATCTAAAGAATAGCCATCATCATAATATGGAATTTGAATATCAATGGAATAGGTTGGGATGACCTTGTAATCAGAGGAAACTTGGTGAATATAATGTTTAGTCTTGGTTAAGACTACAAGAATGCCATCACAAGGAGGCTTGTGAGAATGAGGATGCAAAGAAGCAGGAAGCTAGAATATGAGATGAGGTAAGAAATAAAAAGTTTTGATCTCTAAGTTAATCTTATTGGGCTCATCATCATCAGAGTCTAAAAGGTTGGAAGGAATATTACCAATGAGCTTAGGATGCCCATTATAACCTCTGGTTGAGTTGATAGGAAAGTTGAGACACTGTGACTCATGGAACAGAACACTAGGGAAAGGCTCAAGAGTAGGAATCTTAAAGATACCATGATCTTATAATTGTTTGAAATTACAAGATTTAGTGTCTCCTTGAATCTTGTAAATGGCCCCATTATGAGGAAATTTAATGCATTGGTAAGTGAAAGACGTGATATCTTGCATATGATGAATCTACTACCTATCAAGCAAAATGTTATACGAAAGGGAAAAGTTGAATATCATCACCTTCGCATGAATGGTGACATGTGGGATGGTAATGGGAAGCCACACACACCCTAAGGGAGGTATTTAACTTATATAATATCCTTGACATGTGTTACATGTAGACTTAAGATTACATTCAAAATATCCAAGGGTCTTAATGAAAAAGAGGGAGACAACACATGTGCCATAACCCTCATCGATCAAGGATCACTAAACTTGGATATCATTGATTTAGATGTTAATAAATTATGGAGGATCATTTACATGAATTAAAATCTCATCTGGAATCATAGATACGATAGGAAATCATAAAGAAAGAGAAGTGTCTATAGTTTCAGCAATGTTAATGAACATCCCTTCACATTGCTATAAGATACTATCCATAGATCTAGATAAAGTAGCCTCCCATCCTACTAAAGGAGGGTGATGGATATTCATATTTAATAAGAGTTTCATGAGGTGGTTTATATGACATGGAGATGTCTTCACGTGTTCAATAAAAGGGATTTAAGATGAAATATTAGTAGGTTCTGTAGTGGAAATCCACTCATCATAACCCATAAGGATATTATTAGATGTAGGTGCATAATGATTAAGGTCTTTGGAAGGTGGATCCGAAGAGCATTGAAACTTATGTTAATAAGATTGAGAAAGTTGAGAAGAAGGCTGTAAATAATTTGGTGATGAATAAGTAGCTGGTTTAGATTGATCTTGAAATTTGGAAGAAGTGTTAGTAGAAATTGGATTGTCATTAGTATTGGAAGATGATGGGAGAAAAGTATAAATAGTATTAGATGTGTCATCCAAGGGAGAATTATAAATTGAATCATAAAAATAAATAAGATCTTGAAGTAACTCATTTAAATCAGTTGGAGAAGAATCATGGATAACATAATATGTCTTATGGGAAGGAAGAGTGTAGATAGGTTATGAATCGATGAAATCCACCACTCTTCACATGTTGGTCATGCTAACCACATTCTCTTTAGAGTTTGGTTCAACAAGACTTTCTATGTTATTGGTGGAAGAATTGGGATTATCTTGACTTTCTTAGATTGGTTGATGATTAGGCAAGGGGTATTTATAGATAACTAAATGAGTGTTTTATTTATTTAAATCTTGATTTTTATCATGTGACTTATAGTCTTAAAATAAATATCATAATATTGTTGATGCTTATGGATAACGAAATCATGATCAAAATTTGGGCCAAGAAGAAAATCTATATCTAAATTACAAAGTTATTTACAAGTCTCGTGAGAGTGACCCCAACTAACATGAAACCAACAAAACTTATTAGGGTCATACCATGATTTCATAGGTCGAGTAGGTTTAAGATCTTGAGAGAGAGGCCTAGGTAGATGTTTAATCAATTCAGCTAAGGATAAAGGCTTATGGACATTAATGCTATTTTTTGAGAAATGAGGATTAATGAATTGTTGAGAAGGAGCTAGTTTTGAAGAAGGGGTAGGAATGATAGCTTGAACATTGTGAATGGTGTCATATAAATTGGTAACACCATCATTGGTAATATTATGGTTTTTATCTTTACTAATAGTAGAGGGCCTGTAGAAGTTTAGGGCGACTCAAATTTATGTATGAGGAAATATTGTATTTTGACTTGATCGATGGTTTCCTCCAAGGTATGTGGAGACAAAGTACAAGCTTGATATTGTAATTTAAGAAATAATTAATTTTTAAAGAGATGAAAGAGACTATCATCCACCATGTTATGTTCACATTTATTAGATAAAGTCTTCCATCACTTAACAAAGGCTTGGGTTGTTTCATTTTCCTTATAAATATTTCCAAATGTCTTGAGGTGAGGAGTAGGATTGTTTGATCCATTGTAAGAAATTGTAGGTGTTATAACTTCAATATAAATGATATTAATCTAGTTGGTAAGAGGTTTATTTTGTAAATTCTTGATTACTTTGATTACTAATGGAGGTTGAGGAATGAGATTAACTTGAGAATATCAAAGAGGAGGAGGAGGAACAATTTAGTTATGTGTGCCCCAAGTCATTGGTTGAGGATTAGATTGAAGATTAAGAAGGTGGTTTTACATTCTCATCATTTGATTTATATTATGAGATTGGAATGTGTTCATTTGATTGAGAGTTTACAACAATAGCTGATGAGTCTATTAGTGTTATTAGAAGAATTAGTATTTGTGTTTGTGTTGGTGTTAGTGGCTTGGGTACCACTATTAGTGTTAATATGAGATTGAGAAGAGCTATGATAGTTTGAGGCACTAGTGGTAAAATTTGCTTGTGAAGCAAAACATGGAGTAGTAAATGGTTGAGAATAAGAATCACTAGAAGCATGAGTGCCTTGGGTATAAAATGATGAACTAGTTGAAGGATTAAGGATAGTGGATCTTATGAGAGGCCCACTAGATGTAGAACTTACCATATTAGTTGAGATACTAGGCATGGAGGCAGAATAAGTTAAAGAAGAAGATGTCAAAGCATAATAAGGAGTCAATATTGAAGGAAGAGATTGAGAAAAAAAGAAATCGGTACACCCAAATCAAGTTAAGAAAGTGGGAGTAGGAGAATGAGGTTCTTAAACTTGATATCTAATCATGAGGTTATATATGGTGGAAGGATCCTTCCCTCTATGTTGAGGGAATTCCATGATAAAGAAAATCACTTCAGGAGTATACTCTAACTCAATCTGATCCTCTAAGAGAAGAGGAGGGTTTTTCTACAAAGATGTATGAGGAGGAGTCCCATAGTCCATCGTGTGGGTTGTAATATGAACATTACTAGAATCTATGAAAGGATCCCTACTTTATCTATGGGAGACCCTATTAGGATTGGTGAATTCCATCATGTTTATTGATTGAAATTTAGTGTTATCATCGAAAAAAAATTCCATGATGAAAGGAAAAAATGCAAGATGAGAAAGTAAAGAATCAAAAAGTGACTGATATAGTATGGGGTCGACTTGTTTGACCTAGTATAAAATAGGGACTATAAAACTATATAGGGTCCATAGTATCAACCTAGTTTTGTGAATAGTGACTTGAAAAAAAAGGTAAAGGTGTTGTAAATAGTACTATGTCAACTAGGTCAACCTAGCATAGTGTACAGGGGTTAAAAAAGATATTAGGTTGAAAGGGTTGACCTAGTACAACAAACAAAGAAGAAAAGAAGGAAGATAACAAGTTATGAATTAATGCAAGATAATTACAAGTAATGTAAGAAAAAAGTAAGTATTGAAAGGGAAATAAATAGTTAATTGAATTGATGTTGGCTAATGTAATTGATGCATACAAATAAAAATCTTGTACTAATGTTGGCTATGCAAGCTTTTCCACACACTATTGATCAAAAAGAAAGAAAACAACTTGAAAGCAAAGCTAAATACTTGGTCAACTTAGAATGTTGATTATATTATTAAGAATTATTTGAAGTGTAAAGGGGGATTAGCTATAATCAAGGTGCTAGATAGAAATCTAAAGATAGTTTCAGGTATGTTTAAGATGAAAGGTACTATAGTGGCAATGATACATGCTTAGTATTGGGGCCTACCCCCTCACTTCACACACTGTAGCAATAAGGGTAAAGGGTGCTTAGAAAAAATATACCATTAATCATGCTTTATACTTGACAAACATATCAAGTCAGCTTCGCCTTTGGTGATGAAATATAAGTAGGTTGGCTTAGGTAGTCAAATGTTTAAATTCTTGTTGATGTTTTATGTAATTTGGCCACGTGTTTAAAAGAATAAAAATAGTGAAATTAAGTGATTCTAAGCATGAAATCAACTTATAATAAATATGTGGTTAACATATATGATTTATTCTAACTTTGAAATAAGGTATAGTTTAGAAACTATATGGACAATCATATAGAATAGGGTAAAACCTATACTATGGAAACAAAGTATGAAAATGAACTAGGTCAATTAGGTCGACCTAGTTATTTTAGAAAACATAGAACACAAAATGAGATCCACAGGGTCAACCTAGTTGACTATTTAGGGGTAGTTTTAAAGACTATAAATTGTGAAAGTAAGTATAGAAATAGAAAGATACAGAGAAAAAAATTGACCTAAATGGTTTAGAGATGAAAAGGATAAAATTGTTGATAAAGAACCTTTGAGAAAACTATCAAAAACCTACAAATTACGTCGATTTGGTCAAACAAGATATACAAGAACCTACAAAAAAGGTGTTAAAAATTCACACTGTCAACTTGGTTGACCTAGTAGGTTGAACATGAAGTCTGAGAACCTAAAAAATTTGTACTAGGTCAACCTGGTCGATCCAATTATCTGAGTCAGAGTTCTCCAAGTTATAAAATTTGTACTAGGTCGAGTTGGTCAATCCAGTTACCTATTCCTGCAAACATGTGCATAGAGATAAATAAACTAGGTTCATAGGGTTGATCCAACCTACTAAATATATGATTAAAATAATTATGAATAAAAATGAAATAAATCCTGTAAGGTTTTGCTTCACGTTAAGTTCACCAGAATGTATGTAATCAAAAATGCATCATGTATAGAAATTAATCCTAGACAAAATGGGATAGAGCACACCTATACTTTTGATTAAGGGCATACAATTGTTATGTCAGAGCATGACTAATGTGAGGATCCACTAGACCTAATTAGGGGATCACTTATCACAACACACCATGTAAGATAGGGTTTCAAATCTTATAGTCTAACATAATCACATAAAAACCCTAAAAGAGTCCTATGATTTAATATTTCACTAATCTAATAAAAAGAAATAAAATCTAATCTAGTGTACACCAAAGCTTGTGGCATAAAGTTGGGGTTAGAAATAAATAAACAACTAGACTAAACATGTATAGAAGACATCTAATCACATCAATGTATATGAAATCCTAATACATGGAAGAGAAGAATAAAAATTCTTTATCTATCTACTCTTAGAAATGAAGAATAAAGTTAGGAATACTTACCTTTGAATATGAACCTATAATGCTCAATCTCCCTCTTAGCCAAGGTGCTTCACAAGAGATTATCATGGTATGTAAGTATAACTAAGATAAATTAGTTTTAGTCTATAAAACCTATCTAAACATCCAAAATACTTATCTACAAGATTAGATCAAAGCTCCAAATAAAGTATTGAACCCTAAAGATTTATTCCCCAAGTATGATGGTTAATAGGTAGATATTCATTCATACTTATTTGCTAAATTGTTTGCTCTTATGAAATGGTGGTAAATGACCTTGTATATATATTAATATCTTACCCTAAAAATATTAGAGAATTTTGATTGTGCTAGATCAACCTAGTTGACCTTACACATTTTTTCGGCTGACTCTCTAGGTCTGTGCTATATCGGCCAAGAGGCCAACAAACCAAAAGAGAGGAAAAATATTTAAACTATGTTAGGTTGACTTGGTCGACCTAGAAAAACTAACATGTCAAAAGGGTTATAAGGAAAGAATTAAAGGATAAATCATATTAAATTATAGGAATAAGTATAACTAAGAAGAATAAGCTTGGGTTTAATGGTTTTAGGAGGCTAGAGTGTGGATGGTAAATGGAAAAATTAATGATAATATTATGAATCAATGATGGTCTACCCACCCCTTTCATAGTGTACCCCTTAAGGTATGCACTTAGAGAGATTGAGACTCGATAGGTTATTGCAAGATACAAAGTGCCAGTAATCAATAAAATTTAAAAATATTATGTGTATATAGTTATATCCTATATTTACATGCATAGATTTATAAATGGTAGTTATTGAGAATTATATGTGATTTACCACACAACATTGAAGATCCTCCCATATTTTTAAACATCTTTAAGGACTCCACTCTAGAACAAAAAGATTTGTTATGTGGGTTTTATTTATGTAATATGATTTTGGGAGATTATAAGAAATTCAAGGTCAATCTATATATAAGGGAAGTTTAGCTGAGAGCTCTTCTTTCTACTTTTGAAAATTTGATAGCTTTGAAAGCTAGACATGAATAATATATGGAAAAATCCACAAATACATGGCTATGTATTAGACCTTTTTTCTAGTGCCAATAATTTATTAATCAATTTCAAAAATGCATATCTTATGAATCCAAACATTAAAGATTATTACTTGCAAGATTTGTATAATAGTAATGTTTCTTTTGATTTATGTACCAAACAACATTTTTATGTCTTTATAACTAGTATCAGACATTGGTACACCTTTACCATTTCATTAAAAATAAGAGAGGTGATGTCTCCAACTAATCTAAGATAAAGCCTAAGAAGAGCATAAGTTGTCAATGATATGATTGTGGATGTCTTAAATTTAGGAGGAGAATTAATTTGAATTGGCTTGAGATTTTAGTGGCCATTTATTTTGAATCCCATTCAACCATGGCATAGATGGGGTCCTCAAATAGAGGAACAATTTCAAAATTGATAACATATGGTATGAACATACCAAGGATTCACTTATCCCCTAGACAATCATTGTGCTAATGAATTTGACATTTATGATATTAGCCAATGTTTACAAGCTAAAATTTAAAATCATGAGGGACCAAACAGTAATTGATTTTGACAAAGGGACTTACAAAAGGTAAAGCATTAAGGAAATGATGAGGCCAAAATATGGCTCACTATTTCTATCAGTTATCCTTGTTTTTCTTCCATTACCTCTCCTTTAGACTAAACAACGTAAGGATCTTAGGCTTGTATCTAATCCTAGTGTATTAAATAGGAGTCTTTATCTTACTTAATGTAACTATATCCTAAATGAGTAATTGTGCTATTTAATTCTAACTATTTTCATGTTTAGTCTCTCCATTTTGTGTATATATAGATATACAATTATCTATAAGGAATAAAGAAATTTTTATTGATCTCCCAATGCAACCTATAGTCTTCTCCAGACTGAGCTTTGGACTTATTCAAAATCTATCGAATCTCATAGTTTGTTGCTTTAAACTCATCTAGTAGCTTTAGACTTACTCAATTCATAGCTAAAGACTCATTCAAATATCCAATTTCATTCATCAGAGCATTCCACCCAACTTAACAATTACATTATGGACTTTTTCAAACATTCAGGTTTATTGAAACAAGTTGTTATGAATATTCTTCAGACTCTATCATAATTTATTATTAAATTGATTCAGAATCCACCAAATTGCTTTGAATTTCACCAAAATCACTCTGGACTCTTTCAGTCTAGCTTTTAATTATGTAAAACTATAGATTTGTATTTGGAGATTTTTTGGGTCACTTACTATTTATATAACTACTATAAATAGTAATACTATAAACAAACTTTCTATATGTATCAGTCTATGTAAATATTCCCATATTATTAAAAATTTCAATCGATCTAATATATCTAGGAAATCATTTTTAGTATATACATAGTGGATTTTGTAAAAAATGATCTTCCTATTTCAAACTATCAAATTTCCTTTTTGAAGGCCCACTAATATTAAGATATTTCTCTTACTAAGAGAAGATTGAATACTAAAATAGAAGGATATTCTATGAAAACATTATATAAATATATCTCCATGTCTTGAGAGAAGGGAGAGATTTTAAGAAATAGATAATATATTTATTTAGTTAATATTCTAACACAGTTGTTGTTGCATTTATGTAATCTATTTTGATTAATGAAGAAAGCTCCAATTTCCAAGTAATAAGTCTTCTTTCATTCATGTTCTCAAGGTGAGCAAGGGCCCACTCTCCTTACGAATCAAGAACATATTTTATATGGTATTTTATGTATTTACACTATCCAGTAATTCATTTCATGTTTACAATAGTAATTATAAAATAGACTTTACAACCTGCAAGAAGTTATCTTCTAAAAGTTAATTCAATATTTCAGAAAGTGTGTTTATTTCTAGCAAGTGTGTTTACTTACACAAAGCATATTTATTTATAGCAAGTGTGTTTATTTCTAGCAAGCATGTTTATTTATAACAAGTATGTTTATTCTAATCAGTGTGTTTATTTCAACAGATTAGATTATAAAGTGTTTTAATTCATAACGTGAGTTTATTTATTACCTAAGTAAATAAACTATAGGATAGATTATATTATACATTTATAAATACACCAAGCCACCCAATCATATCTTTAAGACCTAAAATCATAAGCCTTGCTATATATAACTTTGGATATTGACCCTAGTTTGAATGACATCAACAAATCAAGTTGATTAAATAAAGTGTTTAATGTCACCCATAATTTTATCTTTACTTAATATCTAAATCCATGTTCACCCTATAATGAACCAATATCCTAAACTCAAAAACTCCAAAATCATATTTATAAGACTGCCTAGTGGCTCAAATGCCAGTGAAACATTGAGAGGCGAAGGGCAAAAAAGACATAAAGAATGTATGCAGGGCTGAAGTACATATGAATGGTCAAGTATTGGATTATTTGAGGTCCTATATATAATTATTCATTACTCAATGAATTCTCAAAGTGATAATAGTTATCAATGAGGGTGTATGTATATCTCATTTAGGTATATCTAATTCAACACCTATAGGCCTATTATGCAAACTATGTAAGTGAAGTATTCCCTACTAGAGGTACAACTCTAAAAAGTATTCATAAAGTCTTGAAGATTCATAAGGACCAATGAAAAATCATGGAGGATTATAGGATTAGAGTTTACGATTACTAAAATCACTCCAAGATGAGACAAATTTAGTATAGATCCCCAAGTGCACACAGGTCTATGTTTTTAAGTTGAATAAACATTAACTCAGTGATGAGATGGAGGAGTTATAGAGGTGTGAGAAGACCAAAATAATCATAGAACGATAAAAAATTAAATAAATAATTGAATAATCTTTCAAGGAAGGACTCATACCCTTAAGCACAATCAAGAAAACATAAGTCCATCCTACTAGCCTGCTAGTATGGATGATAATGTGTCTTGAATGCCATAGAAGAGAAAAGGTGTTCTAAGGAATTAAAATCACATAGAGATGATTTACTAACACATTATGACTACTAATCCATCTTTGAAGTCAATAAAGTGATACAAATATAGATAAACCTATTTAGGTCTACTATTTCTAAAACTAATTACACAAGTGGTATACATAGTAGGAAAGAAGATACAATGTATAATGGTGAAAATGTATTGTGTTAGAAGGTGTGAAAAGGTTCAATAACTCATTCAAGGTCTAAAGAAATCAAAAGAGGGAGTTGGAGAGATATCCAAGTATGGGTCACTTAAGCTCTACATATACCAAACCAAATGAGATTATAAAGTTGCCTACTTGACCAAATGGAGACCTTCTACTTGGTCTAAGGTCAGAGGTGACAAATAGATTTAAGGAAAGTGGTCAAATGGGAAAAGTTACTTTAGTTTATTCAAATGAGGAATTGACCTCACATAGTAACATTTCATGAGGGAAACCTATAAGGCCTTGATGAGATTAAGGGTCTTTATTCACACATCACATACCTAAGGGTCAATATCCAAATGAAGGAGGAGTATGAGGGATATGAACAATCGTTAAGAGGTTAAACATGTCTAAACCTACCTAATCTAGTCAAAAGAACATGATGGAGGAAAAATTTAGGAATTTAAATTAAAACTCATTTAAATTTCCTTAGGATACACATAAAACCCATAATTCACTCTGAGGATGTACCATTTATGATATTAGTTGTATGGACACCAATATGGATTCTTTAAAAACCATACTTTTGCAGGGTTTTGGGTAGAAAATAGGGTTTTGAGAATATTGAGTAGTTTAATATCATGGATTAAGGTGGTTGAATGCGTTTTATAACTTATTATATCATAATATACTCTAAAAAATACCTATAAAAGCTTATATAGGTATGAGCAAAAGGGCTAGTCTAAAAATGCTAGTAAGAGGTGACCTAGTCACCTAAATGAGAAAAATTACAAGTATGCACTATTGATAAGGCACATTTCATGATGTAATATTACTATTTAAACCTAATAAAAACTCACTTATCCATATTTTAAGGTTCTATGTGAGTTTCATAGTCATATAAGTAATTAACATCAAGAGACTAGGCCTAATTGCCTAGTAAGCTTGTTTTGACAACAAGAAAAGATCATTTTTTTGACATAGAGGAATATTAAGGGAGTAAATAAAGGGTCATAACACATTTTTAAATAAATCATGGAGGATTTAAGACATATTTCACACCCATAATGGAGGATGGGGCATTTTCCTAGGCTTATTCATCATGTACAAGTGGAATGAGGCTACTTAATGATCCATGAAGGCCAACTAGACCATGATGCCTCTTTTTTAACTACCAAAAAGAGAGATGGTTAAATAGGTTTTCATTATCACACTTTTAATATGATCAAATAAAATTTAATGATCCTCAATTAGGCCATTTATTAGACCATACTTCATTGAATACCACCAACTAGTCAAGGGAGTGCATGGGAGAGTTGACGGAGTTGTTACTGACCCTTATGGATGTTGTAAATATTTTTTATGTGAGTTATGGTCATTCATGACCTATAAATTTATTATCCATGCCATACTCTCTTCTCTCTTTTTTTCATGTTTCATAAATTGAGGCTCTAAGGCCATTGTATATATCCCTCTACTGGATATGAAGAAAATTTTCCCATATTTGTATTTTGTAACCTTATAAACTAATACAAATACTGATCTAGATTATCTATGTTAATCTCTAGTGTGTTATATGCTTTTTTTATTTGTATAAGTAGTATGTCTTTTCCCTTTGTAGGTATTTGCCTCACCTAGATGCTAGTATATTGTTTTATGCAGGTCACGTAGTGTATTAAAGTGTTAGTGGTTGAGCTTGGAATGGAGTTTGACTAGTAAGTGTCTTGAATTAGAAATTATTTTAATTACTCTCATGCTCTAATCATATATCACATCATCTATGTCAAACACTGATGCTTATAAGCTTTTATAGATAGTTGTTCAATTACTTATCTTATTCATTAGTGTTCTTGAAAGTTCAAATAGAGTGGACACATCATATTGGTGCATAACCTCTAGTATCATAGGATTCATTTCATGTTTCAATTATATCCATTTTCATCACCAAGGGATATAACCTATAAACTATAGGTGTAGTCCATCCACATGTTACCCATAACCTTGGACTAATCCTATGTTACCCCAAACTTGGAGAGGTCTGAACAATCTTCTCCTAAGGGTGTAGCTTGGTGGTTAAAAATCATATTAAGGAACTAACCCTCTCAATTCAAGAGGAGAATCATCATTATTAATGGTTATATCTCTAACTATTCTTGAATTGGTGTCACTTCACATTGGGTGAGTCATAAATCAATAAATACCAAAAATGCCCATTTTTCCACCAACATAGAGCATAGTGTTCATATTTGATTTTTTGCACCCATTTTTCACTTGAAGAGTTGAAGGAAATTGAAATTGGTATATCTTGATCCATGTTGGCATTGACAAAAAATATGACATGAATCATGCAAATTCTATTTTTGGTGGTTGGTTTAAAGGCTATTAGGTATTCTATAGTTTTAATAATAATGATGAATAAATATTCATCCAAAAATTCCAATGGTAGTCCTTAGATCCTAACCCATATGGGCATAAAATTTATGTTATCTTACTCACACTCAAATCCCACTTTCCATATTTTAATGAATAATCCTGATTTACCCAAGAACTAGGGGCCTCCAACTAGGATATTTACACAATCTTCTTCATTATTATAGTGGGCGAGGAAGAAATCATTTTTTATGGTGGAGATTTCAAGATGTCCCTTTGGCTTCCATATTTTTTAAGACCATTATTTGAAAGTATCTATGTTAGGGTGAGATCCAAGGAACTACCAACCAGGGCATTTGCTAATCTGGTTGAGCATTTTACTTTTATTATGTTGGGGATAACTATCTGAAATACTTTTTAATCCTTGGAATTTTGATCTATTGATTAGGATTGATCTCTTCATATTCTCCTAATTTTAATTTTAGTTTTGTTACCCAAGTTTACTTCTTGATTTATAAAGGGCCTTGATCTCAGTGTTTGACTAACCAGATTTGTTGTCTTTATTAGTTTATTTTTCTCAATGTCAACTTCCCCTTGATCTGGATGATCCCTTAGACTATTAGTACCTATAATTTGGCCCACTTTTGTATATTTATCTCCTTACCTCCCTTCACAACAAAATTTTAATAATCCATTCTTTCTCCTACTCCATTTCTCTCCTGCTCCCAATTTTATTTACTATTACAACTCAATAAGTGATTTGATTCATGAGGGAATACATTTTCACAATGTTTAGCACGATATTTTCTCTATTTTTCGACAATGGGTCTGTATTCTCACTTAAAAACATTAAAAATTGGGTATATGATAACTATATAAATTTAATTATTTATTCAAATTAATACCCTAAAGGAAATGGAGTGCTTAAATCCAATAATAAAAAGATCATGTATTCCATTAGGAAATAAACTAGAGGTAAGCCAAGAGAATGGCATACATGGTTGAAATATACATTGTGGGAGGATGTGGTAAGATAATAACAAACATTGAATTCATATATATTCCTCTTATTATATGGGGAATAACCTATATATCACATTAAAATGAAGATTCCAACATATTAGTTTGTACAATATTACATGGGATATGATGACACAATATAATCAATACTACTTGATGTACTTAAGATGGAGTAAGATATAGATAAAAACTTAAAATTAAACATTAGGACATATTCAATTGGTAGTTTAGAAAATGACAAAATATTAAAGTTTTAAATTTTTTATAATTAGTCCTATTATGGGAAAAAAATTATGAGAAGGAAGGATAATTTGATCCATTATGGATCTATACTTATCAAAAATTTTAAATACTTAGGAACATGCATTCAAATTGAAGGATATGCAAGGAATTGATGTAACACTCCCTATGAATAGATAATACTTGAAGCACTACTCCTTGACTACACCATCCCCATCATTTCTAGTCTAACTATGAGTAATTAATTTAGAGTAGATTAGGGTTAGATTAATGAGATTAGTTTGATTTTATTATATCTTTATTAGTTTTTGTTTAATATTCATATTTTTATAGATTGGTTTACTTTTATTATATGCAAATCTAATAAGCCTTGATAGAAGGTAGAAGAAGAGAAATTATAATCATTTTTATCTCCATCCATCCCCAAGGGAAATTGATCACTTGTAACCTTTCACTATCCATGTCACCTACTAGAATTCATAAGTCATTGTCCATAAATGTTTTATTCACAATGAAATAATCAAATAAATGGAATCATTTTGAAAATGTTTAAAAACTCTAGAAAAAAGGTTATATTTTTTATAAATACTAGATTTAAGTTATTTTTTATATGTATTTTTATTAGAGAATTAGAGGCTTGTATCAAAATTATCACATAAATCAAGAAAAGTATTTATAATGAGAATAATCAACACTACACTTATCCATGATAAATATTGTTTTAAGGGACATGAGAAAGCAAATGAAATACAATTTGATATTGAAACTTTATGATTTCCCCTACACATTTTATATATTGGTTCCAAATACTTTTAATAGAGTTAAAAAAATATAAAAGAGGAGAATAAGAAATTGATAAATAAACTTAAAAAAATTATCCTAAAATCATGGATAATACTGTCTCCATTAAAGTTATAGGTGTTTGGATTGAAATGGACCAAGGATTAAATTAGAGCCAAAGGCAACTATATCAAGGATATGGATGACTAGAAATAAATATGTCAATATGTGACCTTCCCACCAAATACTTTCTCTATATATAAATAAAAAAGAAAAAATCAATAATACCCATCAAAAAATTTTGATTAAGGGATTTTTCGTAGCCATATCAAAATTCCTCAAGGTAAGGTAAATAAATTTCCAATGACACACCTTGTCTCTTTAAAATGTAATATACCCAATATTTTATGTGATGGATCTTAAGCTAATGTATAAATATGACCAATTATTATCCATTAAAAAAAACCAAAATATTATGAACACGAAATACTAAATAATATTTTTCATGCATAATCACCCCTTAATATGACTATTGCCACCACACTTATTTGTACAAATGGATATATTTTTTACTTCACCCTAATTCAAGATACAAATTATATTTTTATGACACATATTTTATCTCAATTTTTGAAAACTACAATTGTGAACCAAGTTAGAATACACAAGATGAAAATCTAAAACTCATCTCTTATAAGTTAATTTTTTGAATGTTTTCATTGAAAGTTCAATTCAAATTGCAAACTATATTGTATTTTATATAATTAATATTCCACAGAATTAACCCATTTGTGAAATTTCAAACCATTATATCTCTTCCTATCCGCATTCACATATCTTAAGTCTAGGATCAAACTTTATACTCCATGGCACATACACATCTTCATGAAAAATAGACCAAGCCATGTTTTAATGTGAAATTCATATGTTAAAATATATTTGGATGCATCATTTTCTCCAACTTTAAACTTTTTACATTGTGAAACTTTGTGGTTCTATTATCTTGTTCTGATTTACATGTCTTATTTGGATATCATAAATTTTAAAAAAGTTATATACACATTATTTGACACATTTAAGGTGTGATCATGGTATATTAGCACATTATATGTAGGAAAATCATAAGATGCAAAGGAAATATAAATTTAAGGTGAAAGTTACCATATTTTTGTAAAAAAATGTCATTTATAAATTTGGAATCACTTCATGATCTTGTGATTACTAAGCCATGATATATTTCCACATATATCACTTTGAGAGGACATGTTAAATGTGAAAAAATGAAGACTTGAATCTTAATGAGGACACACAACATAGGATTTCACCACATGGTCATAATACACATAATGATGAAAATAATTTATTTGAGCATACATAAAATTGAACTGTTAATTCAATGTGTCCATGGATTCCATGTGAATACATGAACATTGAAAATATATGACCTCAATTAATTTCTTAGTATTAAATGAAGACACGTGAATGGTTAATAGTTTTTAATGTGATTACGACCAAAATTTCACAAATAATTAGATATGTTAAATAGATTTTATGAGAATAATTTAGCATATTATTTAATGTCTCATCTTGTTAATTCACATTATTAAGGGGTTGAGTCATATGTGACATATTTTAGCCTTATTTGAGATCAACATGGGATATGAAGATTAATGCTGATTAATATAATTTTTTAATAGTCTCCATTTTGATAACATAAATCAAAATGAATGTTTTGAAGTCTAAGAGATAAAATTTAGTGAAATGTTTAGAATGTGATCACCCAATTCTATAAAAATCACCAATAATTTCAATATAAATCACATGATGGCTCAGGTAATTACATAATTTTTTTTAGGGTCCCCACTATAATATTGAGATACCATTTTCTCTCCATACATTGTCCTTCCTAGGAATTATAACATAGTTTTCTTGTAAAATCAATGAATAAAAATGGAAGATTGATGGTGAATACATAATTAAATATAATTATGAATATAAATAATATATGGTCACACTTGATAAATTAATCATCCATCCATCGATGCCCAAACTAGAGGTACTTCTCTAGAAGGAATTTTGTATAATTTCTTATTTGAGTTTCTTTTAAAGGAAAATTTGATATTCTTTCCCAATATGAATAATATAGTGGCTTGTGTTTTTAGTGTCATATTGGATATTTATTATAATTTTCCCACTCCAAATTTCACTTATAACTATGTTTATTCCACCCAAAGGATGAAATAGAATGATCTAATGGAAGTTTTATAGGATTAGATTGTGAAAACTGACAATTGGGTTGAAAAAATAATGTAGATACTTATACCATGAATTTAGGATTGGTTTCTAAATAGGGATTTTATAGATTAATATTTTGTATGGTGACTTCAAATTTTATTATTAAAACATATATTGGTTGCCTCTGCTTCTTATGATTATTAATGAGAATAAGAAGCTTTCCCTAAGTCAAATTATTACTTTCAATCTATGAAAATAGTTTCATGGCATAAAGGAAGGACATAGTTTCTACATGATTTCAAATTTAGTGGATTTTTCTTATTCCAATATATAGTCTAGATATATATTTTAACAACATGCTAAATTCATCTACTTCACATAATCGTGTGTTGTATGAAAATTTTTATGTGTATAGATACAATGATTGTATGCAAGCAATATGTGACTAATTTTATCCTCCAATGTATTTGGAAATTAATGAACACATTTTCCAATAATATCAAAGGATATAATGGAATATATGAATAAAACTATTGCTATTAGTATTAATATTATCCATACATTATATTGAGAATTGAAGGATTCATGTTGTAGGTCTAAAAACTTCATTATGATGTGTTTGACAAGTTGGTGGAACAATAATTGCCTTACCAATTTGTCCATTGAGTTGGATGACTCTATAAGAATATAATTCAAAGTTAATTACCTTCGACACCTTTATAATTGGAAAAGTCATTATACATGATATGGCCATAAAGAAAATATCCTATATTGCATGTGCAAACATTTAGTAAGTTTGAAAAGGATTTGGATAGAATTAGTATCCAAATAATAATGTGGCTAAGAATTTAAAATGTATACGAGGTAATTATAGTTTTCATTATCCTCATAAGGTAAACCTATATGACTTATGTCACCTAAATCAAAAAATTACTCAAAAGTGATCAAGACGTTGTAAACAATAGGTGTACATAGGCCACCACCATAACCAAAAGTCAAAAAATAAATACTAGTTCTTGATGTTTTAATAGTGAGGGATAATGAATACCTTTAAGGTACCAACCCAATTATTATTAACAATTTGTTACATGTATTTACCCTCACCTCACCTTTTGTGATCAATGTAGTTCCAACAATTCCACAAGTAACCTAATATCTCACTCTACCCTTGCTCTTGTGATTTATTTTATCCCTTTACTTGCGACCTATGTTTCTATTTAATATTAGTAAGGATATGTATATTTTTATTCATGTGTCCATTTGTCACCAATTATTTCCCATAACACTAGTAAACTTATACCATTGTGATGAGTATTTTCTATGTCTCACGTTGATGCTAGTGTTTAAAATGTTGGATTATTTTTTATTCAATTGTTACAAGTACCTGATGTTACCAATATGGTAAACTCATCCTAATTGTTAGCTAATATTCCCATGTAAGTTTTCCTAGTGGTCAATCTATTTTTAGATGTTTTTTTTCCACTCCTCCAACTCTAGTTTCAATAACTCATATTATTAGATCTAGTATCAAGACATCCCCTATTTCCATTATAACTAGAGAGATTAGTAATATTTCATTTTCATAACTCACTATTAAATAAACACCACTAATTATGATTAAAATTGTGACTTCATCCTTTATTTATCTATTTTTTAATGTGGTCACAAGTAAAATAGTGAATAGTTCTATAAGGCCTATTTTTCCATTTCAAAACCATTTAATATCATTGTGAACATTCATAAACCCATTCCTACATCTAGTACCACTACAATTCAATCCATTTCACCATGTATTTCTTATATATCCTTTATGATCATTTCCATTCCATTAGTTACAAATGCATCATATATGTATGTTACAACAATCATTGTTACCCTAAAAATTAGAGGAAGAGATTCCCAAGTAAGTTGAATAAAAATTATGTAGTTATTAAAATCACAAAGGCCAACATGGTTAGAATAAAAATTAAGTTTAAAAAACCCATAGGGAATTTGAAAATTAACACCATAATAAAAATATCCAAGGGAGGTTATACAATGCTTTATGAAATGGACGAGGAATTTTTTCATTTACATACAATAAGACTAATCTAATAAAATAAACTATCAAACCCACTAAATAGTTCAACAGTGAAGATAAATATAAGGAAGATCATAAGTCCAGTCTTAATTATTTTAATATTATGACATAAAAAGTTGTCCATGAAATGAAAAATAAGGTTATATGCTTCGATACTTAAGAAAATGTCAATGAGCTATAGATATTTTGAATGAAGTTGAGGTCACTTTGTACTTAATTTTTTGGTAAATAATAAATATGCCTAAATCTAAATTGAAAAGTGACTAATTATAAATAAAATGTTTAGATTTGTTTTTTCGAAATCATTAAGATGGATAAGCTTAATGTAATTGCCACTATGGTCAATTAAATATTAATTACTAACAAATCTATTATGCATAGATTTTATATTAATTAATAATAAATTATCATTTATCAAACTATAAATTCAACTGAATATTTTATACATCAATTAATAACCTAAAAATGTTATAAATGTTTTCATAGAGAAAGCTATTTTATGAACGAAGAAAACAATAAATGTGAATTCCACTGTAGTTAGAGAATATCTTCATGTTGATCTGTTCAACCATGCAAAAGTGGTCACTATAACAGAGAATCATTTAATGAAGATAATAATTGATGTGTCAAAAGTATATGAGGATTATGAACTCTACATGTAGGCTTAAAAATAAAAATAAAATTTGGTTGAAACTCTAATGGAATTTTGGTGATATTATAGAACACCAAATTATATGCAACTGATAAGTTTGAAGGATATGGAAGTGAATCTAAAAATGTAGTAGTAGGAATTTAGTTTAGAACTATTATACTATTTTTAAAATGTAGTGTTTAACCTACAAACACTTAAAGATGTGGTTGCATCCCATTTTTTTCATTATAAATACTTTGTATTGGTAATTTTTTTAATTATAAAAATAAGAAGATAGAGAATTTGAAAAAAAAAATTCAAGCTTAGGAAATCACAATGGATTTTTATGATTTTTTTCTTTCTCTTTCATAATTAGATTAATGTTTTTCTATTTATTATTTTAATGATCCCATTTTATTGATATATATGTTATTTTTGAGCTAACTAAATTGAGTTATGTTGTTATAACTATCTTATTAGAAAAAATTGACCATAATTAAATCATTGCATATGAATGAGCCATGTTATTTTATAAATTAAATTATATTTTCATTTGCACTTGTGAAATTTCATCTTAACATTATTCCTTATAATTTGTAACTATGTTTATTTAATTAGAGTAAATTTTGTATTTGATGAATACTAGTTTATTTTGAAATAAATCATATTTAATTTTTGCAAAAGATGGAAAAGTGGCAATGAAATCCTTATTTTATGATCTCACCTTCTATAATTTTGATTTTTATTCATTATATTTAATCATTTTATAATAACATCATTATGAATATCCATGTATTATCAGTTATTAAATGTTACTTGAAATTTTATTGTAAAACTATGTAACCTTATCGATTAATAAGTTTAAGTCATGTGTAGCCATTCCAAAAAAGAATTTCATTCTGAGAGTCACATATTACATCTCATGCCTTAGTTAAAATTATTCTGATCCTAAAATGAGAGGGTGTATACCTGTCATCTATTGGAGCCTATGCTTAAAAATGCATAAATGCATTCAAGATAATATATTCAATGGTTATTATCATTAGTTAATTGATTATAGTGTAGATTACATTTTTTTTGTGCCCTAAAATTTATTTTAGGAAAAATTATCAATATTTATCTATTTTAAAAATTAATTAAAATTGAGATAATAAATAAAAATTCACAAGTTTTTTAGGTTTCTAGTTTTCCCAATAATAATTAGTTAAAAACACTTCATGCTTAAGTTAATCCTCTAGTTCTTAGTTCCAAACATTTTTTATTTGATAAGGTACAAAAAAAAGTTTTAAAGGGTCTCATACCCATTACAAAACATAAATATATTTAATATAATAGAAATAAAAACATACAAAAGGAAAAATCCTCATGAGATACCAAATAGTAAGGTTGGCTTCAACCAAAAAGATAGTAAACCATTAGTAAATAACCACCAAACTTTAAAAAAATATTACATATAAAAAAAAATGCCTAAGCTAATAGTAAGGTAGATAATTAAGGGTAAAACTCCTCCAAGTCTAAGTATTCAACTAGTGTTATGGTTTTTGACTTCTTACTTTCATATTTCTAAAGATGGCCCTAAGTTCTCTTACTTGGACCCTAAGTAGAGTCTTCTAATTTAGGTTTAGTAATCTAGTTTGGAGTTTTTTATAGTTTAAATACCATGTTTTTTTATTATCTGATCTATGTAGGTCTTCAACACTCTTATCATGTTTCATTTTCTTACTTAGGGTGACCTCTACCACTTCCCCCTTACTAATAATTTTTTTCACTTTCTCTTCTTATCTATCTTGGAAGCTTGTTCTTTTATATTGGATGAGAATTTGTTGAGAACTTGAATTAATAATTTCCTATCATATTATTAAATAAAAAATAATTCATGGAAATTATTAACTCCAACTTATACATGCTTACTTAAAATTCTAAGATTTCATTACTCTTATTAGTATGGGGTTCAAATATTTTACTTTACATAATGACCCTCCATTTTCCTCCCATGGTGGTCACAAGGTTCTCTTATATATATTTAAAGGTCTCATTTTATTTTAATTTTCCTTTACTCTTATCATATTTCTCAACATGGGTGGTAGACTATTCAGAGGAATCTACCTCTTGGGATTCTAGAGAATCCTCATCCTCCTTAGTTCCATTTTCCTCCTCAACACTATCTTCTGAATCTTCCTCACCATTATTCACTTTAATATATTCAATAATGTATTTTAACCTCAAGTTCTTACCCCTATTAACATTTAAAAATATCATGCCCTAATGTATTAAATTAGTGGAAGATGTTGACTTGTAGGAAGTCACAATGGCCTCTAGAGATTTCAACAAAACACAGGGCATAACGATTTTGTTTCCTTTAAATTTATTTGTAAGAAACAAATGGTGGGATAATATTAATTTGGACTTACCATATATAGTAATGTATTTCATAATTTGGAGGTAAAGTTTTTGCCATTTATTTAGTAGCTTAACTCTGGGATAACCTTTCTACTTAGAGATGATTGCTTTATCAATTCTAAAGAAAGTATTTATTAGTTCCTCCCTAAATTTGTATCCTTGAAGGAAATATTTCCTTTAAAATACATGAAATTAAGTAAAAAATGATTTAATCAATGATATATATCGACAAGCCTCTCATTCTAACTACTCCCTCCTCCCAACCTCTTATAAAATCCTTGGAAATAACAAGTTTGGGGTCAATAATTTTAATCATGGAATTAGTGATCCCCCTTTGAGAGTTTATGAGAAAAAATTGGATATTCCTTGGATTTTATGTAAGAAATTAGTTTGATTATATCATGGTAACCTCCCATGGATACACATTTTTCCTCCTTAAGGACTTGTTGTAATTTGGGTTTGACTTGAATTACTCTCATTCAATATCTGATGTAACTAGGGTATTAATGGTGGTGACACTTAGTATTTTTCTCCCATACTTTGATTAAAATTACCTCACCTTGAAATGAGTAATGAAATAATTTGGTAAAGCTTCATGGGATATTATACTTTTCATTCATTAAAAACCGTCATTAGATTTCCCTCCCTCCCAGGGGTTATGAATTTTGCCACCTCATTTAAAATGATTTTGATTATGTGGATTAGTAGTTACTTTAGCTTTAACCATTGGTTAAAATAGGGGATAAAAACACCAATATTAGACATGTTATCCTCCCATTTTTTACCTTGTCTATAAATATAATATGAGGGCACCAATATTGTCCATGTTATCTTCCCTTTTGTTACCTTCTCTATAAATATGTGATATCGAGAGTTATTTGAATTGTTGTAGGATAATTTTAGAATCCTCAATTTATGTTTGGATAGACCAAAAGGGTTTATTTTTTCATGATAATTAATTTATGATGTTTAAATAGTCCCCTTCAACAACAAGATATTCAATTTTCATCATAGCTACTAGCTAGATAACCTAGAGGTCCATTATGGCATTGGTAATGTGATTTATTTTCACTCCTAGTGGACCATAATAGGTTTCAATCACCATAAATTCACATTTCTTGATGATCCTTCCTCCACTAGTTGATTTTAGGTTTATTTTATCTAGCCAATAATATTTTAGTTTTATCAAAGGTCTAGTCAATTTATTTCATTTCACTAATGATTATCCACCTTAAAGTGATGGTTACACATTTAAGGGTAAATATTCAATGTTTTGAAGATGGGGGAAACCAAAATGGGAGGGTGAATCTTAATTTTGGGTGTGAACATATCCCAATTTTATTGGATGGCTCATATGATTAGTGGCTAATTGATAATAAATTATATTATTGAAGATGTAATTATTCTTGTACTTTCATAATACTTAGAAATGGTGGGGAATGGATAAGTTCGAAAGTAATTACAAAGAGGGGAACTTCCAAGGGATTTACATTGTTAAATGAGATTAAGGATAGAGTTAGGTCTTTCTTAGGAGAAATTAATATTATAAAACATAAAGTCAAAAGTTTTTTAGGCAAAAAGGAACTTTAAAAACAAGTGATAAACTAATTCTTCATTGCATTTGTATAAAATTCACCTATTGGGGATGGGAATAGGTGAAACTAGATAGAATAACATATTAATCTTGGGGTGATAATATTGATCCATAGGTCTTTCTAGGAGAAGTCATCTTCTTCTAGATCTAGGTTGACTAGATACCTTGACTTGATCGATAATTCTCCTCTAGTGTTTGTATGCCAAATAAGCTCATCTTTATTTGGGAAGAGATTGATGTGAGTATGTTGGAAATTTTAAATGAGGAAAAGGATGGACTCAGAAGTAGCTTCAATAACTTATTCATTTTTTACAATAATTTCCAACTCCTTTTATCTTTGGTTTATTTTCAATAATATTTCACTTTAGGTCTAAAAATCTCCTTAAATTCATGACTGTAATATATATATATATATATATATATATATATATATATATATATAGCATTTTAGAGGCTAAAGGATACTTGAATATACCATTATAATCCCAAAAATGAATTTTTACCCATACCCAATGTTCCACTTGTTGCCTTTATTTAGAAAGCCTTTGTTTCCTATGAGGGTTTTCCAAAATTCTAAACTCTTATCTGAGCCTTCTTCTATTAGGAAATTATATTCTTCCCTATCCATAAGGTATTTATATTTTATGATCCTAGTACACTAGTTATATTATTAAAGGACTTTCCATCCTTATTTTTATATTAAATATTGATTCATCTCTTTAACCTTTCACAAACCTAAACCTCTTTTTCCTTTAGGAAGGTAGGCATTTTCCCAAGCTACAAGTGCGAATTTGAATTTGTCTTTAGTGCCCTTCCAAAGGAAATGTTTTTGGAATTATTCACTTTAGTATAAATGTTTCTATGAATGCTAAAGAGTGACATGAAATAGACATGTATAATTTTAACTAAACTTTTAAGGAGTTAGAGATTACCTTCTTGAGAGAGAAGTATACACTTCCAACCTACTAACTTCTTCTAGATTCCATCAAGGAGTGAGATTCATAATTATGATGTCATTATTCCACTAAATATAGGTAGTAATAAGTAGGGAGAAGGGATATTTTTTATCTAACATCCCAAGATTATGAATAGTTTCTTCTAAAGGCCTTTTAGACTGTTGATGAAGAAAATGGAGCTCTTTGTGAAGTTTATACTCTAACCAAAAACCACCTCATAGTTCTTAATAATAGTATTGAAATACCTAGCCTCTAAATTAAAGCCACCCATGAGTAGTGTGTCATCTAGAAACTATTGGTGTGTAACATGAATTGTTCCTAAATCTACTTTGATTCCTTTAATTTCTCCTATAGATCTATATAGATGCACCTAAGTGTACTCACCTTAATAATTCTATTAATCCTACTAATTTATCTAATAACCATAGCCTTAACCAATTAGTTAAAATACCATTTTATATACAGTATTTCCTATACCACTTTAACCTTTATATCCCCTTATAACCAATTAATCACTTCATTATCTTACTAACTATCCTACTTAGCCACTAATCATATTGTATTAAGTGCCCACTAGCCCAAAATTCCTATTTATTCAAATACCCCCTAGCCTCTCCTACATACCTATGAATCCTAAACATCATTTCATTATCATCTAATCCCCAATTATACCCTAAAATAACCAATAGACATATATAACTTTAGAAGTTCCTCTAAGATTCTAGAATTCTCTAAACTAGAGACTTCTAGATAATTTAAAATTCCCCTAAAATCCCTCCATATTATAAAAGCCATGCTTGGGCCATGGACAAACTAACTTGTAAATCCATTATACCTCATTATATTGTCATGATTATCCATATTAAATCATCCTCACACTCTTTAAAATCCATTCAACTATCTAAGGAAGCCATTAGAGTCATTTTGAAGCCACAAGCAATTAATCCACATTCAATGAATTTTGTATTGGAATCAATTTGAAGATATTAAAGAGAATCCATAAGAGGAAAAGTGATGATAAGATTTTATTTTTAATTTCTAATTGGTCCTTTATTTCCATCCTTTTGATTTTATTGTGTTGTTAGGTTTAACTTACTATATATAGTATTTTTAATAAAAAAAAAATCAAAACTAAAATCATACATTAGCAACCATGGTGGGATAACCCTTTCAATTTAACTATATTGCATGTTAGAAATGTTTTTATAGCCTACAATATTAATTGGATGTAGGAAGAGCTCTAACTTTAATTGAATTTTCACGTCCAGGAAAAAAACTATTTTGCTTTGCAAATCACAGTATTGTAATAATAATTTTACCTTAAAATTAGTTATTTTTTCTAACCATACATTTTAACCACTAATGGCTTGTTTTTTTTTATAGGTTTTTGAATTTTCACAATGTCATATTTCATGAATGGTGATTTTGTTATAAAGTTGTGGTTTTGATGTTTAAGTTCCAATATTACAGAAAATAGTTTTAAATCAAAATAACTAGCTTAGCATAGACATTTGAGCTTATATGGGTACATATTAACTTATTTTGTCTTATAGGGATATGTAGAAACCTAAGTGTATCTAATTGTAATAGTTAGTTTATTTAAATCAATATTGCTAATGCACAATCATGATATTGAAATAAAGTTGTGATATTGCCCTCGAGAATAATGATTTTTCCTTTATGATTAAAACCATTAGGTTACCCTTCTAATGTTTGACCTTTTTAACCATTTTTCTCTCTAGTTGGTTATTTTATGTGTACATGAAAGAAAGGTACCATCCCTAGATAACACTATAGTCAATACATAATAGCACAAATTTAGATAAGTAATTTTGATTAATAATTTGCATTTTTACAAGAAATTGATCATACTTTTTTTTTTAAATATTGAGTATCTTATATGTTTAGTCTAAGATCTGATTGTTATCTTTGAATAGATTTAGGCCTTTTGTACTCTGTAATATTTAATAAGGTTTTTAATTATTACAAAAAATGTAACATGTGAAAAATGATTTTATTTAACATAATCAAGTTTGCTTAAAATAATTGATTTTGACTAAAAGACATTAAACAATTAAATAGTAGGTTTTAATCTCTCTTATCTTATGGTAAAAATATAAAAATATATTTACACCTAATATCTTATTTTTTACCTTGTGAACTCTTTGTGAATAAATTTAGAACTTATATTATGGTCATAAATAATCAAGTTTTGGGTCAAATCTTATATAGTCTTCCCTTTGTCCTTTTATATATAATAGCGCCCTATAAAAACATCTGTAAATATTTTTAGCACATTTCTAATTTAGTCTAAGTGTTATATTGGTAAGGTTTTTATTTTCCCACAAAACCATAGATTGTGAATTGTGGTATTGAATTTTGAGTCATGACTTTGATTGACCACTTGCAGTTTTACATAAACTGTACCACTATGTTCATGGTCAATTGGCCATCAACAAAAATATATATTAGATAGTTGTGATATTATCTAAGATCTGCGATCTTGTATTCTCTAGAAGTAGTTTTATATTAAACTATGTATTTGCATTTTTATAGGAAAATAAGTGGTTTTACTTATTTTAAAACTACTAATCCATTTGGTGTAAGACTATCTCAACAGAAGGCACTAGATTAGTTTATTAACTTGTGTTATTATAGGTATGATGCGTAAATTAAGAATTTTAATCTTAAATTTTTATAATTTTTTGTGTGCCTTGTTTGTTCAAATTTTCTCACATAGGTAATTAATCATATAAATTAATTTTACTTGCGTGTATGTTAATCCATTTTATTTTAGGATAGCACATGATATAAAATTCATCCCCATGCATTTGATTAGTAACTAGGGGTTAGTGACATATATTTCATCATTATGCATTCAACCAAACTTTATGTTTTTGTAGAGTATAAATAGCAGGGACAATTGTTATTAGGATAACTAGTTGACCCCATACATGTCATTTATAAAGTGGAATATTTAATTATCTAAACTAGGAATTAGATAACACCCTACATGGATTTGGGTTCCATGTACCTTTGTGTATCTTAGAAATTCCCCTTAGACACCCTTGTGTATACCTAGTATAGGACCTATTAGATGTAATAAGCACCCTATTGTTAGAATCAGTATTAGTTCCCAAGTGACCATAAAATACATATGGGGATGAGAGGGTTAGGTATATTTAATAATGGGTCATAGGCATACATCCTAACCTAAGAATCAATTATACGGTGTAGGAATTAGGTTACACACCCATTTGGTTGACTAAAATTAGGGTTCATGATTGGGTGTGCTTGTGTGAGTGTTGTGTTAAGGCTCATATTATTTTGTGAGCTGAGTTAGCCTCATCCCTTTTATAAAAAAACCTAGTAAAACCATTAAGACATATCCCATCATAGAGTCAAAAAAAATCACTTCATGTCACTATTCACACATTTTGGATAATAAACCTTTGTCTACAAACCAAAAACTTTAGTGGTCACTTATCATTCTCTATCCTAGTTACCAATTTATTCAACTTACCTTGGATCAAGAATTGTCAAGATTGACAACCTTGTTTGGTTTAGTTTATCACCCATCGTATTAAGCATTTTACCTATTCATACCTAGAACCCACCTAATCATCACGTTGCTAGTGTGAAGGGTATCTAGTCGTCTCATCCTCTTTATCTCCTTGATATATTAAACCTTTATAGGTTATTTAATTTGGTAATATTTGGTCACTTTAGTCTTCCTATCCTTAAATTTAAGTATATGTCAAATCTAATCACCTCTCTTACCCACTTTTAGCCTTAGGTTTGAGATAAAATTAGTATCCAAAGTCACCTTCTCTCCCATCATCCTATATCAAAGTCACACCTTATCATTATTCTCATTTCACCTTCACTATATAACATGTCTATTATAATGGGACAAAGATTTAATCAAGAAAATTATATCCTATGGAATCTAGGTGAATAAAACTATGATAATGACAACACACATAGAGACATACATACCCCTAGATAGGAAGACTAGTTTATGAATGAATTCTTCCATAGTGATGAGGTTATGGCTAAATTTAACCAATAAATATATGTGAACCATGATAAAATTCTTGCCCATGTCATTGGAATGGGGGGAACACTACCCCCCACCTTTGATCCAAGCCTCTTACAACATCACATCCACCCATACACTATACCTAATTCTCTTTTCCATAAAAATAATGTCAACCAATAACAAGAAGAATATAATCTTGTGTATCATAAACAAGAACTTAATGAAGAACAAGAACCCCCTCAAAATAATCACATTGAGGCTGACAATAGAAGAACCATCTTATAAGATCAATTAAAACAATTGACTCATCAAATTATCTCCCTTACCTCTCAATTTCATTCTCAAAACCAAAGACCCACTTAACCAAGACAACATATTAGAAATATTATCCTAATTACCCAAGACCTAGAATAAGTCCAGTATAAGCTTCCAATCCCCTAATGGACTCATCATTCACTCAAGAGTGGAGGATGATGAAATAAACTATTAAACATATTTATCCTTGAACCTAAATAATGAGATATAAATATCAAGACTTTTGCACATCTTCCTTGGACATGAGTATCTTTCAAGTACCTTTCCTAACACACTTCAAGATTCTAAAATTTTGAAAATATAAAGGAATAGGGGATCCAAGATACCACATGCAATAATTATATGTATCATGTCACCAGGTTGCATATGATGATGGTTACCTTCTCAAACTCTTCTTAGAATGGTTCATGCATCTACTAAAGGGTCCATGTCTAGCTTCAAGGATTTAATAGAAACATTTGTGTGACATTTTTCCTTCAACATTGAACATGCCATATCCATTATAGATATTTATAATACTAATCAAATAAATGGGGAGATCTTAGTCTCATTCTTAAAATGTTGGAGAATCCTTGCTAGTTGATTTTGTCACATGGTTCCTAAGAATGAATTGGCTAAAATATTCATTGACAATCTCAATGGTAAATTAAAATATCAACTAAAACTTTAGTGTGCCAAATATTTTGATGAAACCATAGAGAAAGGGATCTAAATTAAAAATTCACTCATTGAGAAGGGGACAATTAAATTATATACCCAAAATGAACAGAATTAGAAACAAGATAATTATTTTTTGAGTAAGCCTAAGGTCTTCAACAAAAACAAAAATGCCATAGGGTATGGTTTAATAGATAATAAACGTGTGTAAATAGTGCAAAAATCTTTCCATGATAACAAATAAAAAATGTCTCCATTATTAGGATACTAAGGGGAAAACCAAATCCGTGAATGAGAAATGAGCCTCTAATTAGTCTTGGTGTACCCCAAAAAATAGTCCTACAATAATTAATCACTGCTAATATGATTATTCTCCTTGAAATTTTACCATTGGATGATCGTAAGCCATAACTATATTGGTATCATAAAGATGATTTTTTACAATATCATAGAGTCAAGGGACATGATACCAAGACATGCATGTAGTTAAGACACTATAATATTTAATTGAGAAATGAGATATAGAAGTAGAATGGGAGATTCCAACCAATCAATCCAAGAATTAATAATTGGTAATATATCAGGACCCCTTACCTAAGCATGATCAGAGGTAAAAAAAACCACTCAAGGATCATGGTCAAGCCTCCATTTCTAATAAAAATTACTATCATTCCATTCCATACCATTATATCAATACCATTAAAATATGAAGCCCCCAAAATCCCACATAGCCACCAGCCACCATCCTTAAAATAAATACGGCAATAACTAACAGTGTAGTTACTAAAAACATGGTAAGATCACTATTCCTAGAGTACCTCAAAAGGACCCATCTACCTTTATATATCAAAGAATTAATATCTCTTAAAAATTCTCAAGTTATTACAATAAACCATATTACATCATCTAATAGTTTGAGAAGACTTCGACTCAAATATCTCTCATAGATATTTTTAATAAATCATCATTACACTGGGATATTTTCAATCAAGTCCTAAATAAACTCAAAATCCCTATGGATATTAATACAAGTTAATTTTAGGAATTGGTGGGTCATTTATCTCCTTCCCAACATATTACTTTTATTTCACATGATATGCCACCTATAGTCCCTCACCATAATTATCTACTATTCATTGAAATTTCCATTTCCAATCATAAGATTCCACATGTTAGTATTAAATTTGAGAAATATTTACTTTCTCAAAAAATTTGGATACTCTGAGTCTTCATTAGGTAATATTTTAATAATGAGCAAATCATATGATGATAATGAAAGGCTGTCTAGAAGTACTATTTATCTTCCTATAGCTATGGGACCTATAATTCACCATACCCTAATTCATGTAGTAGATGTTGGTCTCCCATATAATTTACTTCTAGAATGACTATGGATTCATGAAATGAGATTAGTTCTCTCTACCCTCCATCAACACTTAAAATTACCTCATTTAGGAAAGGAGGTTACCAACTTAGGAGAAATAGAACACTTTCTTAGTTGTCAAATGGACCAATATCATCTTACTTGTTGTTACCCTAACACTTATAATCTCACTTATAACCCCAAAGCTATGAAATATATACACCTTGATGATCTACCACCTACTTTAAATTAATCCCCAGACATCACTCAACTTAAGATCACCTCCAAGGGTTGTGGAGAGTATGAATACAAAACCCTTTGTGTTGGAGACCCACCACTCTCCCCACGAGTCCCCAAACATGAGGAAAGATAAACCCATTATTTATCATTTTTGGATCCTAAATTTTAATAGTGAAGTCATGTTATTATAATAATACTTATATGAACTTGATTATTTATATCTCATTCTTGAAGATGAGGTCCTATAATTTAATAAATAGAAGTACCCCTAGATTCAAAAGATGATTCAAAATATGAATTATAAGGGTAAAGGACTATGAAGATATGAAAAAGGTAGGTTAAACATATAGGGGTTTGAGAACAACCAAAACATCTTGGATTAGGATAAAAACCTCTAGGTATTGGCCTAAGAACTATCATCTTAGACACTTCTTTAGCTCTTGAGGAGCCTACCTCTAATGAAGAAGTCAAAATAGGTTATATCTATAGTCTTTGCAAGGACTTGTTGACCACCAATCTCTTCCTAGACACCACCATATCTACTATAAACATCTCCATTTGTTATCTCACACATATATACTAGGGTAAAAATAATGAGCCTTCCTTTGATATATTTTAACATCATGAAGTCGTTATTCAATATATAGGAGTAAGAGATTTTATGCCATCAGAAGACCATAAGAAAGGATTTTATATAATTGTGGAGAGAAATAACTATTTCTAGATTAAATTAAGGAAGAATAATATGAATATCATGATCCCTCTCTAACTCTAGAAGAAATCCAATCTATTCCTGATGAAAAACAGTCTTATTTGAAATTAGATATAGAGCTCCTAGAGGAATTTGATTCAAGAAAATAAAAATTACCATCAACCCCAAGTATTTACAGTACCAATCACCTTCTCTTATTGAGGAGCTTATATAAGTGAATCTTATATAAAATGTAATTCCTAAGATAGTCAAAATGGGGGAAATTCTTACACCAAAATAGTAATAAATGCTCATTGAGTTTCTTAAAGAATACATCGATGTATTCACATGGAATTATTCAAACATGCCTAGACTAAATCCAACTTTAGTAGTGTATCATTTAGTGGTTCATCTAAATGTAAAAATTTTTAAATATAAAATTATAAAAATACACCCCAAGGTGGCCCTCTTAGTTAAAGAGGAGTTATAAAAATTCTTGGAAGTCAACTTTATCTATTCAATTGTATATTCCAATTGGATATCTAATATTGTCCTTATGGCCAGACCACAAGGGGGAATATGAATCTATAATAACTTATGGGTCATTAATAAAGCATGCACCAAAGATAATTTTCCCTTAGCTAATATAGACGTGATCATGGACTCTATTATAGGTTATGATATGTTATCCCTCATGGATAGTTTTTCTGGTTATAATCAAATTAAAATTGCTCTCGAAGGTCAATACAAAATGACTTTTATTACTCCATGAGGGTATTTTTGTTATCAAGTGATGTATTTTGATTTTAAAATATGGGAGATACTTACCAAAGGGATATGTCTGTCATATTCCATGACATGATGCATGACATTGTAGTATATTCTGTGGATGATATTCTAGGAAAGTCTAAACTTAGATCAAAACATCATGTGGTTTTAAGGAAAATCTTTGAGAGGCTTTGAGAATACAAGGTTAGATTGAACCCTAAAAAAAGTGTATTTGGAGTTACCTAAGGAAAATTATTGGGGTTCATAGTCTCTAAAATAGGCATTGAATTAGATCCCATCAAAGTAAAATCAATCATTGAAATGACCCCTCCTAAGAACCTGAAGCAGTTATGAAGCCTTCAAAGGAAACTATAGGGTATTCATCAATTTATATCATAATTGGTAGATAAGTGTCATCCCTTCACCCATATAAAAAATAAGGGAACTCATTTTAACTATAAATTATAATTTCAATAGGATTTTTATAATCTAAAGTAATACATGGTTAAACTTCCAAATTTATCAACATACATCTCAAGAAGGTTGTTACTTTTGTAGGTCTCTAAAACACCTTGTGTTATAGGGACCTTACTAGATCAACATAATGATGAAGGTAAAGAATGTGAAATTTCTTATCTAAGTAGGACTTTAATCACATATGATCTCATGTATACTTCTATTCAAAATAATTTCTTGGCTATTGTATTTTCCTCATAAAAACTTAGGCATTATATGTTGAAAAACCAACTCAAGATCATAACAAAGGTTGATAATCTTAAATACATGCTTTATAAATAAAATTTAATTGGAATAATGGCCAAATGTATTATGTTATGTGAATTTGATATAAAATATGTAAATAAAAAGGCTATTAAAGGATAAGCCATTATGGATCAACTTATAGTGACACCTATCGCAGACACTAAGACTTTAATCATGAGCTTCTCATATGAGTTTATATTAGCTACTATAGAATCAAATAGATAGAAGTTATATTTAGCTTGCTCTTTCACCATACATGGTTTGCGAGTGGGAATATTTTTAGTAACCCTATAAAGTGATCTAATCCTTAAATCCTTTAGAATCACTTTCATATGTACAAATAATATTGGTGAGTATGAAGCATTATTTTTTGGACTACAACTTTCTGTCTAATGTAATATCAACATCTTCAGGTATTTGACAATTCACAATTGATTATAAAATAGGTAAACAAAGAATTCTAGACAAAATATGAGAAATTACTTCCCTATAAACAACTAGAGTACCAATTGAAGAAAATTTTTAGTCAATAATATTTAAATAAGTTCCTAAGATAAGTAATAAAGATTTTGACTCAATGGCCACTATTGGTTCCTTCATAGATATTATAGAAAGTGTACTTGAAGGCAATTTTTTAATTTGAACAATTACTATTACCAGCTCATCAATCAATGGATCATTATCAAATTTGTTATATACAAGATCCTAATTTACCTTAGTATCACAAAACTTACACTTACCTCCATGACAACATTCTACCACCAAACCTTAATTGTCACCAACATAAATCCTTCCTTCATCGTACATCCTGTTATACCATCCTTGGTAGCATTCTCTATCAGTAAGGCTATGACATGACCATATTGAGATGCCTCACAATAGAAGAGGTTAATCTTGAAATCAAAGAGGTCCATGATGGTATCTATGGTGCTCATGTTAGTGGGATTACCTCAAACAATAAGTTACTATAGACTAGATACTATTGGCCCACATTGGATCATGATGCCTTCCAATATTTTTAAAAATGTGTATCTTGTTAGAGTCATGGTAATCTCCTTCATTCCCCTACATAAAAGTGATAAACTATAATGAGCCCATGTCCATTTTCCATATGGGGACTAGACCTAATTGGAAAGATCAATCCTACATCATCTTGTGGACATAGGATTATAATTAAAACTATAGAGTATTTTACCAAATGGGTTGAAGCAATACTATTAATTTATACCATAAGTCTCCAAATATCAAAATTCATTTTGAATAAATTTATTTGACACTTTGGAATCCTAGACAAAATTATATTTGACAATGGAAAATATTTAAAAAATTAAGAATTCAAAGACTTGTAATCATTATCACATTGAGAAACATTTATCCACACCCTACTATCCCTAGAGCAATGGACAAGAAAAAGTAACTAATAAAACACTTCACTAAATTCTCAATAAAACTATCAGTGATGTAGGTATAAATTGGTAGTTATAATTATATCCCACTCTTTGGTCTTACAAAATCAGTGTCAAATTACCTACTAGAGCCATCAAAGGATCCTCCTACAATAAATTAAAGAAAATGCATGAAATAAAATATTTATATAAATAGCATAAACACTAAAGGGATTATATTGATCACATGCCACTTTGAGGGGGCAACCTCCTTTGAGAAATCTCAATACAATAAATTCATGGATGCTTTCATTGGCCTCAACAATTATTTATATACTAAGTCTAAGATAAGAAACTACTACTTCTGATGAATGTGGGATAAAATATAATGCTCATAAAATGACTTACAAAACATATATATCCATACTAATAAAGTAAAGAGAAGGGGTGGCATGGGTTTTTAACATCCCCTCCCTCTTAGAAAAGGATTTATCCTCAAAGCTTTAGATGTGGTAATTGGTGTTGAATCTAAGATAGTGGTTCCCATGTTGCATCCTCTGATTGTATTTTGTGCCACTGAATTAATACCTCTATGATGGAGCTAAATAAAATTTGGTCTGTGTGCCTATCCAAGATTGCCTCCAACTCAAGAAGGATGGATCCTTCATTATAAAGTTCTAGTAAAATAGTTTGTACTCTGATTTTTGTGCCAAGAACTTTATTTAGATAAGAGACATGAAATAATAGGTGAACTTAGGAAGAAGGTGAGAGCACAAACTTATAAGCAATTAACCCAATGCTTTGGAGAATCTTATATGTCCCATAGAACTTGGGAGCCAATTTATAACATGTTTTTATTTTCATGGATGCTTTCTTGTATGGATATATGTGAAGAAAAACCATATAGCCTACTTGAAAAGTGCACTCAGAATGGTGTTGATCAACTGATTATTTCATTCTATTTTGTGTCATATAAATATTGTCCTGCAGGTTGCTAAGGATATGATCTCTAGTCTAGAGAATCATGTTGATTGCTTAAATTGGTGAACTACTGGGGGTGTATGAAAGGAGCACTAGTGGTGCTTGACCATAGAGTACTTCATATGGATTCATTTTAGTTGAAGTTTGGTGGGAGGTATTGTAACACCATTTAGTGAGAGGGAGCCACTTTTCCCACTGATGTTATTTTTATGTGGTGAAGAATCAAAGGAAGTTTTTTAATAATTTTTTGATAATTTCAATCTAGCCATCCATTTATGGATGATACCCATAAATCATTTTCAATTGGGTATTGGTGAATTAAAATAGTTATATCCAAAAATGGTTGGTTAATGTTGCATTATGATATGAGACAATGGAAGAAGGAATGCCATGAAGATGGAAAATCTAGTCCAAGAAAATTTGTGACTATGAAAGTGATATAGGGATGGCTGAGGGCACAAAAATGACTATATTTGGAGAGGAGATCAACCACAACCAAGATCACTATTTTCCCTTTAGATTTAACGATCCCCTCAATGAAATCTATAGAAGTATCTATCCAAATTGTAGTAGGGATGGGCAAGGGTTCAAACAACCTAGGAATGAGTGTTGTTTCACCCTTGTTGCAGTAGTAGGCATCACATTCATCCACCATATATTGAATTGACATTTTAATTCCCTTCCAAAATAAGTTACATCATGATTTCTCATAAGTTTTAAGAAACCTTGAGTTCCCTATATATAGAAAAACATAGAGTTCATAGAATACATCTTACTAAGGATTTGTGCTTTAGGGAAGCATTAGATGGCCATTATATCACAAAGAAGAACCATCCCAGGAATAATGTGGTATTATAGAGGAGTTAGTGTCAAACTATTTAATGATGTGATATAATGTGGATTCATTGACATACCCCTACTATACAACATCTAACTAATTCAAAATAGGCATTAAAATATCAGAAAGGGAAACTTGGTTCACAATTCTGCGAGATAAAGCATCAACCACAATATTATCCTTACCCTTATTATAAGTGATCTCATAGTCATAACCCATGAGTTTAATGACCCATTTATATTGTGATGGGGTGTAGACCCATTATTACAAGAAATACTTTAGACTCTAGTGATCAATTTTGATGCAAAAATGATTCACTAGTAGGTATGGCCACCACTTCTATACTACATGAAAAAAGACCATCATTTCCTTTTCATAAGTAGATAATGATAAATTATTTCAAAAAATGGATTTTATAGTGGACATAATGGGGAAAAAATCTTGGATGATAATAACACCAAGTCCATTATCATAATCATCACTCTTAATAGTGAAGGTCTTGGCAAAATCTAGCATATCTAGAACATGTGTAGTATACATATCTTGTTTTAATTCTTCAAATGCACACTTAGTAGCTTGTGTCCATGTAAAATCATCATTTTAACATAGCTATTAGTGGAGCTAAAATCTTCCTATAATCCTTAATAAACTTGAGATAGTATCTAATCAGCCCTAAAAAACCATGGAGGCTCTTGAGTGTCTAAGGATGAGGCCAATTTGTCATGGTAGTTATTATTTGGGGATCCACCTAAACCCATTGGGATAAAATAATATGCCCTAGATACTCCACTTTATCTTGTCAAAAATCATATTTTCACTATTTTGCATAAAGATGATGATCAAAGAGAAGCTGTAGTATGAGATCCAGATGTTGGAGATGCTTAGACCATGTTTTACTATATATTAGGATATCATCAAAGAAGACTAGAATGAATTTTTTTAGGTAGGGATATAATATTTTATTCATTAATTCCTATAATGTTAAAGTAGCATTAGTGAGGCCAAAGGGAATGAACAAAAACTCATAGTGTCCACAATGCATTGGAAATTTATCTTAGGGATATCATTCTCATAAATCTAAATCTAGTGATATCTAGAGTGGAGATATAACTTAGAGAAAAATGAGTGCCATGAAGCTCATAAATAATAGGGATAAAAAACTTATCATTGATTATGATGTGATTAAGTTATTGGAAGTCAATGCAGAGGTGTCATAATCCATAGGTTTTCCATAAAAGGAGAACTGGGGAAAAATATGGGTTGGTACTGGGGTGAATAGTGCCTTGATTTAATAAGTCTCACATGAGCATCTTGATCTCAGTATTTTAATAAAATGGGTAGAGATAGGGCCTAATTTTGGGAGGAATGATTTTAAGAAGGATATGAATACTTTGGTCCTCTGGTTGTGAAGGTGGCAATCCTACTGGTTTGGTAAAGACACATGCATACTTATGCAAAATAGTTTGTAAATCAGATGGAGTAGTGGAGATCATTGATGGTTGCATTTAAATGGAATGGAGTTGGGAAATGATGCTATGTGAATTATTTTTAAGTAAATTTTCCATGTGATGTGAACTTATGATGTTGAGAGACCTAGTTGTAAGCCTGTCAATGTATGTTTTTTCCCATTGTTTAAAAACTACATACAAAATTAAGCAAAATCTCATAAGATGGGTCTAAATGTGAATAACCAATGGGCTTTGAAAACAATGTCACATCCACCTAAGGGCAAGGTAAACATGTCATAGTGTAAGTTATGATCTCCAATAGAGATATGCACATTGAAACACTTCCCTTTCCAATGTAATGTTACAATATTGGAAATCATGAATTCAAAGTTGGAGCAAGGATGGACAAAACAATGAGATTATTTGGTGACTTGAGGGTCAATGAAGTTATCATTACTACCAGAATTAATGAGTATTGTGAGAGGGATGATCTTAAAGTAACCCCTAACCCACATGGTTTATGTGGTGGTGACTCTTGCTAAGGCATAAAGAGAGAGATATTTGGTTGGTCATCCTAAGAAGTAGGTTCCACAATCAATTAAGCTTCTTTCAGATCATCTGCTCTATCTTGAGCATCTTCCCAAACTTTAGTTTTGGGTAGAGAGTCCCCATCTAGTAGGTATAACTTTTGATCAACACATCAATTTCCTTGAGTGAATTTATCATCACAATTATAGCATAGTAATTTTTATCTACGTGTTCACATTTATGCTTCATTCAAATGCTTGAAGGAGTGGTTCTAGGGATTGACATAGTGTGAGATCATTATGGAGGTGTATTTCTAAATGGAGCAAAATTGGATTTGGTTCACTATTGAGCTATGATCTTGTCCTTTACAAACTTAGCCAACCCTAGGGATACTATTATCTTTCTAGAATGGAACATTTTGACCTTAGATATAATTGCATCTTTCAAAGCACTGATAAAGGAACTGTTAAATATTTCATTTGATAATCCCTCTATGTGATTGGCCAATTTTTCAAATTATGTATGATATTCTCTCATGTTTATTATTTAGCAAAGTTTAGTGAGTTCTCTAGTGAAGTCATCAAAAGCAATAGGGCAAGACTGTTACAAAATGAGGGTACCAATGTCATTCCATATGGGCTTGTCATGATCCTTGATATACCAATGGTATCATTGAAGGGTTTCATGTTCCAAGTGAAAGGATGCAAATGGGATTTTATTGGCATCAAAAGTATTATGCAGACTGAAATATTTTTATGTTAGATAGATCCATCTAGTTGTATCTACAACATTATATCAAGGAAAATCAATCTTTAACTCACATAAATTATTGGAAGAATAAAACCTAATTTTTGAAGAGGAATCTAGTTGCCATCTATTGTTCAATTTGGTATGTTGAAGATTGAGTTTGAAAATTTTTTCATCAAGATCTTTAATTTGGGTCTTAAGGTGTAAATTTCATCCTCCATATTTTTTAATCATATTTGGGTTACTACCATGGCCAAAATAAGAGATTTTTTAATGTTTTTTGATAGTCTATTGGGAATATTATTCATAAATTTGTATGACAAGTCTTTTGATACTCTACTGCTAATATTCGTAGATATGATATGGCAAGTTTTATGATATGCTACTAGTAATATACAAAAATTGATATGTTGAGTCTTCTAATACTTTATTGGTAATATGTAAATATTTGAGATGGCAAGTTTTCTAATACTCTACTGGTAATATTCTAAAACTGATAGAAATGTGCCCCAAGTTTCATTGATTTCCTAAGGGTTTAAAGATATCTCTTTATAAATAAATGTTATCTAAATTATTACCACTCTCCAAAACATTTTTGGCCACATATGTACCCATAAATTATAGCTCTTGGTTTTCCTCATGGGTGGGAACTAGTCAATTAGGATGGGGTCATTGCCCTTTTTACTAGTAGGTCCTCTTAATGGGCCAACTACTTTGGGGTTCCTATGGTAATCCTCAAAAATATTTTTAGGGAATATGCCCAATCACTTCCCATAATTATGTGGGTAGGTATTTACTTTAATCTGAAATAGATTATAGTTTTTAAAGTAGAAAAAAACACAATGTATTGGAATAGAAAAACACTTTCTAAGAAAAAAATTTTGTCTTGGAAAGTACTTTGATACTAGATGAGAGGATCCCCCTACAATAAATTAATGAAAATACATGAAATAACAGATTTAAATAAATATTAGAAACACCAAAGAGATTATATTGACCACATGCCACTTTGAGGGGGAAATATCCTTTCAGAAAGCTCAATATAATAAATTCATGGATGCCTTCATTGGCCTCAATACTTACTTATATACTAAGTCTAATCTAAACAACTACTACTTCCCATGAATGTGGGATAAAACAAAATGCTCACAAGATGACTTACAAAGAATATGCATCCACAACAACTAATATATTAACAAAGTAAAGGGAAGGGGTAGCACAAGTTCCTAACAAGCCACTCTATATTCTTTACTCTATATCATAGAATCAATCTTTTCCATTGAATTTTATCTCCCCTCCTTATGAATCTCTTTGCAAGGCATGATTATTGATCATAATTCTAAGCAAAAATGGCTATAAGATCTCAAACTATTAGATGAAATATGATAAAATACCTTTAATCATCTTAGGGCTATTAGAATAAGCTCAAGGGCCAATATGGAAAGAAGATCCAATCTAAAGAATTTAAATTGGTGACCTAATATGAAAGGAAAATCATAAAAATAACAATACAATGTGAGAAAGTAAAGGAAAATTTGAAGCTAATTGGCTTGGGCCCTTATATCATTATTTCAAAATTTAGATGAGGAACATATAGATTAGCTACACTATATGGTGATGAGTTCGATGAGCCCATGAATATTATGCATATGAAGCATTTTTATACTTAAAAGGCTCCAAATAACCTCTATCTATGATTCCCCACTCTTGGGGGTACATCCACTACCACTCCACTTCTCTCATCTTTTCATTCCATTCCATCATTTCCATATGACCCTAATCTTAATAGTGGGTATATAATATATGATTAAGGAAAATCAAGAGATATGAGTTTCAAACCAGGGTAAATCATTTCTCACTATAAAAGGGGAATATCTATTGATGATTCCTCTAAAATGTCTAATCGAATTTCAAATAGCTACTCTTCCTATTTTGAATAGCCTAATACATATCCTAATCATATCCTCCTTGATGAATCTTCTTCCTATTAGCCTCAATTTCATCCAAATTTGTCCATCCACATTTATCCCCTAAGTAGAAATCTGCAAGAACCCACTAACCTCATCATTAGTTAAGGGTCATATAATGTTATTACTCCATGATCCATCATATGCTTTGTAACCAAATCTTGATAGTTCAATTTAGACCCTAAACATTCTCATTACATATTATTTTGACCATTGTCTCATTTATCATAATAACTTTTTGGCATAATCAACATTATAAATATTTAACTATACCCTATATTTGATTCTCTTAGGGAATCTTGTATATATTTCCTTTTACAACCATTTTATTAAGCATTTTATAGGTTTTTTTGTCATATTGTAAATAATACTATTATGTTTCCTCCATTTATTAGTCTTTATTTATCCAAAATCATTTTAATCATTTCCTTAGGTTTTCTTTTATAGAAATTAAATATGTATATATGTCAAAATATTTATCATGATCTTGTTATATTATCTTCTTAAGTGGTAAATTTTGTACATATCTTGCATTACCCTTTTATACATGTGTGTATGTGTGTTGTTTTATCATAAGTCAATATATACTCCAATGTCAATCTTATCAATCAATTTATTGATAATCATTAAGTATTTTAAATATTATTATGACATAGTCAATAATCTTGTTTTGTTGTCTTGTTATATTGTCTTTTTAAATTTTGTTCTTTTTTAACAACGGGAGCAAGGATGGCCTTAAGTGACTACCCAACATATCAATTGGGAAGGTCACTAAATGGAGTTCCCATGCACTATGAATCCAATATGACCCTAACTATCTTCATGTCATGGGGATACTCATACTCATAATTGAAAAATTAAATTAGACTACATACATATCTAATGGATTCTATTATCCCCCCATTCCATCCCCCTAATCATTATACTATCTTGTCTAATGATCCTAGCCTACTACCCAACACCCCACCCACCTCCTTAATGAAAGAGGATTATACACAACCATTAGTTATGAGACATCTAATTAAAATAATGGATTATCTAATACCACATGTTGACAAGCATTACATGTCGTTATACCATCACATTATAAATATAAAAAATCGAGCATCATCTTCATCTAAACCATAACAATCATCTATATCATCTAATTAATCATCTAAACATATAAACCATCATCACATAAAAATAATAATATCCAATCACATAATATTAATACATAATAAACCACACTCATGATCCATATATCCATACCTAATAATCACATAATCAAGTCTATTCATCATCAATAACATAATCACAATAATAATCACAACATAATCATACCATCATATATAAAATCATCATAATTACATATATAAATAGTCCATAATGTCCATCAAAGTCCATGTCAAAATATATAAGTACACAAATGGGCCCCGTGGGCATCAATGTGTTACAATAAATACATGTCCATAATATAACCCATGTCTCACTAATACACATCTATAATCACTATTGTTAAGGTGGTGTCTTGTCAAGCTAGTACATAGAATAAGATGAACTAGATCTAAAAGTCATAGTATGCTAACCTAATGGCACTAATGCCTCATACAAACCTATATAATACTTAACCTCTTATATTAGATGATTGATTTGCCTCATCATCATCCTCATACACTCTAATCTAGTACCCTATCACCCTCATTCTTGGCCTTATCATATAGCTATAACTCTATCTCTCTCTATCTCTCTAAACACCAATTAAAGCTATCCAATATACCCTTATAATGGGGCTATCTATGATTCTTGACTTTGAATCTACCTATGAAGTGAAGCTATCTACCGCTATAAGGTTGATATCTATCCCATCAAACTTGAAACTTATCTAAGTACTCTAAACATGTGAATATCCCTTTGTATGATTTATCCCTATAAATATACAACCATCCTATCCTACTCAGATGATATCCCTATTGTATACAATGAGAAAGGAATCATTTCTATAAATTAATCACAGCTCAAAGAAGATAGATCCTACTTACACTTTTGATTGGGGATACATTAGATAATCATGGTCATGACCAATATGGATCTACTAGACCTAATTAAGGGATCCCCTACCACAATAATGTCACTATGGAATGTTTCAAATCCTCTATTTAATTGAAACTATGAAATAACCCTAACTAGGTCCTATGTTTTCATATTCACTTTACTAATAATAAGAAAATCAAAATCTAATGTAGTGCTCATCAAAACATGAGGAAAAAAGTGAGGGTAATACAAACTCAAAGCAAACATGCATAGAAGACACATACTCACATCAATGTATGTAAAATCCTATGTCATAGAATATAATTAAAATGCATATCTATCTACTCTTACAAAGGAGAAATAAAGTTAGGAATACTTACATTTGAAGATGAACCCACCGTACATCAATCATTACCTTGTCTCATGTGCTTCTCAAGAGGTTATTGTGGTATACAAGGATGAAAAGCATAAATCAGCTCTAGGATACACAACCTATCAATGCATCTAAAACAATTCTCCATAAGATAAGATCTATATCTTTAAAAAAAGTATGAAAACCTAAGCTTGCTCCTCGAGTAGAATGATGGATAAGTAGATGTACAATAGCTCTCAAATTTTATTCTCTTCTCTAAATAATGGCAAAATGATATTATATATATAGGTTGATTTAACCCTAATCCCCTTCAAAAAATTTAGCTAATAGGGTTGACCCAGTCAATTTAGTATTAATATTGATAAAAATTCACTAGGTCATGGGCTAGGTTGGCCAAGACCTGAATTAGACTCTAATTGAATTTCACTAATAAGAGTACAAGGTTGACCCAGTCAACCTAGTACTTTAAAATTTTGAAAGAGGTTTTAGGTTAGGAAAAAGGAGATGAAAGGTGGAAAATGACTGGAGGATTATACAAAATAAAAGAACAAACTTAGGGAAATGGATTTCAGGAGATAAGTGTGTAGATAATAAGTTGAAAATGGGATAACAAACCTATGAAACACCAATGGTCTACTCAACCCTTTCTAGGTACACCCATTAGGTCATGCGTGTAGAGAGATTGAGACTTGATGGGTTCTTGAAAGATAGAGAGCATCAGTAATTGATAAAATTTTAAAAATAATATGTGTATACATGTGTCCCATTAAAAGCTCATCACATGTCATATAAGTGCAACACAAGATGGTGCTTTGGAAATAGAACATGATGACACATAACACATATGCTAATTAAAATGTATTGAGGAGAAAATAAGATAAATTAAATTATATAATTGAAAAACACATACTTTTACTTACCTTGGTGTTGTAGATATAGAAGGATATTGTGATGGATGTGAAGGTGTCCAATATGAGGAACATTTGGGGAACCTATAGAGATTAGTGCAAAAAAGAGAAAAAAATTCAAAAAATTGATTATAGGCATCTAGTAGTGGAATTGATTCTCTATGACATCATGATTGTATAACATCTTATAATTTAAGAAAAGAGCTAGTAGAGACAAAGATATGAAGAAATTAGGAAAATTGGAAAATTAGGATTGTTAAGGCAAGGCTAGAACCAAAAGATTAATGGTAAATGAATGATAAAAGAATGGAAAATAAATGACAAATGATGGTATAACACACTAAATCATATTGGAAATGATTTAAAAATGAGTGTAGAACATACTAAATCACATTGAAAAGTATGTAAAACATGAAAGACAAAAAAGAATATAGAACATACTAAATCATGTTGGGAAGTATGTAAAACATAAATGACAAATGAAAAATCAATGCAACAAAATTATAAAAAAGATATGTAAATAAATGACAAGTAACCCCATGTAAGATAATCATGTCAAATCAAACATAAATACAAACCACAATGACTAAAAATGAAATGTAAATCAAGATGTAAGATAAACATGAAGAAGTCATACCTAAAGAGAAACATGTAAGAATGACAAATGTCATATGTAAGATAAGTGAAGTCTACAAAAATAAATTAATAATTTGATGGATAAATGAAAATAAAAAATATATAAAGGATGAAAACTCAAACTTAGTGCTTGTTCTAAGATGTAATGTAAGAAAACACATCCACCTAATGACATGACTAATATGACAATGATATGTTGTGGTAAGAAAATGGTGTAAGGGTGTTTGTGAGGAAGACCTAGTCCTATACAAGGTATTACAATGCAAATCACAAACAATAAATGAAGAGGCATAATAAGGTATATGTGGCAAAGGATGTGATCAACTAAAAGCAATATTCCACAAGGGGAATATAAGAAAAATATGATGTAAATAAGGAATGTGAGGCATCACATGGGTGATGTGAACATCCTTAAAAATAATGAGACACACTAAGCAAGAGATAAAGGATAATAACTATCAACACCAAGGACTTAGGAAATTTTGACTAATGAACACAAAGCTTGGTCTCACAAGTGAAGTACATAGATTAACCCATGAAGGATATATGCATGGAAATTAAAATAGACCTACCTTCCCATAACATGTTCCCTATTCCTTAGGACCCCTTATAGAACCATCGATCTACTATGAAGATTGGGTACTTCTATGATAAAATAGGTGGCACTAGATAGTATATGATATAATGAGATATCCTACCATAGTATACTAGCCTACCACAGCCCAATGGACCTTTGATCTATCAGCCAACTATGGAGTTTGAGCTTCTACTAAAATAGGATATTTGACAAATATAGATCACATATTTTGGTGTGATCTAAATTTTAAGATTTTTTTTAGCTTTTAGTCATTACTTTTTGTTTGTATTTTATTATTTGGCTTTTAACTTGTTTTAGATTTTTATATTCCTCCTCCTCCATATGGTTTCAGAGAACCAAACATGAGTGAAATAGGTGAGAAAAATAATAGATCTTAAACTTGGTCACTAGAGAAAACGACCTAAAGACCAAGGTGTCTAAAGACTCCTAGAGACTTGCCCACAAGTAAGTGTGAAATCTCAAAATTGATCGATGTGAGCCTCAAATTGAAAGGAAATAAAGGAAATATGGGGATCATGAGAGATCAATCTATGTAATAAGTGATACAATGATAAATATGCTTGTATCTGATCACAATGAGGTAAAATAGTGTTATAAATTGGATAGGGATATGCTATGATAGTAATGTTACTAAATAATCCATGTTAACCTATAGTAGATCTAGTAAAAACACCAATGAAAGTAGTAGTCAACCTAAAAAGTGGCTTAAATATGTTTTAATGTGGTAATTTATGAGTAAGGCCAGGTCTTATCCATAGTATTACACTACAACTCACAAGGTGAACAAAAATGGGGTGTATTCTAAATAAGGGTAAAAAAATCATGAAGCTACAAAGGCAAAAAATGACATAAAAAGAAAAAAATGAAAGAGATATATAATAATCAAAATGAAAAAAAAATGCCAAATCTAATGTGTAATAAAAACAAAGAACCCAAAGGTGATAATGAAGCTAGTAAAGTGAAACTAAAAGAAGTAAAGTGCATGAAAACAAAGAAACATGAGACAAAAAATAACAAGTAAGATATATTCTAACATCTTTATCAAATATGAACATGTGAAATACAAGTCTATGTGTCTCACAAGCTTTCTTGAAGCTGAATTTATTTGTTATTATGCATTGTAAGATTCCCCATGGGCATTTGGATGTAGGGATGGGCATCAAAATATGGCCCAAAGTCTGAAGGGACATGTGGATGGGAATCATAATATGCCCCAACATGTGAGGTGGAATGAGGTAACATTGAACCATTAAAATGATTTGTATTTGGTTGGTTGGTGCATTTCAAGATAGGTAAATATGTTTGTGTATTAGATTTTAGGGAGGTTAATTTTCACATAAGATGCATAGTAATGTTATGAATAGGTAAAGGAGGTAAAGGAGGACCATGTATGATATACTTTGGAGTAGGCATTTGAACTAGGTACTCCTTTAGCTCATGTGACCTAAGAGGTCGAGGTTAAATGGATGCAATGATATGTTTAAATTTGTGCATGTTAGTTATCCTTTCCTTAATATTGTAGGAAAAAGGATCAACTATGGTTTGAACAACATTAATGGATGAGGTGTAGGTATGGGATAAGTTTTTTAGTTCATTAGGTTGTTGATTTTGATGTGATTGTGTTTCTTTAGATTGAATTTGAGAGGCTTGAATATAGTTTTGATAATATTATTTTGTGAGAGTATCAAGATTGAAATGTGGAACAAACAAGGAAGAAAGAAGAAATAAATGAAGATCATGACAAGACTCGTGATAATGACCTATAGTAGCATGCCACAAAAAAATCTTATTAGGATTCTACCGTTTTGGAGGAGATTTGGAAGGATCAAAGCTCGTGCATTTAGAGGGTGTCAATTTCTTCTTAGGTTTTTATAGACTCAAGGTAGGGTGGGTTGGGTTAAAAATGGTTGAATTGGATGCTCTATTTTGAGGTTATTGAGGCTTCTATGAATCAATGTTATGAGAAAATTATTGGAAAGGTCCTTTAGTAGTTGTTTGAGGTGTTTCAAATTGAGTCATAAGAAAGTCTTACCTTTTTACTTGGTCTAAATCTTCTTCCAAAGTTTTAGGGGAAAAGATTTTAACTTTATATTGAATGGAAACTTTAAGAGCAGTAATAAATAGTTTTAAAATAATATCATCATTCATGTTATGGTCCACTTTGTGAGATAGAGACTTCCATCATTTGATGAAAGTATGAGTAGATTCATTAAGAAGTTGATTTACATTGACGAAATGGCTAAGGTAATTTTTTGGAAGGTCATCATGTTAGAATTTTTTCACTAGAGCATTTAATAAATCCTCTAGTTCTAAGATGGAATGTATAGGAAGTTGGTTGTACCATTCAAGTGCATCACCAACTAAGGTTTTAGCTAAGATCTTGGTGGCAGCAAAGGGGTTAGTTTAGACCCATTCCTTATAGAGATTACTAAAAGACTTAATAAATATAGTAGGGTCCTTAGTCCCATTATATGTGATAATTGGATAAATGCTTCCAATATCTATGGATGTAATGAATGGGGATAAAGATTCATTTTGAATATGTTGAAGTATTTTTGTATTCAAATCATATGAAGGGATTATATTCCCATTGACATCTCTAAGAGGAGGGAAATTTTTTTTATTTGGTTGAGACATGAGAACTTGACGTGGTTGAATAGTCATGTGTAATAATTTTTGTTACATTTGAACTATTTAGGAATGATTACCTATTTTCATGATGAACATTTGTTGAATTATTTGTGCAAGAACTTGAGTTGTGTCAATTCTTGCATTAGTATTTAAAGGTGGGGTATTAGTGTTATTAAGAGGGGGATTATTAGTGTTAGTGGGAGGAAAGGTATTAGGTGGAGGATTCCAAACATTGGTATTGGGATGAGGACTAGGATGAAGGACCATAACCACATTACATTGTGTAGTGATTGGTTTTGGATTAGGAAAAGATGAAGGAAGTGAATAGTTTCATCTAAAGTAATAGAATAAGTGAGGTTATGATCTAAATCCATAATTGTGCAGTATTATTGACTAAAAGAAGTATGAAAAGATGTCATCACTATAAAATAAGACTAGATAACCACAAATAGAATAGTTTTAAAATCATAGAGATAGAAAGGATATAGATAAGAGTATAGAGTTGATTGGGTTGACCTAGTTTCAAAAAATAGGGTCTAAAAATCAAGTGAATAAGGATAAGGAGATAATAGGGTCAACCTAGTACTATAACCTAGGACAAAAATTAGCTTGATAAGGATACAATTTTGATAGGTTTAACTTAGTACTGTATCCTAAGAGGTAAAAATGAATATTGGGTCGATCAGGTTGACTCAATAATCCAAGCAGGAGAGATAGATAGTTTGTAAGCGACTGTGTCAAATAGAATGATAGTATACCAAAATAGGGAAGAAAATTTTCAATGTACTTGAAATAAAGAAATTAAAGGAAACACATAGTCAATTGGGTTAATGATAATGATCCAATTTAGGCACACAACATAAAATCTTGCACCAATGTTGGTTAATGCAAGTTTTTACAATACAACATACAATGAGAAAAGATGAAGTAGTCAATTAAAAAGTAAATGCTAAGTGGTCATATTCAATGTTATTATTATAAAGTGTTATTTTTAAGTGTGATATGGATGTTGGCTAAGAATAGGGAACTAAAAAATAATTTATGGAAGTTTTCAAGATGTTTAGGCTAAAAGGGATCTATGTTGGCAATGGTACTGGCTTGGTATTGGGGCCTACCCCCTCACTTCACAATCCCATAGTGATAAGAGTGTTAGGTGCTTTGAAAATTTATACTATTAACCACATGTTTATACTTGGCTAAAAAACCAAGTTGGCTTCCCCCTTAGTGATGAAATCCAAGTAGGTCAACCTTGGGTAGATAATTGCTTAAGTGTGTTTTGAAATTCTGTGATTTGGTAGTGTGTAAGAAAGAGAAACTAAATGGTATATTAAAAAACCACATTATTATAATATGTTAGATAATATAAAAATGCAAACAAATGAATGTGAAAGTGTGAAGTAATTCCTATCATATAGATTTTAATTTCTAATTTGAAACATAATACGATGTCAATTCAGACAACAATGTATGTAGACATTACAAATAAGAGTCGATAAGGTCTCTAATATACTCCATAAGTAAGGTTCTTTAAGAACTATGTCAATATATTTGACCTATTCTTTTAGAGAGAATATAGAATTCAAAACTAGGTTGAACAGGTTGACCTAGTTTGTTGTATCATGGTAGTTTTAAAAACTACAAACTATGCAAAACATAACTATAAGGAATAACTAAAATGAAAGAGAAAGATAGAAAGGAACCTTGGTAGCTTGGAAGATGCCGTGGGATGTGAAATTATTGTTGAAGTGACTTGAATGTTATTTTAAAATTACACCAACTATGTCAACTGGATCAACCTAATTCTATAGTTCCCTATTTGCTAAAACCTATGAAGATGACTACCACCCTAGTCAACCTAGTATGTTTTATGGAAGCTGTCTAGAATACTATACCAACCTGGTCAACCTAGTATGTTTTCTAGAAGCTTATAAGATGATTATACTGGCCTAGTTAACCTAGTATATTTTATGATAGCCTATAAGAGTATTGTGTCAACTTGTTCGATTATATAACTTATATTTGATGAAGACCTGTACAAATATAACATATTCAAATTTGATGTGACTGTGTGTTAAACCTATGCACAAAAGTTATAAACTATACCAGCCCTATTAACCTAGTATCAAAAATATAAAAAAATAATACATAAAATGATAAAAAATGAAAAATGTGAAAGAAAACCTGCTATGGTTAGATTCACATCCATTCATTAGATTGTATGCAATGAGAAATGCATTAGTTCTATAAATCAATCCTATCTTGGAGAAGATAGATCCTACTTACACTTCTGATTGGGGATAAATTATATATTTAGGGTCATGACCAATATGGGTCTACTAAACCTAATTAAGGGATCTCTTACCATAATAATATCACTAGGGAAGGTTCTAAATCCTTTATTCAACAAAACCTAAATAATAACCCTAACTAGGTCTTATGTTTTCATATTCACTAAACTAATAACAAGTATAAAAAAATCTAATATAGTGCTTACCAAAGCTTGTGGCACAAAGTGGAGGTAATAAGCACTAAAATTAAACATGCATGTAAGACATATACTCATATTAATGTATACATAATCCTAATGCATAGAAGATAAGTGAAAATGCATATCTATCTACTCTTACAAAGGAGGAACAAAGTTAGGAATGTTGGAAATATTGTCATTGATGCCAAAGGTCTAGCATTATTGGTGATAAAGTCCCCATTGCATTTAATGTTGTTTTTAATAAATATATCTTGGATAATATGAGTTAATATTTATTTAATATTAACGAATATATTTTTGGTTGCATATGAGACAAAATAAGGGCCCATGGAGAAGTTGCATATGAGACAAAGTCAAAATAAGGATGGGACGTATTTTCCCATGAAGATTCATCTTGGGGAATACCAAGAGTCACCAAGTGAAGACAAAAGAGTAAGGACGAATTTCTCATGAAGGGACACTTTAAGGAATACAAAAAGTCACCAAAGATAAGGACAAAAGTGGGAAGGACGTTTTTGGTCATGAAGGGTCACCACATGACTTTTCAAATGCTTGGATATGAAGGGTCATCCAAGATTGGTGCCATTTTTCATGAGGATTGAAAGGTCACAAGCGGGGAAGGCCAAAGGTAATTTGGAAAGCTATAAATAAAGGCTTGAGAATCCATTTGTAATATGAGAGATAGAGGTTGATTTGATATTGTAACATCTAGCTTAGAAGAGCAATTGTGAGAGATGAATATGATTTGTATTTGTTATATCTAGCTTAGAAGAGCAAAGGTGAGAGAGAGAGGAAGGAGATGTTGTATTGATTATCATTTGTTAAGATAACAACATTGAGAGATAGGTGTGTGGTATACACAAAGGGGTTGGTGCTCCTATGGGTTGGTGCTCCTATGGGTTGGTGCTCACGAATAGGTGTTGGGTTGGTGCTTGGCAAAGGGGTTTGAAGCTCGTGTGGGTTGGTGCTCACGAATTATAGCTAAGGTTTATACTTGGCAAAGGGGTATGGTGCTCCTATGGGTTTGTTCTCACAAATATATTTGAGATTGATTCTCCATGGTTTTTCCCACATTGGGTTTCCACATTCTATCTGGTGTCTCTCTCTCTATTGTGAGATGTTTATTGTTTGAGTTTTATTGCATATCTTGAATGTTTGATTAAGTGGAATTTGATAAAGGGAAATTTTTATAAGATATATAATATACTGATTCACCCCCCCCCCTCTTATTATATTTCATGCTTAACAATTGGTATCAGAGTAGGTTCCGTTTTGAAAAGTTTTACAGCTTGAAGGTAGATTGGGAAAGCATGATGGCTGGGTCACAGGAAGGATTTTCTACAAATAAGGCACCTTTGTTTGATGGGATGAATTATGCTTTTTGGAGCATGAGAATGAAGGTTTATTTGATGGCCCTTGGATTTGACATATGGAAATTAGTGGTGGAGGAATATGAAGAGCCACAGACATCTACAATTACTCTAGTAGAAAACAAGGCGAGTGAATGTAATGCTAATGCTCTAAATGCTATTTTACGTGGTTTATGTGAATCTGAATTTGTTAAAGCTATGCAATGTAAATTTGCTCATGAAACTTGGGTAAAACTTGAGAATATTTACAAAGGTGTTTGAAAGGTTTAACAAGCTAAGTTGTAGACTTTTAGAAGGTAGTTTGAAAGTTTGAAGATGGAAGAAGAAGAATATATAGTAAGTTATCTCTTGCGAGTTGATTAGATAGTAAATCAGATTCAAGGTCTTGGAGAAACATTGGAAGAGTCAACGGTGGTGCAAAAGGTTTTGAGATCTCTACCAATGAGATATGATGCAAAGGTTTTAGCAATCGAGGAGATGAAGAATTTAGCCAAGCTAAAAATGGATGAGCTTCATGGTATTCTCATGGCATATGAGATGCGGACAGAACAAGATAACCCCTCAAAGACAGAAGAAAATTTTAAGACATCAAAGAAGGAGAAAGCTAAGAGACAAGAATCAAGTGATAGTTCTAGTGATGATGAAGATGACAACAAAGCACTTTTCATTCATAGGCTGAAAAGAGGAACAGGTAAATATCAAGGAAAATTACCTTTTAAATGTTTTAATTATGGAAAGATTGGATATTTTTTAGCTAGATGCCCAGATAAGGTTAATGATGATGAAGAAGAAAAGCCTACATATAAGAAGAATTTCAAAGTCAAATCCAAGAAGGGATTCGAGAAGAAGATCCTGTATTCTAAGGATCCTAGCTCAGCATAAGATAGTGGATTCAGTGATTCAGAAGAAGAAGAGATTTTATTCATGGCCATACATGATAATCAAGAAGAAGAAGAGGAGGAAGCTGAAGTAGATATTGAAGGAGAACTCAATTATGCCCTAGAAGAGTTAGAAGTTGTTCAAAAGAAGAATCGAAGGTTAAAGCACCAGATCGAGAAAAATGAACAAGAATCAAAGGAAATGATTGAAGATCTACAAGCACACTTTGAAGAAGCCAATAAGAATGAAGAAGATCTCAAATAATAGTTGGAAATAACAAGAAAAGTTTGTTAAAGGTATGTTATTGAAATTGCCTCTTTAAAAGAAGATATTAAGAAAGCAGTTAGTGATAAAGTAGTCAGTGATTCAAAATTTGAAGATAGCACTAGCATGCTAAATAAGATATTGGAAAGTCAAAAAGCATATTTAGATAAGACAGGGATTGGTTTTGAAAATAAAAAGAGCTATGCTGAAGCTCTTATACAAGAGGAAAAAGAAAGGGGAGAAGTGAAGAATACAGAGGACATTCTAAATAGAGAAGGCTGGAAGGAACAAATCTACAAAAGGCAATCAGGTTAGAGATATACATACAGGTCTTATTTATATGGCTATTGTTTTTATTGTAATGGACATGGTCACAAGAAATTAGAATGTAGAAAAAGAGCTAACAATTTAAGAAATAAGGTGAAGGTAAGTCAAGTAGAGTCAAGCAGAAGCCACAACTCTTTTGTTCCTCTATCAAGCTTTGATGAAGAGACCATAGTGTGCTACAAGTGCAGCAATTTTAGACACATAGCTTGGTATTGCAGAAGCGTGTTGGAGTCAGTCAAGAAGGATCAGAGTTTCAAAGCTCCATTTATCAAGAAGAGGAATCAGAGTGTCAAAGATCCATTCATCAGGGAGAAGGTTCAGACATGTACATGGCAGAAGAAACAACATGAAGATTCTATGATGGTGTAGACAACTCTACATGTGGGAGGTAAAGATCAGCCATGGTTAATTGATAGTGGATGTTCAAGGCATATGATAGGAGATAAAAGTAAATTCATATCTCTAAAGAAGATCAATGGTGGTACAGTGAGGTTCATAGATAAAACCACTACCAAGATAGCTAGAAAAGGTACTTTGAGTTTGGATTATTGTAGAACTAAGACTAAAAATGTTTTTTATGTAAAAGGTCTTAAGCATAATCTATTGAGTGTTAGTCAAATTTTTTATCAAGGATACACATTAAGGTTTCATGCTAAAGGTTGTGAGATTAGAAGAAAACATTCAAATGAGTTGATTGCAGATGCTCAAAGGACAGGGAACAATGTGTATGTATTGTTAGATATCTTCTCAAAGGCATGATCAATGGATACATTCAAAGATCAGTGAGAGGAGTTGGGAGTAATTTATATTACTTCCTGCCATTGATGTTCAGCATCAAGTGAGGGGGAGCTATGTGTTAGCTCCAGGTAGGCCCTTTGCCATTGATGTCAAAGGGGAAGAATAACAGGTACAGGTATAGGTGCAAAAAATAGGTACATGGAATAGGTAGAGGTTTCTATAGTAAGGGGGAGTTACTGTATGTTTTTAGATGATGGTATGTGCAGGTGACAGGATGTGGTAGTTTCAAGATTGAGGTTTCCATCAATGACAAAGGGGGAGATTGTTGGAAATATTGTCATTGATGTCAAAGGTCTAGCATTTTTGGTGATAAAGGCCCCATTGCATTTAATGTTGTTTTGTAATAATTATATCTTGGCTAATATGATTTAATATTTATTTCATATTAACAAATATATTTTTGGTTGCATATGAGACAAAATAAGGGCCCATGGAGAAGTCGAAGAGCCATGGGATAAAGACAAAAGAAGGATGGGACGTATTTTACCATGAAGAGTCATCTTGGGGAATACCAAGAGTCACCAAGTGAAGACAAAAGAGTAAGGGCGAATTTCTCATGTAGGGACACTTTAAGGAATACAAAAAGTCACCAAAGATAAAGACAAAAGTGGAAAGAATGTTTTTGGTCATGAAGGGTCACCACATGACTTTTCAAATGCGTAGATTTGAAGGGTCATCCAAGATTGGTGCCATTTTCCATGAGGATTGAAAGGTCACAAAGGGGGAAGGCCAAAGGTCATTTGGAAAGCTAGAAATAAAGGCTTGAGAAGCCATTTGTAATATGAGAGATAGAGGTTGATTTGATATTGTAATATCTTCTTAGAAGAGTAATTGTGAGAGATGAATATGATTTGTATTTGTTATATCTAGCTTAAAAGAGCAAAGGTGAGAGAGAGGAAGGAGATGTTGTATTGATCTATCATTTGTTGAGATAAAAACATTGAGAGATAGGTGTGTGGTATACACAAAGGGGTTGGTTCTCCTATGGGTTGGTGATCTATAAAGGGGTTGGTGCTCTTGTGGGTTGGTGCTCACGAATTGTTTCTGGGTTAGTGCTCGGCAAAGGGGTTGGTGCTCCTATGGGTTGGTGCTCACGAATAGGTGCTAGGTTTGTGATCATCAAATGGGTTTGAAGCTCGTATGGGTTGGTGCTCATGAATTGTAGCTGAGGTTTGTACTTGGCAAAGGGGTATGGTGCTCTTGTTTTTTTGTTCTCATAAATATATTTGAGATTGATTCTCTGTGGTTTTTTCCACATTAGGTTTCCACGTTATACATGTGTCTCTCTCTCTCTTGTGTGATGTTTATTATTTGATTTTTATTGCATATATTGAATGCATGATTAAGTGGATTTTGATAAAGGGAAAGTTTTATAAGATATATAATATACTGATTCACCCCCCCTCTCAGTATATTCTGTGCTTAACAAGGAATACTTACCTTTGAAGACAAACCCATCAAGCCTCAATCTCTCCCTTGGCCAAGGTGATTCACAAGAGGTTTTTGTGGTATGTAAGAATGACAAGGACAAATTATTTATAGGATACACAACCTATCAATGCATCCAAAATACTTGTCCATAAGACAAGATCTGTATCTCTTAAGAAAGTATGAAACCTTAAGCTTGTTGCTCAAGTAGAATGGTGGATAAGTAGATGCATAATAAATATTCTTCTCTTATATAAATAATGGTGAAATGATCTTGTATATATAGACATATTTAACCTGAATCCCTTATAAAATTTTTAGCTAACATGGTTGAGCCAGTCGACCTAATACTGATATTGACAAAAAATCACTAGGTCACGGGATTGTTGGCCAAGAGCCAACCTAGACCCTAAATGAATTTCACCAATAAGAGTAAAAGGTAGACCCAATGGACCTAGTATTTTAAAATGTTGAAATGGTTTTAGGTCAAGAAAAGGGGGATGAAAGGTGGGAAATGACTAGAGAAGTGTACAAATGAAAAGAACAAACATAGGGAAATGGTTTTCAAGAGATAAGTATATTGATAATTTTTTTTAAAAGGGTCAACAATCTTATGAAGAACTAATGGTATGCTTACCCATTTCTTGGTACACCCCTTAGGGTGTGAACTTAGAGAGATTGAGACTCAATGGGTTCCTGAAAAATAGAGAACATCATTAAATGATAAAAGTTTGAACATATTATGTATACACTTGCAACCTCTATGCTCAAGCCTATATCTCTCTCATAAACCTATTAAAGAGTGCCTAGTCATCCTTTCTCAATGGTGGCCTAGATAGTCCTAAATTATCTATACCTACTCCCTTCCTTAACTAATCTCTAACTTAATTTTGGTCTTCTTCTTGAACCCCTAATCTCTCATATTAATATCCATCACTTTTGGTCCTCCATGTACATCTTCTTGACCTTTTTCCTAGGGTTATAGTTTTTGTGTTCATATCCTCCCTAAGTGAACTAATTCTTGTAATAATCTTTGAATATCCCCATCCTCACTCTACATAGCCATCTAAGTAGTGTATGAGGTTGTCTCTAAGCCTACCAAGTTATATATGTCAGAGTAATTCCTGGGTCTGGAATGGGGGTCTTGTAATCCCATATAATAGGGTTAAGCTCTCATTATCTAATATACCTAGTTCCCTATCTAATAAATCCCCCCATAGTGGTGTCTCCCTATTACTCCAATAAAATAAATTCTCCTCTCTAGGACCATCCTTTTACCTCCAAAACTATCACTACACATGATCAGACCTATTTATCTCAATAATATAATCATGATGAATAATAAGATAAAACTCAATGAGAATGAATCATGTAATTTATACATCCTCAACACATCCCCACTAGACCTATCTATACAACATCTAGGTGATTTGATTAGCTCCATCTATGTGATCTGATTAGCTTGTAGACTATCAAATAATTGTCTATAAAAATGATTCTCACTGGCATGGGATATTTTCAATTTAAGAATAATAAACCATCTAAACACTAAGGGATGGTTAGGATCCTTATCGACATGAGTACCCAATGGTTTCTCTATTGTGATATTCTCCAAATCCTATATCTATAATAATATAGAGGGACCTAAGCTCATTGTTCCTCTGTAAGCCCCCATATGAATATCTCTATATAAGTGGGCTAGTACCATGGTACCCTAGGAAAAAATCAATAATCTTGAACCATATCTAACACCACATCCCCTAATCCTTAGTGTAACCACTAACCACTCTTGGTTGGAAATAGTATTCCTATAATAAGAGACATAAACATAATAGTCAACCTATCAATATTCCCCTCTATTAAAGACCTATCCATGTCCACCCATGAATCAAAAACTCTAATATGAAGTTAACCAGTGTCTGCACCATCATACTTAGGGTATGTGTTTACTAGTATATCCTCTCACCTCTCATCAACAATTGAAAAATATGTAGTACATCCTTGAGAGTCATTGTCATCTCACCAATCAAAAAATTAAATGTGTTGGTATTATAATTCCATATCTTGACTAAGGATTTAATCAATGCCCTATCGATCCTCACTATAAGTATCATCACAATATAGTAGAGGCCTACCATCTTGAACACTCCATACTTAGTCAGTGTCAAATGATGCATCTCATTAACTACCACTAGACATTGTAATAAGGAATCCAAAACACCTAAATCCTCTTACACCAACACATATCCTATCAAACCATGATAATTTAATCACATGTATTCAACATATTCTATCCCAACTACCTAGTAACTATTTATCTAAACCCCCTAACTTGCTCATTTGGCCTAGCTCCCTAACCACTGTCAAATCCTTTCCCTTGTAACTAATCCATCCCACCTAATTATCCATCATAAATAACTAATATACCCATAAAAATGAATACTCTACCCAAACATCTAACTAATTTTATACCCTTATAATCATTTGGCTAACTAACATATATGATTTACCACACCAACCCTTTACCTATCCTATTTAGCTAATTACCTCTCATAATTAATTTTCCACTCATATAACTTAATAATTTACACAATTAAATCCCTAATTATCCTATCCCCATCCATAATCCCTTCCCAAACAATTAACTAACTATCATTCCCAATTGCCATAAAATTGCAAATCTAAAGCTTTCTCTAACTAGTAGTCTTAGCATTATTGCCATTTACATCCTTTAGTTTTAAAAAATTGTAGGTCTAAACACGTGTTTTTTAAAACCATAATTTCCCCTTTACAATATTTTAATAAATAAAGTCACTTGCCATGGTATTATAAAATCATAGTTCGCCCCTTACATTTTTACAAAATTGTAACTTGTGGTTACGTTACTATGACTGATGCTGACAATACTATGACTAAGGGAAAAAACCCTATTGGAATTATTTCCATGACAGAACATACTAAAATAAATATCTCTAATAAATTTAGAAATTACAAAATCAATGGACTAATCATAGATTACTCATTGGTGTTCCTATGTCAGATTTCATCTGGTGCTCTCAAACCCTCTCTCGATGATGTGATGAGCGAGGAATGCAATCCATAGATTGGTCTCTAGATCACAAAATTCAAAATAGATAAAATCCAAAATGAGCCCTTTACCCCTACTTTTTCATATTTTACCCCAATTCATCCCCTCTTTTACCCTTGATAACCATATCATCCAACCTCATATACTAATGGTGATCCCCAAATTCCTTTTCTTGTCCTATTATCTCATTTAATAACTATATCATCATATTTAAGTCATCTTAAATAATTATTCTAGGGCATAGTCTTCTCTTTCCCATTATAAGTCCAAAATATTGATCAAAACTATATCATCCCAAGGTCTCTTAAGTCTATGTAGGAAATACTTGGAAACTCTTTATTCCCCAAGAATAGCTTGGCCACTATTAACATTTGATATTATCACATCTCCTATGGGTCACTCAACATTATTAAAATGTATTGATCTACAAATACTATATAAATTGGATTATTATCAATAATCATTTTTCAAATATCATCTATAAGATTTTATATATCCCTTACATGTGTCCTTACTAAGTGAGTTGTTGTCATCTCATGGCCTATCTCATCTTTTTTATTACCTAGATAATGTCAACATCCTATAAATTTCACTATTATAATCTTAACCCACTTGCCTCTCTTCTAGACATTGGTCATTATCTAGGAATCATATTTTGAGCTCAGTCATTTTATCCCATAACACTTATGGTTGGGGCATATCAATCATATCTTGACTCATATTCAAGGCATCCCAACCCCTCCTCATCTTATTCTTATCCCACCTTAGGGATTTCTTTTCGAATGCCCAATCAACTCATTCCTACCCACATGTCCCCTTGTGGGGGAATACTATCTACTAACAAAAAAGTTTTTCTTCTAAAGACCATTAATACTTCCACTTCACTCCACTGACAATGCCATTTTAAAGAGGGTTAAAATGTATGCACCTAAATCTACTCACCTTAATATTTCTATTAAATCTGCTAATTTATCTAATAACCATAGCCATAAATAATTAATTAAAATATTATTTCCTATACAATGCTTCTTATACCACATAAACCTTTTTATACCCTTTTGAACAATTAATCGTTTCATTATACTACTAACTATCCTACTTAGCCACTAATCTTATTGCATTAACTTCTCACTAGCCCACTTACAAATTTAAAATTTATATTTATTCAACTACCCCCTAGCCAACCTACCACCCTAGCCTCTCCTACACACCTATGAACCCTAAACCTCATTTAATCCTCATATAATACCCCATTATTCTCTAAACTATCCAAGAAACCTCTATCGCTAGAGAAGATCCTCTAATGTTCTAAAAGTCTTTAAACTGGAGACTTCTAGATAATTCAAAATTCCCCTAAACTCCCCTCTACCATCTTATAAAATTCATGCTTGGGATATGGAAAAACTAACATGGAAATCCATAAGCCCTCATTATAATATCATACTCATCCATGCTAAATAATCCTCATACTCTTTCAAATCTATTCAACTATCTAAGGAAGCCATTAGAGTCTTATTGAAGCCATAAGCAAGCAATCCACATTCAATCAATTTTGCATTAGAATCGATTTGAATATCCTGAAGAGAAGCCATAAGGTACAATGTGATGGTAAGAATTAATTACTAACTATTTATTGTTCCTTTATTTCCCTCCTTTTGATGTTATTACATTATTGGGCTTAACCTACTATATATAGTATTTTTAATGAATAGCTCAAAAATACAATCATACACTATCCTTTTCAAGACTTCTTCCTAGAGTTTTTTCTATAATTATGAAGAGATAAGGAGAAAGAGTATATCCTTGTTTAATTACTCTTACCATTGGTAAAAATATTTTAGGGATTAATTTGATGATAATCGAGTACATAGGGGAAGATATGCACACAAATATCATCCCTCTGATTGTTGGGCTGAAACTAAACTTGTCTATAACCTTGTCAAGGAACTTCTAGGAGACCCTATCATAGGATTTATTCATGTCTAGTTTGAGTAACATATCTTGTTAAAACATCACTAAGTTAATTTATTCATGGTAAATGATGATTTTTTCTATTATTTGTCACCTCAAAGCAAGCATGCCCTATTTTTCAACAATAATATTTTCTAAGAGAATTTAGAATCTCATGGCTAGGGATTTTGTGTAGATTTTATAGAACATGGTTTAGGGAATGATTGGTATAAAATCCTTCTACTTATTGGCTACCACTTTTTTGGGGATTAAGACTAGGAAAGTGTTATTAAATTATTAAATGATGGTACTTGATAGGATGAATTAATTAATTGCTACCACTATTATAGTTGAAGTATTTCCTAAAAATGTTAAAAAAAGAGAGGGGGACCATCTAGGCCTAGGATTTATCACCTTACATGGAGAAAATAGTTACCTTGATTTATTATGGGGATGGGGGTTTAAGGATGTTAGAATTTTCAACTTGGATAATGACCCTTAGGAAAAGCTCCACAAAATGGTCTTCCCTGTTAGGGTTGGGTGAGGATCCACATGATAGGATATTTTTGAAGTACCTGATGATCTATTCCTCCATTTCAACTTCCTCCCTACATACCATTCCATCATCCTTATGGATTTCATTAATTTTATTATGTTTAAGATTCCTAAATGTCTATTTATAAAAAACTTGGTATTCTCATCTCCTTCTTTTAACCACAAAATTCTTGAATTTTGGCACCAGAACACTTCCTCTTTATCCTCCATGTTATGGAAATATCTAAGGAGGTCCTTTTCCTTATTTATGAGATGGTCAATTTGAGTCATTCTTATTAGTTTATTCTTCAATATTCCATAGTTATTCTTCAATGTTTCATATTCTAGGTGAATATGTTCTTGAGGACCTCTTTATTTTATATTTTAAATTTTTACTTAAAAAATTTGAGGTTCATAGTAAGGATATACTTGTTTGTCCTATATATAAGATATTTTCATCATTATTTGAGTGAATCCATCAAATATGAAAGGAGTGTCAACATTTTTTCAAAACTAAAAGGAAGGTTTTTGATCCTAGTCATTTTAACCCTCTGAATACCATGAAGTTATGATCTAACCCAATTTTTGGAGTTAGGTAAGGATGCTAATAAATTGGATGTCTCAGTTCATGGAAACTAGGAATCTGTTTAGCTTTATTTGAATAAGATTTTCCCATAAATATTTGTTTGACAAGGTGTATGGATTTACCTTGTATTCCACATCCAAATACCCATATTCATATATGAATTAATTTAGGTCAAGCATGTTATCATTGAAATATTTTAGTCCTCCTTTTTTATACATAGGATATAAGGATGAGTTGAAGTCTCCCACTATTATCTGATTCCATTCCTCACTATTTTTTCATAATTATTTGAGTTCTCTCCAAAGGTTATTCTGCTCATGCTTAAAATTGGGATCTTAGATACTGGAGATAATCCATTCCATGTTATTTATAACATCCTTAAAGTGAATAGCTATATTTCAACCATTTTTTATTAAATTTCTTAGTTTTAAACATGATTTAATCTAGTTTGATTACATTTTTGCCATCATGTTAGGTGAATGGGTATATTGGTTAACCACTACATTTTTAATTGTAACAAAATAGATGAAAGGTAATGCAATATATTTACATTAGATAATATAAAAATATTTCACAATTATAAAATCAGGTTTAAGGGAATGATTAATTATATAAGACATTACCTTAAATATTTAAAATATAGAGTTATCTTTATTATAAGATACTATCTCTAAACACTAATTTTTGACAACTCATAAGGGATTATTACTTGCAAGAATAATAATTTAGTAGCCTTTGCTTAGTGGGAATGGAGTTAAAAAGAAAAGGTATTAAAATTAACACAAAAAGAAAATAAATATAGAGCAAGGAGAGGAATATGTGGTCATACCTTGAAGCTTCTAATTAGTTGGTGTTATTATTTATGGATTCATGTTTTAATTGTGGAGGTATAGAAATATTCATTTTCTTATTGTGCTTAGTATGTATAATGGAGGTTGAAAATCAAATTGATTAATTTGTCCTCGATTGAGTAGAATTAGAAGAAAAGGATCATGCTTAAAACTAATTTGAAAACTAAGAGATGAAATAAACCTAATGCACACGTGAGGTACAAGGGCCAAATTAATGTCTTAGTCAATCCCCAATAAAGATAGAAAATAAAAAGAAGCAAATAAATAAAATAATAAATGGAGATAGTAACACATACAACACTTTATTTATGTAATTAGATATAACATTAAATCACAATTGAGAAATATGAGATTAAAGTATCATTACACTTGTAGGCTTTAAGCTTTATTTTGACCATGTGGTCTCTCCTTTATATACCAACCTCTTTGAGATTCTAACTTCTGACCAATTCTTCTCAACTCTTGTTACTGAAATTCATGATCTCTACACTTTTTATCCTATCTAAAATTCCTCTTTTAATTTTGCATGAGATCCCTATTTTGCTTTATTTCCATATATTTATGGCATTCTTATGATTGATTTAATTTCAACACTTTTTATGAACAAAAAACACATGAATGAATTTATTTAACTATTATAAAAATCATATTAAATTCCTCTTAAATTTATTTCCATTTCTATTTCATATGATAAATTTGGTCTTGATGTATGTGAGTTGTGACCATACAAAGATCCCCTATGTATCCCTTCAACTATGTTTAAATTTTTAATTGTGACTATGATTTTCCCATGATTTATTTATGTGGCACTATCCAAATGCATCCATACAACATCCACTAAATAGTAAATATTACCTTTTTCATCCTCTGTGGACTTATGGGATCATTTATTTTCCTTTATAATTTTGATGTGTCTACTAATGTGCTCTCACCATTAAATGGTAATGTATGTGTAATATGATATTGTGACACTTTTAAATATCTATAGATAATGGCTTAAAGTGACCCCTATTTTATTTTTGGGATGAAATATAGGCTTTCAATCCCATCCATCAATTCCAAGGCCCATGGACCCATTGGAAATTTAATGTAGCTTATAATTTTTCAACTTTGCAACATGGATATATGTTTTTATTAAGTACTTAGAGAGAGAATTTAACTAAGGCCATAGTGAATAAAAAAATGAATAAATGGTATCCAAATAAAATGGATATTATGACCACCAACCCATGAAATTATGTAGTCCATAAAAAATATAAAGACTTTGAATGCCCATAACTTGACAATTAGATAAATATAATTGTATTAATTGCTACCCTTAGGACTATATTGGGACTTAAAAAAATAAGATGTGGCTAAAATAAATTTTAATAGTATAATGTGACTATGTAAATAAAAACATGACCATTATAAATATTATTATGAGTAAAATATAACCTAATAAATTTTTCAATCCCTTAAAACTCATCAATCCCTAAATTTTACTATTGTGGACTCTGTGAAACAAAAATGTGACTTGAGGACACCTATTGAAAATTTATAAAAAACAAATATTTTTTATTCATGCAATATTTATCTTGAATGTTGAATTCTTATATATCAAATCATTGTATCATGGTGGATGTTATATAAGGAATCAACTATGAATTACAACCCAAACCCTATCTATATACATGAATTATAGTAATATCAGATTAAGGGAGTGTGTAATACTACACTGTTGCTTATAATTCCAAACAAAGCTATAAGAAAATAAAATATGTGCAGAGTACTAGTTGACCATGAACCTTATTAGTAAATGATCAAAGGTAAAAATAATGATTAAGAATGTTTCTAGCTTTTATGACAAACCATCATTACTTTTAGCATATGGTATGGAATGCATTCCTCTCATCTATCTAAGGAATGAAATGGATTTGATTATTTATTGTGTTGTCATTATTATTTCTATTTTCAAGAGTTTTTTTGGCAAAGAGGTCTCAATGAATTATTCAAATATAAATTAGAGATACCTTACTTATTTTTACCAATTCTTAGAATTATTAAAAGTTATTTCATTTACAAATATGTGAAATACCCCTTGGATCATTAGCTATATTTACTTAGAATTCCCAACCATATAATTATTTAGAGAATATGTCAATCCTAACAACATTGAAACTGATGTCTGAAAAAGGAATTTTTTTGATATCAAATAAAGGTACATGAGTTATTTTGTCCTTTCATGCCATCAATATATTTTCACATACGAGATTAAATTTGAGATTATATAAACTAATTATATATCATTCCATCCATATGATATGTTGTAGGTTTAAATTAATGTTTTGGAGAATATTTATTTATCATTCGACCCAACTAATGCATTAAATTTTTCTTAGATTGACATGTTTTTAATTATATACATTTTAGTCTTATCAAGCAATCTAAGTAAGCCAATTTTGGAAATAATATTTTAGTTTTGTTAAATATTATCCAAAAAATTATTATTTTTTTTCTCTCTTATAATTTCTCTTGACATATCTTGAAGAATGGTTCCAATTATATACCTTGAGATTTTGGGGCAATAAATATTTGTATCAATAACATGTTTATATATCCTTTGGTTAAGAATGTAACAAAAACCTTGAAGCATGGATTCTCCATATATCATTATAAAATAATATCCATTCTAGGCTCAAATCATATAATTTTACATGACTATCCTATATAAGTAACATAGTAAAGCTCTTGAGAAACATCGTGGTGACATCTTAGGTCAAAACAAATGATACCTTTCATTTATGGAAATTGGAATGATTTTGATGTGCTATAATGTATTTGATTATTACTCACATTGAAATAGTAAAATTATCTCTACCCACCCATATTTATATAATATGGGATTAGAGATGTGATCACATACATAAACATCTTATAATTCCTTAAAAAGGTCAATTATCCACTTATTTTCAACCTACTAATAATATCTGATATAAAATAGTTCTCTAGTGAATATTTCATTTTATCTATAGACCATTCTATATTTTATTCCTCATTCATGATACTTTGTATATTTTATTTATAATTCTCATGTGACTCAATAGGGTAAGTCACTATAAGATCAAAAAATATATCGAACTAGGTGCTATATCTTGTTTCAAAAATCATGTGAGATAAATGTAATGGAATGTAGATTCCTAACAAAGCTTATAATTTTTTAATGGACAATTTTTAAAAAGGTGAATATATATCTTTCATTTTTTTCATGAGGTACATTATCACATCTCCAATTTCAACCCCTCTTGATGGGTAAGTATCAATTCGATGGAACAAATTTATTTGTGAAAGAATAGTTTACAAGATTACTTAGCCAAGTTCTTGCTCTAACAATGTGGATGTCATTGACTAATAGTTAATTGTGCATACTCATTTTACTTTAATAAGAAACTTATTTAATGGTTTACATGATATGCATACATTGCATAACCTATTAATTTCATGATTACATTCTTAATTGGTTGCATTATATCCAGTTTTGTAACAGTTTAAGTCTAGGATAAGTCTTGATTTTGAGTTTAAAAGGTTGTTATTGTATAAACATTGATTTACCCATGAAATTAATCTCATTTCAGCACCATGCTGAAATTCAAGAAATTCTTCATTGAGTAGTGGACCATGCTGATCATTATTTTTGTTATTTTATTGCACTAATAATATGATTTAATTATTGTATTATATTTAAAGTTAAAAATTTATGATGACTTAGAAAATGGTCATTCGTTTAATTATATTATTTTTGTTTGTACATGTGGGTTGAGACATAATGATTATTTAAGTGATAATGTTGTTTACTATTATGTGAATCCATCATTGAAACAAGTCCAAGTTTTCCTCTTTGGTATTTGCATGATAATCATTAGCATATGATTTCTAATTACTTAATACAACCCAAAGTTGTATATTCATAAGTCATTTCTAAGTTGTGATGTTTTAACTTAGTCCCCTTTTTAGGAAATTTTCTTTAAGTATTTTATCAGTTCGAGGATCCTCTAGGTATAATTTGGGAATTAAAAGTTTAAGGCTAAAATTAAGGGATCTTCTATGTTATAAATATTAATAACATATTGATGTATGTTTGAATGACTTAAAAAAGGAAAACAACAATGTTTGGTTTCTTTATTAAATATTATCATCATATTATTATACAACTCATTGAAGTTAGATTTAAAATTGGTAAGTTAATTTAAATTAAAACTTGGCCATGAATTATAAGTATCTATAGACTCAAATCATTATTAAATCCCAAAAGTGATTGGGAAGGATGGGAATACATATTGTTTTTAGAGTAATTAGATTTTGATTACACTAGGTCAAAACTAAATAATAAATAAAATCATTATGGAGGTAATACAAGTTTTATTTTTTTTGTTATCATTTTAATTTTTTAATTAATTAGACTCATCACTTAGAAGCACTAGGATTTTTTGCATGTTTGGAAGAAGATCCCATTGAACCACTATTTTTTGTGGGCTGAGGTAGAAGTAGTGAAGGAGTAATGCGTTACTCTTAGCTATTATTTTACCTAGTTTTACAACTGTATAAATAATTTTAAGTGGCATAAATATTTCACCCACTCTCTAAATTTGTGTTATTTTAATGATATTGAACATTGTATGGTTAAAGAGGGCCACTAAAGGTAGAATATGAACTGAGGAAATCTAGGGAAAAATGAGAAAGTGGAGGACCCTCTTGTTACAGGCAATGTTCACTTCCCATTTGCTAAAAATTATGTACATTGGTTTTATTTTTTGATAAAGGAAATTTAAGCTAGTTATTTTACTATTTTAGTTTACATATCTCTATATGAATACTTAGCTATGCATATAGTAACCTACACCATGAATTGGGAAAATTATTGGTAGGTTTGAGGGCTTGGAATGTATAAATTGCTTGGGTCTGGTTCATTTTTTCCACTGTGGCATGATGTCTATTTACATATTAAATTTTTTTTGGCTTGGTTTTGGGATTAAATGGTTTAGGGTAAAATCCTATCCCTTCAATAAAACACTCTAACCTTTATATAAGTAGTATGGCTTGTACGTCGGTTTAGTAAATACACGATTTTCCCAAGTTTAAGTAATTTCCCATTGCTAGTATAATTCCACTTTATCTTGGTTTAAGAATCATGTCTAAAAACTAATGGTAAAAATTGATAACTGATGGTTGGAAAGTTATAATAAAAGTGGAAACATGATGTCTATTAAGACACTAGATGATTGTTCCATCCTTTGGGATTATGTTTATTGGGTTAAGGTAATACCAATAAGTTAATAAATACAAAATGGTATATAACCATTGTGTTTTTTATCTAGTACTATGGATTCTTTTATTTTCCATTTTAGATGTATGTTTTGATGTGTTTAGAGATGACATGCAATGTTTTTAGTCTTCCACATTATATTTTAAATGGTGGTGGGTATACTTTTGATTTATTATATGTATAAATATGTATGTTATATAATCCATTTGAGTATCTCATTAATGGATAATTTATATTATTGAGAATCAAGTAAAGAGATTACCAAAAATATTTGTGCCTTTATGATGTATTCTTTTACACTCCTAGATAGTAAATATATATGAGAACTATTATATGCTTACTAAAAATATTATAGATATTTAGACATGAGGTAAAATCATTTGTCACCACTGATTAGGTGAGTTATTTAATAAAATACCTTATATTTTCTTTGTGCTAAATAGGAGAGTATTGATTGATATTTGGAGACATTATTGTCATGTTAAAATTATAATTTCTATATAGGTTGTATATTGGTTAGAGTGATTAACAATATTATGTTGATAATATTTTATTTTTTACTTATGAAGGTGTTTTGATATGGCATGAAAACTATTTGGATCTACCATAAATATTCTAAGCATGGTTATTGGTTATTTTCTATTGGTTATTTTTTTATCCTTGCATGATTGTATTTCTCCATGAATTTGAATGAATAGATAACTTTATTAAAAAACACATACTATGTGTTTAAATATTACCATCGATATATGTTCATGGGAGAAACACACTTTCTACTAAGGGTGAAGTGAGTTATTGAAAAAAGGCATCATATTTTTGTATTATAAAAAGTTTGGAGTTATACTTATATGTGGATGCTTCTCTATTATTTTAGTTTGACTTTGTTGTGTAAAGTTGAATGTGGTTTACTAATATAATTATTTCATGTCCTGATACATGGTCTGTCATATGTGGGGTTCTGATATTCAATCAAAATCCAAATAATGCTAGTAAGTGAATAGACTATTGTGTAGGAGTATTTTTCATAAAATTGTTTACTACCAAAATTGGGCATGGTGTGAGGTTGGTATTTTACGTATATGTTTTACTTATGATAATTATTATTGGAAGCCATTACATGTCTAGTATGATATTATATTATTAAATACTTTAAATATGTGAATATTATACATAAGATAGTGATTATTTACAACCTTATCTAGAGCTGTCAAAATACTCTTTTCTTGATAAGTATGTATTAATTAGTTGTGCAATGAGTTATTACATTCAAAAGCCATTTAGTACTTGAAGTTCCTTTTTAGGGATAAGTAAATTAAATTTCTAAATCTAGTTTTCAATATGGTATGGGTATTGGTTTTAGTTAAATAAAATTCTTACATGGATAATCCTTATTGTTTACTATGTTATGTGTGCATAAAGAATTTTTACTCTTAAAATTAGAAGAAAAAGTTGCTCGAATAATTATTGGGAATATAATTTATTTTCATAACTGATTTACTTTCTAATTAATCTAATGTATGTGAATGTTAATCATTTTTGAATTCGATTTATAGTGTAACATTGACCTCATTTGTTGAATAATTTTAGGAAATAGAGATTGTGGACTATGATTATGCTATGATTTCCTTCCTACCATCAATTATTCTTTTTTGGTTATAATTTATTATATATACTAATCTTTATTTCTCATAAAGATGGTTGTGAACCACGGAGTTCTTAAACTAACTATTGTAAACAATATTGTTTTCTATACTAAAGAGATATTGCTTATAACTATGTGATATTGTGTTGTGGAATGTACTAGGAATAGATATGATTTCAATGTTGATGTTTCCAAAAAGTCCATATCTATAGTAAGTTATGTATTAACCTAGTAATGTGAAAAAATTATGAATGAATATTGCATATGGGTTTGGAAAAGTATTCTTTTATAGTTGTATTATAAATTTATATTTTCTCTCTATTAGAGATGATAGTATGTATAGTGTAACATTAGCGATATTATTTTCTCTATATAGACATTTAAGATCTCTTTATTAAAACTCTACTATATTTTGAATGTTATTCTATGGTTGTAGTTAAATCCTTTAAGTAATTTGAATCCTTGAAGTAATTACAGTTGGGTTTCATTATCTTCATTCAAAAAAATTTACTATCTTATCAGTTTTAATATCTTTTATTTTGATATGGAGACCACTATTTAGCTCCAGAGGTAGTTTTATGGTCATCTAATGAATGATTAAATTGGATAAGATATTTGGTGTGATTATTCCTTGATGTGATTATGGTGAATCCATACATCTAGTACATAACATTTCTAAAGGAAATCTACCAAAATAAATTGGAGGAATTACATAAGTTGAGTAACTTTTTTGAAATCCTTATCATTATCTAATTGAATTAAATCTTGTGAGCTTTGTGTAAGCTTTAATGGAAATTGGCTGAACTAAACTATTCATAACCAAAAATATTTAGTAAGTGGTTCTCATAATCTAGTATTGCTTGAAAATTGTAATGGGTTTACAATATTAAACTATCAAGTGGTAGAATCTTTTGTAATTCACTACAGTGAAGAGAAGGTTTAATTAATATGTTTCATCTTGGCTTAGTTGTGTAGCTATTATTGGGCACTCTCACTTTGGTAAAGATCATCGATGCATTCAACATGATTGGGTTTGATGAAGTTAAAGTGACTAAAAGGTATTATTTATAAGGCTCCTAAGTAATTGAAGGTAGTCAAAACCTTTAAGTTTTGAGATGATATTGATCAATTATATCATGCCTATCTATTAATGTTGATTTGCAAGGAAATGGAAGATTAAATTAATACACTAAGATATTTATGTATGGGACCATTTAATGTTTGAGAAGGTTAAAAATAAATTTAGTGTTTTGAGCCAATCCTAGTAATGTAGGGTTTTGAAAATATATTATTAATTCAAATCATTAATTATTGGTGAATCAAGGTGTTCTGTAATCAAAATGGTCATGAAGACTAGGCTTATTTTAATAAAAATGGCTTTCATACAAGTTGTAATGTCTTTTTAATTTATTAAATTTATTTTCTATTGTGTATGGAATAAGAGAATAACTTGATCCTAGTCTATAATACCACTTTGGGTGATATATTTTGATGGAATAACTTCTATGATATCAGGGCTTATGAAGTCCCTAGTTGAGGAAATTCCACTCTTGTATTAGAAGGTAAAGAAAATTAGGTTAGGTTTCCATATAAGCTCTTAGTGTTGAATTATAATAACCATTCAGAGGATGAAATTGAGGCCACTATTATGGAAATATGTTGCTAATGCCAGTACCTTCATAGCTCATCTTCCTAATAGGGTTAACCGTACTTGAGATTTTATTCAAGTTAGGATATTTATGACTTCCATATTATAACTCATAGATGATGATGTGCTTAAATGAAATAAGTTTTAGGAAAATATTGAGATAGAATCCTTGAAATCTATTTTTTTGGGTTAGTTTGGGCATTTACATATACTAGTCCTTTCGTATGGAATGAAGGTTAGAGGTTGGTATTTAGTTATACCAAAAAATCTGAAATGGGTTACATATAACTAGGTAAGACCTTTATTGAAGGGGATTTAAGTGATACCTAATGCATCAATATATTTCATAGGCATTGAAATAGTAATAGATATATAATCAATCATATAATTATATATTTCATGATCAAAACATATTAAATAAATGTAGAAGGGTGGGAGCTTAGTCTTACTTATCAAGCTAGATTTTTTACTTGAAACAAATATGTTGTCGATTATAAGGGCTAATATATAATTAATGATATTTTGAATTTAAATTTTTAGGATTTGACATGATAATTAATATATTATTGACATTGTATTTGATAGGGTGGTGGTATCTATAATTTTCATCAGTTTCTCCACAATGTTGAATATGACTTACATTTTATTTTATTTTTTAATATATAGGGTTTATTCCATATTTAGGCTCTCAATAATATGATATGATATATTTTTATGTAAATATATGTTAGGACATTTATCATGCGCCTTAGATATTTGTAGTGTATTTCCTTCAATTTCCATAAAATCTTTTTTATATTTTGGGACAATTGGACTATTAGGAACATAAAATGGTACCTATTACATAATAGATTAAGTTTGACATAATATTATTTTTATATTATAATGAAATTTATTGAAATTTAAGACTTATATATTCCTACAAATTTTTAGTTAAAGAATAAAAGTCAATCTCCTATAAAAATTCTAAAGTTTATTATAAAGGATTAGGCCCTTGGATTTGATCTTCTTCTTAAGGTTGCTAGCTTAAGGAATTATCCACTAGTAAACACCTAAAATTGATGTACAATAGGGAAACTATTAGATTTATATATGGCATTTTAGGGATGTCACCATGATTTTTTCTTAGCCAAGTTATTCTACATAAGTACCAATGTGATTTAACATTTTAGGGTTTTACACAAGTAATTCATAGTTTTGGTTAAAAGGTTGAGATGTCTAAATCAATTTAATAATATGAAAAACTTAAGTACTGATTTTTTATAGATTTTAACCTTATTTGATTTTCTAAAAATATTAATAAATATGCATAAATAGAGACTTATCTAAAAATTCCTTTTTTTAGATGATCTAGGTTTTAAAAACTAGGTTTTAGACAATTATGGGTATCATCAACATGATTATGGGATCTATTTTATTCACTAGATAGTAGTGCCCCACCTAGATAGTAACACCATTTTATTGTAGTTTCCTCAAAGTATGCTAGTGTCCTCTTTGTAGGACTATTCCTATTTTTTAGGAGCACCTATGCCTTTGGTTTTAGGTCCTATTCCTATGTAAATGAAATCTAACACTCTGTGTTGTACCTTGAAAACCTGATTTAATGTGAAATTATTAATCCTCCTTAAAAGTATGACATGAGAAATAATTATGTGCTCATTATTAGGATAGGATGGACATCTTAGACACCCTACTAGGCCACTATGAATAGATTTTCCTACATACCAATACTCTGAAGAGGGATTAATCCTGGTGTATTTCTCCCATGTAGTGTTTGATGTAAGTGCAAGTGAAAGCTAGAATGAGAGTGGACTTAGATTCTTTGAATGTTCCTGAGCTTTGAAATCTAGGTTTAAGGCTATTATAGATGGTAGTGTGCATAAGTATGTAGAATTGGGATAAAATACCTTAATTTTTCTCAATATATCTTTTGTTTGAATAGGGTTTTACATCTATTTTCCATCTAGTGAATAAAGGTTAAATAGACTAGTATTTATAAATATCTATAGCTTTTGTTTATAATAAAATGTGATTATGCCAACCTTAGGAGGGGTACACATTTTAAAAAGTAGATTTTTAGGAGATTAAGGGAAAAGGATAGTAGCGCCCAGTTGGGGATGCTATCACCATGTGGCTCTAGTGTCCCAAATGTGACGCTAATGTCCACCTAACAAACTATTGGGCAAGTTGGGTTGGAATATGAGAAAGCTATCTTGGGACTATGTTTCAGCTGACTTTAGCTATCTATGGTTTGCGTAATGACTAAAAAAGTGTGGGAAAGGCTCTAGGATAGGTCTAGGGCTAAGATATGGATAAGATAACTCAAGGCACACTCTTATCATCCAAATACCACTTTTTGGTGATTACACAATGTTATTATGTTTTTAGGGTTTATGATCCCTTAGATATTTTGAAGTGCTCATATATGATTAAAATAAATTAGTTAGGGTATTAAGGTGTAAGGAGAATTATTAATGTGAGAGGTCAGATTTTACATGGAAGGATGTTGGTTTGGGACTACAATGCATCACCAAGCTAGGGCAGCCATGCCCTAGCTTGTTTTAGATGTGTCTAGGATTGCATAGGAGGGGAGTGGTTGATCGATTGTGTGGGGTGGGGAGTTACAGATTTAATTTTCAAAGTTTCTGGTTTAACCCTTCTTTATGGTTGATTTTGCTTTTTGGACGTCATTCTATGTTTGTGTCTGGGGAGGCACCTGGACAGATCCCATTATTGTAGATTGTCTAAGGAAGGGCGTGGTTGTGGCTAAGAGTGAGCCTTCTAAGGCAGTGCCTGGTATAATTTTTTGTGAAGTGGTGGGCTTGAATATGCCAAGACAAGAAGTGAGAATATTTGAAAATTAAATCTTTTCTCAGACTACAAGTGCTATGGATTTAAGCTCACCTTGGGGATCTCAGATGATGAAGATTAATGGATACCTTGAGCAGTGAAAAGAAAGACCCAAAGTGGTAATACCTTTTGAAATGATGGCTGAAGATGTTGAATATTACTCTAAGCATTCACTGTATTGCAAGTTTGTGGGATTGAGAGTCTCCCTTCAATTTCTAGAGAATTGGGCTCGGAGAGTGTGGCAACCAGAGGGTGAAATGGAGGTCATGTTGCTTACAAAAAAAATTTCATGGTTACATTTCTTTGCTTGGCTAATAAAAATAGGGTTTTTGAGGGGGGGGCCTATTTTTATAATCAAGTTGGGATTTTTGTCAAACCATGGCATGCAAGATTTAATCCTTCTAAGGAACTACCAAATCAAGTTCTGGTGTGGGTTTGGTTACCCAAATTTCCAATAGAATGTTGTTGAGAGGATGTTCTTCATATGTTAGCATCGATGCTCGAAAGGCCGGTGGGGTCTTTAACACAAACCTTAGGTAAGAAAGTTATGACTTTTGCTTGAATTGGCATGGAAATTGATTTGAGTAGATCACTGCCAGATGCGGTGGAGATGTGTGCGGGCTCATATTCTTGGGTGAAAAAATTAGACTATGAGACCCTTCCTTTCAGATGTCACCTTTGTCATGAATATGGCCACCTGGTGTGAAGATGCCTAAAGGCCAAGCCAGTGGAGCAGCAAACTCTACCTCCTCCTAGTAACACTCTTAGTGCTGATAAAGGGAAGAAGTTTGGTGCTGGTGAGGGCAAGGATGCTAAGGGTTTTGTTCAGGTTAAGACTCAAAACTAAAATAGAGGTCAGAAGAGGACCCTATTAGAGTGATATGATGAGGATACCTTGAACATGTTTGAGGTATTAGATGAATTGGGCCAACAAGAAGTTAATCCTAGATTAATTAGTGTAGAATAGCTTGCAGAGGAGTCTGGACCAGAGATTAATTCTTCCATTCCTCACTCTATTTTTCATGAGGAATCTACCTTACCTATGGTCATGAATGGGCAGATAAGGGCATAGATGATTTTAAATCCAAATGTTGATTTGGGACAGGGTGTAGAGGATGTGGATCTTCTAGCACAGACTGTGGTTACAGATACAGATAAGTGAGGTAAATCTTCTCCTCATCTGGGCATTCTTCAAAAGGATGTTAAGAAGGGGGTTTTAGAGAAAAGTGTTAAAATGGATGAAAGAAGGACATGGAGAAGATTAAGATGATAGGGGAGACTTTGGTAGAGTTAGGATCTGTTAAGACCTTAAATTCCCACTTTTTGACTCCTCTGAAATGATCATTATTTCTTGGAATGTAAGGGGTTTAAATAGTGGCCCTAGACAAAAAGCTGTTCGGGAACTAGTTAGAAGTCATTCTCCTGATGTTCTGTTTCTTTATGAGACTAAGGTTTCTATGGAATGTATGATGAGTATCACACCTAAGTTATGGAGGCATGGTCAATGTTAGTGCATTGGAGCTCAGGGATCTTTGGGGGGTGTGGCATGTCTCTGGAACCCACAAAAGATCCAACCTGTGTCCTAGATTTACTTTAAGTCCTCCTTATCCATGGTTTCTTTATGCATTGAGTCAGGGGAATCTATCCTCTTTTCTAATGTCTATGCTCTTATTGATTTCCAAGGTAAATTTATTGTATGGAATAATATTCACTTGGTTCATAGCTTATTTCCTTATCTGCCATGGATTATTACTAGAGACTTTAATGTTATTCTTGATTTAACAAAAAAATGGGGAGGTAATGCAAGATTGGAGTCCTCTTATATCTTGCTCTGGGATAATATTTTGGCACTTAATCTTGTGTATATCAAGCCTAGCAATGGTCACTTCACTTGGAATAATAGAAGGGTGGGTGACAGGTGCATTTCTGAACAACTAGACCGATTCTTGACCTCTTATTTTTGGGTGGGTGGATTGTGGTCTTCCAGCTCTGAGATATTAGATTGGAGAGGTTTGTATAATTAGCCCATAAAGATCATCATTTCTTCAGCCCACTTGCCTCAGAAGCTGCCATTCAAGTTCCATGTCATGTGGCTCAGGAACCCAGACCTGTACGGATTTGTTGCTAAATGGTGGAAGGTAGGTAGGCCTGCTGTTGGTATAATGATGTATATTTTTGCCAAGCTCCTCCAATTTGTTAAGTATCAACTCAAATGGTGGAAGTGACAAAGCTTTGGGAACATCTACCAGGCAAAGAATGAGGCTCAAATGGAGTTGAATGACATTACCAGATTGATTAGGGAGGAAGCTAGGGCTTTAAAAACATTAGAGGAATGGGAGCTGAGAGAGGAAATATTTTGGAAATAAAAAGCTCAAATTGAGTGGTTACAAGAGGGGGATAAGAACACCACCTTCTTCTTCAATTCGGTGAGAGCAAAACAACATGGTAATTTGATATCATCTATAAAAAAATGGACATGGGGGAGGTTATCTCTTTTACTCAGGATATCTCTAATGAAATAGTGTAGTATTTTGCTTATTTATTTAAGGAAGAATTGCAGGGGGACTCAGTTGTAGAGGCTCAGGTCCTCTCATGTATTCTTTCTTTGGTTTCTCTGGAAATGAAAGAGCATCTTATGACTGCCATATCCTTAGAGGAGTTAGAGAAGATTGTTTTACAAATGTAAAAAGGAAAGGCTCCTAGTCCAGATGGCTTCTGGATTGAGTTCTTTCAGGAATTCTAAGAAATTATTAAATTAGATTTATTAAAAATTGTTCAAGGATCGCAGAAGAACAAGCAAATGCTCTGGGCCCTAAACTCTACCTTCCTAGCTCTCATTCCCAAGGGGGAGGGGGCTAATCGATTAAGTTAATTTTGCCCCATTTCTCTTTGCAATGTAATTTATAAAATTATATCTAAGTTGATTGCTAAAAGATTAAAAAAGTGGCTTATAGTGCAAATTTCTGAAGATCAAAGTGGCTTTGTGGAGGGCCATTACATTTTGGATGGGATGGTTGTGGCTACAGAGATGATCCATTCTATGATCAAGTCCAAAGATAAGGCTATGTTCATCAAGCTAGACATGTCCAAGGCTTATGATAGAGTTTGTTGGTCCTTCCTCTAGAAGGTTTTGGCTGCCTTTAGTTTTGAGGAGGAATGGATCCACTGGGTTATGATTTGTGTGAATTCGACTTCTTTCTTAGTTTTGATTAATGGTGAGCATTCTAATCTCTTTGGGGCCTCTCGAGGTCTGCGGCAAGGTGACCCTCTCTCTCCTTACCTGTTTCTTATTTTGGTGGAAGGCTTGGGAAGGTTGATTAAAAGGAATGTTGAAGGTGGGGTTATTCAAGGCTAGCAATGGGGAGGGGGCCTTCCTGTATAATCTCACCTACAGTTTATGGATGACATGGCTTTGATGGGCATGGCTACTATTAGGGAGGCATCTAATATGCACAAAGGCTTCGATGTTTATCTTTCTACCTCAAGATAGTTAATTAATGAGGCCAAGTCTTCAATTTTTTTCTTTAACACTCCACCCTCCATTCAAAAAAGAGTGGCTCATATTGTTAGGTTTCAAATTGGAAGTCTTCCATTACTATACCTTGGGATCCCTATCTCTATTGGTAGGTAGTCTAAGGATTCATGGTAGGTTATTCTAGATAAGTTTCAAGTTAAAGTTAATCATTGGATCCATCGTTGGCTATCCTTTGCTAGTTGGGTCTAGCTAATTCAATTTGTGGTGCAGGCTCTTCTTCCCTACAGGTGTATGATCCAGGTGGTGCTGATGAGCTTTGTTAGGGACCTTGATTCCTTAGCAAGACAATTTTTATGGGTTGGTAATTTATCATCAACTAAGTGGAGCCTTATTAAGTGGGAGGTTGTTTGTAGCCTAAAAAGGTTTGGTGGTCTTGGATTACAGTAGTCATTGCTATTTGGTATTGCTTTGGTAGCCAAATTGTATTGGCAATGGTCTATGAAATAGGACCAAGTGTGGGCCAGAATCTTATCCCATAAGTACTTTTTTGGGATCTCCCAGAAGGGTATCCCACGGTATAGCTTGATAGGTAAAGGATCAGTGATTTAGACTACTTTCAAGAAAGGGGCTATGCTGATTAAGGGTGGCCTATTCTGGACCTGCAAGAGTGGGATAGAGGCACATTTTTGGCATGATTCTCAGGATGGTTACCCTCCCATAGTTATCTAATATCCTCACTTGAGTATTTTGTCCCAGAGGTTTTGTGAAGCTGGATGGACTAGAGTGCATGACTATAAGTCCCTTTCCCATTATGGGTAGGTGGCAAAAGCAAGATGGAAGACCCCAGAGGAGTGGCAAATTTGTGGGCTGGAGGTAGAGTGTCCTGATTTGTATTACATTCTTTCTTATTGTAGCTGTAGCGCACTTATGGATAGTGATGTGTTATCCTAGTCCCCTAATCCCAAGGGTATGTACACGGTGTCTTTTGGTTATCAGGAGTTGATCTCTCAGCAATTTGAGGAGGGGGAGGTTCATTGGTGGAAAAAATTCTGGAATAGATTCTCTTGGCTAAAGTGTAATTTCTTTATTTGTAATTTGGTCTAGAATAGATGCCTGACTTGGGAAAATATTTAAAAGAGGGGCTTTACTGGTCCTTCAAGGTGTGTTCTTTGTAGTGGTGGGGAGGAAGATTCTCCACACTTATTCTTTCACTGCCCCTTCACTTTGAAACTATGGCATTTCTGGTGGGACATGTGGAAATGTCAGTGTATTCATGCATCCTCCCTGGCATATTTTTGGACAAGATTGGGAAGACCCCCATCTTTGGCTCCCTTCTTGTAGGACACACTGGGCCTATTTTTTTGTTTTAGCAAGTTTGGATGGAAAGGAATCACAAAATTTTTTGGGGTAAAAAATTGGTGATTTAACAGGTTTGCATTAGAATTATGGGAATGATCCAAGAAACTGTTGAAGCTAAGAGTGAGATTATTTTGTCATTGGAGAAAGGTGATGTGGAGATGGTAGATAGGTTAGGTATATAGGGGATATCTCTAGCCTCAGCTTGTGTCAAGAGAGGTAGACGTGTGAAACATAAATTTCAAAGGATGGGGAAATGGCTGCCCCCTCCCGTTGGTTTTTTGTAAATTAATATAGATGGTTCTTCCAGGGGTAATCTAGGTTTGGCTGGGATCGATGGGATCGGTAGGGATTCTTCTGGATCAGTAGTTTTTATTTTCTCAGCTAATAAAGGAGTGCAGATGGTTAATTAGATGGAAGGCTTGGCTATCCTATATGCTTTGAAGCGTGCTTACGCTTTAGGATGGAGGAAGGTGATTTGTGAAGCTGACTTTCAAGTCCTTGTTAATTTTCTACTTAAGAGGAAGATTTTAGATGTTAGCTAGCAATTGTCTACGTTAGTACAGTAGATATTACAGATTAACTCCTTAATGGATTCAGTGTCTTATGCCCATATTCTAAGGGAATGGAATAAGGTGGTTGATTGCATGGCAAAATGGGCGTCAGAAGATATAGATGGCCAAAAGATTGATGAGTGGGAGTAGATGCCCTACGAGTTATGTCAGGGCCTAGAGAGAATTCTTGTAGAAGATGAAAGTGGTATTGAGGAGTGATGTTCTTGCTCTTGTTTTTTCAGTGGTCTCTGGTGATTCCTAGGGCTTTGGCCCTTTGATGTATTGTATTCAGTTGTTCTAAGATTTAATAAAAATTTTACCCCTTTTATTTTTTATTTTTTAAAAAAAGGAGAATTATTAATGTCATTTAATAGTTTGGGTTGATACCCCTCATTATTATAAAAGAGACTTGGGTGGTTTTTGAAATATTAAATATCGAGGGTTATGAATTAAATTGAGAATACTCTTAACATGTTTTTCACCTCCTCTAATAGTTTTATTTTATGAGAGACATGTTAATATGTTTCATGTATCACATAAAATTATAAAGTTTGTATAGGTGTTATAAGTTGGGTTAGGTTATATATCTATAGGAATGGGGAACTGGAAGTCTAAGGGGAAGCTTAACATCTTGGATTTTGTTATTTTTATGTAAAGCAATAGTGTCATGGTTTTAAATAAGAGTATCACCTCCAATTTATTATATCATCATATTTATCTCATGATTAAATACTTTAATATAGTACACAAGTACCATCTTAGGTATAATAAATCTTCTACTTATATCCTCTCCTTACTCTTAATGAATCTAATATTGAATTCTGAGACATAATCCATAGGTGCTCCCTTAATAGTAGTTGGCTACTCTACTAAGGATATTTTATCATTATTATCATTGATTTCATTATATAATGCATTACATATATATTTTTCAATCATTTATATATGTAAAAGTTAGACATTTTTACTAGTCAATAGATTTAACTTTGAAATAAGTTGCAATGATCCCAAGGGATACATTATGGCTTGAATATATTGATCTGGACAATATTGACCAAATTATGGAGGTGGTATATATGGGTAGTGGAATATTTCATAAAAAATATGTGAGGTATCTAAAGGAAAATCCATAAATATCATTCTATTATAGAATGTTTATATTATTTAAATAATTATATGCAGTAAATGTCTCAACTCTTGGGTATTCCATTCCCATTATATACACATATATTTAGCTATGCAGAAATGAATGTGTTATGAAGTACAGATGTGTATATTTGGATACATATTTAATTTTAATTTATTAAGGATATATTTTCAATAATTAAATAATAATTTTCGAAGTTATATATCTAATTTGAATTATTTTCATAAGCTACCAAATTTGTTAGGGAGTAGAGTTAATAGGTGAATAATCTATCTTTAAGATAATATTTTCAAGGTGATTCACCTATAAATTTTTAGTGTCTCTTAAAATTAGCGGGATTATTTATTCAATATGCTGTTTTATTATTATATTCTATTGATCAAAATAGTGGCATATAATCAACATATCTAACATACCAATGTATGAAATCTTTGTTCAATCACCATTGAGTGTGCAAAAATGAATTTATTTGTTAATCTAGTATGCAACCATAGTATAACAACTAAGACGGGAAGACTTTGAATTTTTAGACCAAGAAAACTTATGAATAAGGCTAAATTCCTTTTCTATATTATTTCTAAAAAATCATATGTTGTATTATACATCTCTAGTTGTTAGGTCTAAAGAGTGAAATATAGGAAATAAATGTATAAAAATATAAAGGTGATGTATTAAGGTAGATTTTTATTAAAAACTCATAAATTATAATTAAATATTTGAAAAATAAATAATCTTAACATCCATGTATCACATTACCATTAAAGAGGTCTAAAAGGTAAAAGAAATTATTAGTCAAAACAAAAAATCACAAACTTGAAAAATTACAAATAATTTGGATGAATACCATGAAAATAGTAAATAAATATTTATTACATTTAATTATAATAATAATTTTATTTCACTTCAAAGGCTAACCATATTAAAAATTATATCATAAAATTGAATCTTAGATAAAACCACTTACAAAGATGAACCATATTTGTAAATACAAACTATCATTTGATCATGAGCTATCAATTTTTTATATAGTAATTTTTAACAAAATCTAGCCAAAACAATAGGTGACATGTATAATATTTGGGGCCACAATTATCTCTTACCTTTCAAAGATGGTGCATGCTTTTAAACTATTTATAAGATAACATGCCAAATCATCTAATAGGTGCACCAAACATCTCTATTAAATATGAATGTTTTGAGTGAATTGGTGGAGTCAAAATCATATTTTCTTAACTATAAAATTAAAGGTGTGTATCAATAAAATTGTCCTAGAATTAATATCAATAAAAATATCTATGTTGTGAGTGAAAATGTTGTTCAAAATGTGTATTGAATAACATCAAACTTGGAAATATATGCTTACTAGTAAAAATTAATGTATACCTACAATAATATCATAGATAAAACATAAAATAAAAATATTAATTTAAATTTATGAACGCACTTATATTGTGTGTTACTTTATTAAATAAATAAGTCTTAAAATAATCCTTTTATAAGATAACTTGCATGACACATTATTTTAAGGAGAGCATAAAATAATAAATAAATAAATAAATTTACTTGGAAATTAAGTAATTTATAATCATAATAGTAGAAGTATAATCTAATGCAATGTAAAGTAACTAAATATAAACTCAATATATAATTGTGAGTATCATTAACACTAATTGATAACATTTTGGTCATCATGCAAGAAGATACTATCAATTGACTACCACAAACTTTTAGCAGAAAAGAGTTGCATTCCAAATTTCCTAAAAAATAGGAATTTACTAAATTATGTTTTAATTTCAATTAAATAACACTATAAGTACACCCTACCACTTGAGAGCTCATTCAAGTACTCAGATAGTTTGCATTTCTAAATATGGACTTTATGGATATATTTCACTTAACTAATTAGATTACTGGAGTTAATTGGCAGTTCTAGATATTGTTTAGTAAATTACTAGAAAGTATCTAAAAGTTAAAATAAAATTAATTAAGGTCATAAATAAATGAAATTACATTTCAATAAACCTAAAAACTAAAATATAATAAATATAAAAATATAAATCAAGTGCCCATATTGGCATCATATTTAGCATTCCCCTCTTTTATGCAAAGAGGTGAGATGCCTATCATCTCATTGAATCTTCCATGGATCTTATTCAAATATGTAAACCATATTAATTTTTTGAAAGATGGATTAATGGATTTATATTCAAATTTATTTGATTATAATGCAACTATAGCCTTTTCCTTAGAAAACCATGAAACCAACTCACTTCCCAATGTGAAGCAATAACCTGAAGTTAAGTTCATGGAATCAAGAGATCCTTCCAAATACTAATATATGTATAAAATGAGACATAAATAACTTTATGGTATTAAATTAATACCATGATTATAAGTACCTCTTACATATTTTAAAAGCATCTTCACTACTTATAAATGCTTGAGTGACAATTTACTAATAAATATAGAAACTTTTGTAGGAACTTGTAAGCCCTCAAAATAAAATTCAAGAGAATGAACCCATTAAATTATGACTTATGTAGATACATGATAAAAAAATAGAATACACCTCATTTTCAAAAAAAATACATTCCCTATAAACAATTATCGATTTATTAGTAATATTACAAACCTTGTATGCTTTGATTTCATCACTATACCCTATGAAATTATGATAAACACTCTTAAGATCAATTATATCTTATTTAAATTTTATTTTGGTTATTTTCATGCTACCATTTTCTTAAACATGTATATATCTTCCATCTCCTAATTTCACTTGGATTTATAAGGAATCATCTAACTTATTGAAATCATCTTGGTGACTTGTTACCTAATTTGAGAATCTTTAATCAAGAGATAAAAAAATTATTTTCATCCTATTTTCACAAAAAAACATTTGAGACAATAATTTTATCCTTCTTTAAACTCACATATTTCACCTTTAAATTCCTTCTCTTTTGTTTCTTGATTGGCCTAATTCTCAGTTACCTTTTTTGAAGTAATGGAAAGTAAAGTATTTATTTCTCTTACATGTGAATTTTATTCAGATTTTCCCTTTTAATTTGTGTTTTTAAACTCCATTGATTCTAATTTTTATTTTTATCTTTTTTATTTGAAAGCCTCACCTTGTTTCCAAGTGCTTTTTCTATATTTCCTGCATATAATCTCATCTTATCCTCATGAGATAAGAGAAAACTCACTAGCTCATAAACACTTATACTATTCATGTCTTTACACTCTTTAAGAGTAATCATAATATGTATCCATATTTTTTTTAATTATCTTAAAATATTTATTACTATAAAATTAACTTTTATATATTCTCTAAAAACTCTCATTATATATAATAAATCATTTACCCTTATGAAATAATATCCTACTCCTTCAAAATCTAACATTATCTAATTCTAAAAATTAATTTATAGAGTTTGGATTTTTTATTATATTATCTTAATATATCTTTGATTTTAATTATACAAGTTATTCCATGCCTCATGAGCACTCTTGCATTATTCAATTCTTGGATAAATACCTAGGTCTATGCCCCACTGAATATAGAAGAAAGCAAGTGCATCTCCATTTTCTTCATCCTTTTTCATTCTTTCCTATCTTGTGTCAAGAGTTCTAATATTTAGGTGGTGTGAACCCATCGAGAAAATTCTCCCAAAATACTATACATAAAATAATTATGTTCAATTAATCTATCCAATACTGAAAGGCGTCACCTTTGAAAACATGAATATTCATGGAATCGTAATTTAGTAAATCCATTAATATTCTAAAAATGACATGAAAAAACTTCTAAACCTTGATTTAACATTTATTTTATATTAAATTAAGGGTTTAAATCAATTTTTAGAGTGCAAACAAAAATTTTTTACTCTAAAATTTAAACTATGTATCAATAAAACTATCCCATAATTACTAGCTATAAAACTAGTTGTGTTGTAAATGAAATTGTTGATAAAAAAAAGTGTATTAAATAGATTAAAACTTAAAAATATATGCTTGATACTATAAATAAATATATACCTGTAATATTATCCTAGATAAAACATACAAAAAGTTACTTAATTTGAATTGATGCACCACACTTCTATTATGCATAACTTTATTTTATAACTAAGGATTTAAACAGGCCTTTTACTAGATAACTTGTATAACACATTATCTCAAGAAAAACATAAATTAAAAACAAAATAAATAAATTTACTTGAAAATAAGGTAATATATAATGATACCTATAAACGTAGACTCTAAGACAACTTAAACTAACTAAATATAAAATCAAGATACAACTAAGAGAACCACTAACACTGATTGATAGCCTTTCAGTCATCATACAATAAGATACTATTAGTTGACTAATGCAAGATATAATCATAAAAAAGTGGCATCCCAAATTTACTAAAAAATAAGAATTGTCTTAAATACACTTTAATTTCACTTGATTAACACTAAAAGTGCACTCTATCATTTGAGGACTAATTTGAGTTTCAAATAGTGAACTGGAGTTAACTAATAGTTCCTTCTATTTCTTAGGAAATAATTATAAAGTGTCCTAAAGTGACCAAATAACTAATTAGGGTCATAAATAAATAAAATTACCTTATAAAACACCTATAAACCAAAATAGACTAAGTCCAAAATATAACTCAGGTTTCCATATAGACATCATACTCAACAAAATAATATCATGTAATCATAATATTAAATAATAAAATATGATAAATCAAATATTGGTTGAATTAGACACCTTTTTTTACCAAAATTTAATTTTCCTATTTGGCCTCTACCTTTTATTGGAATATTTCAATTTCAAA
>JARHVA010005085.1:157500-245000 GCA_037957365.1 Torreya grandis | reverse complement strand
TGAAAATATTTTCTACAATGTCAAGATTTTAGAACATTTTATAGTTTGAAAAAAGAGTTAGCAGAAATAAATATATGATCAAAAGATAGAATTTGGTAGTAAATATTTGAAAATTAAATAATTTGGAATAGTAAAAATAAATAGAGTGAAAAATAATTTATTTTTTATTTGTACTATTCAAATAAAATAGAGCTCTAAGAGACCTAGTTGGAGACTAACAAGTCATCATGGTGAGGAGATGATAGATAAGATGAGGAGGATGCATAGTGGAAAAAATAAGTGCAACACACTTAAGCAATTAGAAATTTTAAAATTTTGAATATTTTAATTTAAATTTAAGCTAAAAATATAAAATTGACTATTAGGCAAAACCTAGGTACAAGAATGAACCCTAGGAATTTTTAAAATAAACTAGGGTTAAAATGGAGTATTGGGTAGGAATAATTTAGACCCATAAATATCCAAGGTATTTATGGTAAACAAGAAAAGAGTATATAAAGTGAGATAGAAGAAAAGGGACCAAATATGTAGTAGTGGGATGATTTATTATTTTAATACGGGGCTGATTGTGTAGCAGTAGGCTATCTTAGTTGGTAAGGGGAGACAAAGTTAACTACATACAATAAGGACAACTTAGTTTGATGAAGAAAGCTAATGTAGTATCACTAAAAGAGGATGGATATGTACAACAAGGCTGATATACTATCATAAGGCAACAATATTATTGATATATCATTAATGTGGCCAATTTAGTAGGAATTTGAAAGGGTTGATCTAGTATCACAAATAAACTATAGGGTTGATTTAGTATTAAAGGGATGGATTTTGTAAAAAAAATTAAAAACTAAATCAAGTAACTTATGTAAGTGGATAATTTATGAAATTTTAAGAATGTATTTTGATTATTTATGACATGGAGATCTTATAATCCTTTTTTTCTTGATATTTTATAAATATGCCATAGGTATTAGTGTCTGATAGATGTATCAGGGATACTGTATCTACTATATCAATTGAATAATATAGACATAACATGACTAGTCACACTAGGATTTGTAGGCATCATGGAGATGAGGCACATTTCACTTAATGTTGATCTCATTATTTTTTTCCTTGCATCATGGGAATAGTTTACCAATAATTTTTCATAGGTGGTGGATTGGGATACCATAGAGGTGGGTATCACACTAGATGATGTCCATGCATTATTAAGACTATAGATTGCAGGGACATAGGTGATCACTATAACAATAGATGATATGGAGGAGAGGTGAGCACTAGCCTAGTGGGAGACACACTTAGATAGGATATACCTTGGATTAAGGGTTAGTTTATTTGATGTATATATCATATATATTCTAGACATATAGAAGGCCATGATCAGACTTATGATAGCATGAGTGTTGTAGCACAAGTTGGATGGTAAGGTACTACATATAATAGCCTTATGTTAGTCTATATTAGATTAGGGAGAAATATACAATTTTGGGGCTATGATCTTGGTCCATGTCATGCATGGTATGTATGGGATGCTATCTAAAGGGAATAAAACCATGGAGACTATTGTTTTACTGAGTGTATAGATATATGAATTGTTCCCTATGTATCATTCAACTGGGTTACCTAATGTGTTTGATGATAGGTTACCTTGAGTGACGATATGGAAGTAAGACCATGTAGTTTTGGATATTCCCCATGTGGCATTGTCACATATTATCACATGAAGGGATATCATATGGCAACTCTAAATGCACATTGATACTATATGTCCTAGTTGGTTGAACATTATGGTAGGGATAGAAAAGATGTAGATAACAAGCCATTACACCTCATGGATAGAGATGAACCTAGTGGCATGATTTCTAGGGTAGTTCAAACTATACCCAGTAGACCCTTTATTAGTGCTTGATTATTGGGCACAATATGCTAAAGAGTTGAGGGGGTGAGGAGGAGGATTAGTAGTGGATATACTTGGGATTAGTCTATAACATGTTATACTATGGATAATTTGAGCATAAAATTAGGTAAAAGTAGGAGGGGACGATATGGATGTGGATGTAGGTACATAGTAGTCACCACATCATGAACCATCACAATAAAATTAGTAGAAACAAGCCCATCCACACCATATACGGAGGCACTATCAACAAGAGTAGGCATAGGTGAGGTTAATAATGTAGGATGACCCAATAATCATTATAATATAGAGTTGGTCAATAAAGACACCTCTTAGGAGATGATCATATCATGCACAAGTGGTGACTCCTAGCTTTGCACTAGTGTGGAGGTGATCCATAGAGGAGGCACTCAGGGGATGAGGAGATGAAGTGACCATCCTTGATGAGAAATTACATGGGGAGATGAACTATTAAAAAATGTTGTAATTTTTTTAAGTGTTGATATAAGACACTAGTTGCATGTGATTATAGTAGATAGATAGATTTTGAAATATATATGTGATATAATATCTATCTGGTCATGGTTATGAAGATTCGATGATGGAGGAAATTAGATGGGGATATATATTTATGGATATATGCCATGACATTTTAGATGGGTTTTTGTCTTCATATGACCCCACCACACTGTATGATCCTATGGTACCATCTACCCTAGTTCAGTTTGTCTAGTTTATACTAGTGAGGGATGATATGAGGTAGTTGGAGGTACATGTGGTTGGATTGAAGCCATAGGAAGGGGTGGGAAAGTGAGAGGCATGAGCCTATCAGGCCTTAGCTTAGGAGAGACAATTACACACATATACCAAGATCCAACTTGATAGGTATAATACTAGGTGGCCAATCTATAGGGATAGGTAGTAGGTTTGATATCCCAGACTACCTCATTATAGCATACCATTTAGAGGGGATAGTCTCACGAATATATGGGTAGAATGGCTAGGCTATCGAATAATCAAGATGGAGCCCAACCTTAGAGTTGGAGCTATAATGTATTTTATGCTTCATATTTGTATAAAACACATTATACATATAGATATTAATTTTGATAGTTGGATTTGATCTCTTGAGTTGTATGTGGTTATGGATGTTGATGCATAGACATATTTTTTTACAGAACATGTATTTAGATTTTATTGCGTATGTTAAGGGAAATATATATGGATTGTTTTCTTTTCTAGAATTATGTGATACACATGCATGGTTAAAATTTTAAAAAAATAAAATAAAATTGGGCAAAGTATAATTAATCAAAAATAAATATACTACATAGTATATCATGATAGGAAATGTGTAATAACAAAATATGACTAAATATAATAAACTAAAGATAGTAAAAAGTGAAACAAAATGTTTTTAAACCATGAAAAATATTTTTATCAAGTTAAAATAAATAGATTCACACTATATCACATTGGGAAGTATGAAAATATGTAATAAAATGGAAAGCACATGAAAAATAAATGGTGTAAAAACAAAACAATTAATTCAATAAATCATACTAAATCATGTAAGGAATTAAAAAAGAGAAACAAAATTGGAAAAAATGAACTTAAATTGATCACACTAAGTCAAGTTGGGAAATTTTGAAAATTTAAGAATGGTTGGAATCTTACATGCAATCATAAAATAAGAAGATAAAAGTGAAATATCAATGTAGTAAAAATAAAACATACTATATCAATATGGGAATCATGTTGATGATGTGTAAGTCATAGTGAATCACTACTTATCTCAAATTTGACACATGTAATTTCATTATGACTTGGGTATTGGAAACTTTTATAAGGCATGATTCTATCTATGGTCTTACATTGAAACTCAAAAAGGGAACACCAATGAGGTGGAAACAACTAGGAAATTATTTTAAAAAGAATTTTTGTAATGATATTTTGTGAGGAAGCCTTGGTCCTATCCATGGTCTTACACTACAACTCATAAATGGAATCCCTAGGGGGGGTGATTGATGAACAAAATAATATTTAGCAAGGGGAAATATTAGGATTATTGTAAATTAAAGAGGAAATCTAAAAATCATAGTGTAGGTGTCTATGATAAGACCTTAGGAAACATGAGGCATGCTAAGGACATAGAAAAGATAGTAAGTGCCTAGTGACCATAAATATACAAAAGGTAAGACCATAAATATACAAAAGGTAACTATTCTCAATAAGCATAAATCTATATATGAAGATAAGTGAGTTACTAATATTGCATCATGTTGGTTTTTTAAACAAGAAAAATAAAAGGGATCTACCTTCCCACAATGTTTTCCCCATTCTTTAGGACCTCTTATAGAGTCATCGGGCTACTGCAAAGATTGGGTACTTGTGTGAGAAAGTAGGTAGCACTAAAAGATTTTTTATTCTCCTTTCCCAATCTACTAGCTTACCACACCCCAATGGACCTTGACTCTATCATGAGTCCAAATATGAAGTTTTATCATTGATTATAAGAAAGGAGACATGCTTTGAATAACATCTTTTAGTGTGATTTGAATTTTGAAATATTGAATGTTGCCTTTATTATCATTGCCTTTTGATTAAATGAATTGAATTTAAAATTTTATGGATTTTAAGTTCCTCCTCCATACGGAATTGGTATAGCCAACATGAGGGACAAGGTGATACACATGAATGAGCTTTATACTTTAGATAAAGTAATCTAAGTATCCAAAGACATGACTAACTAAAACACATAGGCTTACTAATTAAATAGTATGTTATCTCAAGTTTCAACCATGTGTATGCTTAGTTTGTGAAATTAATTAAGGGGAATAAAGGGATATCCAAAGTGGATTAGTAAGATATGATTATGATAACTAATGACTTTGTTTGATAACTAATCACATGGTAAATAAGGATTACTAAGGATAACAAGGTGTGTATAACCAAGTCACAATAATAACTATCCATGATATGGAGATAAGGTAGAAAAGAATCATGAGAAAAGAATAAGATATTCATGTAAATAAATGAACTCATAAAGAGAAGCATATAATCATGAAAATAGTCCATAAGAGATCATAAATAAATAAAATGGCACCATAGACAACACATAATGTGAAATATAAAGAGCCATATAAGATACATAAATGTAGCAAAAATTTGACATGAATTCATATGACATATAAAGTAGATAAATATAAAAGTGGATCACACATCCAACCCAAAAATGAAGAAGAAAGTTAAGGAACACCATGTTATTTTCATAAATACTTATAGATCTATCCAAAACATTATCCATAACATCTAATAGATATTTGTGAAGTTGGACACTAACTGAAGCAATGATCTCATTTATCTTCACTGAAAGATAAGAAAATATGTCTCATTGAATCTCCTCTATAGAAAATGTAGGCATGACTGAAAGATCATGCTCATGAGGGTCATCATGCACAGGATACTCAATAGAAGGAATGGGAGTGGAATCTCTAGAACAATAAGGATCTAACAATGGAAAATGGACCATAAGTGAAGGAGGATCCATGGGTGGATAGGGAACCATAGGTGGAAAAGAGTCTATGGGTGGAAGAACCATGGGAGAAGAAGGGACTATAGGTAGAGGGACCATGAGGGAAGAAGGGGGAACCTTATTACATGGGAGACATGTGGTAGGAGGAATAGTTGGTGAAGGAATGGTCATAAGGTGATCTTGAAGATGTTGTTGAAGGATGTGATAATGATCAGTGTGATGAGTACCACATTGGTGCCATATACAATATGTTTCACCATATTTAGGAATATATTTAGGTAACAACTTAGGAGGAGGTATATCCTTGTATATAGGATGAGGAAGAGTAGGACACAATATGTCTATATATTATCATAGGATTTGATAATGGGTAGAGGAATGATTATCTATGTTGTGGAAGAAAAAAATATGCTTGTTATTAGACTTTGTGGGTTTACTAATAGAGGGTGTATAAACAAAATCTATGGAAGGATGGTATAGATGAGAGTCTTGAGTCTAATGAAAGGCAAAAATATGAATGTCATAGTATGTTTATCAGCCCATTACATGGGTAGAGGAGAAATATGAGTTAAAATAAGTAGGGCATCACCAAGGGGAGGCAGAGCTGGTGGAAAGACTGGGTGAGGCTTATCTAAAGGAGAAATAGAATCAAAAGTATGAAGAGACTTATCTAATGGTAAAGTAGGAATAGGATCCATACTAGGATTAGCCAAGGGAGGATCAAGATGCATAGAGGGTTTAATGATAGTAGAAATAATATCAAGGGGAAGTAGGCTATAGGGATATTGGTCTATCAAAATTATATGGACCATTCATAGCATGATCCATAAGTATGCTTCTAAGAGGTTCGTTGGAAACTATAGGTGTGTCATGAAAATGTGTCATCTCTACCCTATAATAAAGATGAATGATTCTAGAATTATGAACTATATAATGTGTAGTGCAATAAGATGAATGGAAATACTTAAACACATAATAATGATAATGAAGGATCTCAACATCTCTAGCCTAAAAAAGACCTCCTAAGAATGGATCATCTAAAGTATAACCATTATCATAGTCATCAAGGGTATGAAGGTTAGTGGTGAAAGCAAGTATGACCTCATTAGAGGTGGAATGATGTATATAATTCATAATATTAGTTTAAAACATGGGTATATCATCACTAGGTGGCTAACAAGAACATAGCTTCAAAGATGGTGGAAGCTGGGAAATGAGATGAGAGAGATCTAAATTGTTTTATTGAGGGTGATCTCATTTATCTTATCATAATTTGATTCTAAGAGGTTAGGTGATATTTTATCTATTAGTTTGGGGTGACAAAAATAACATTGTGTATAGTTGACGAGGAAATCAAAATGTTGATATTTTTAAAATGGAACACATGGCAAGGGTTGGAATTTTGAATACACCACAATCTTGGAAATGTTCAAAATTACAAGGATTAGCATCTCCTTGAATCCTATATATAACACCATTATGGGAAAATTTGACACATTTGTAGGTAGAAGATGAAATAGCCATCATGCAATGGATCTATGGCACACCAAATATGATATTGTAGGAAAGTGGAAAATTGAATATCATAACCTTCACTCGAATAATGATAGGAAGGACAATAATAAGGAACCACACACAACCTAAAGGAGGAATTTACCTTCAATCATAACCTTGAAATGTGATACATGTGGACTTAAGATTACACTGAAAGAATCCAAGGGTTTTAATGATGTCAAGAGAGGAAACACAAGTACCTGAACCCTCATCAATCAAAACATGTTTGAATTTAATATCATCAATTTTAATGCTTATAAAGAAGGGACAATCATCTACATGAAGAAAAATCTCATATTTAATCATAGAAGTAATAAGAAATTAGAGAGAGAGAGAGAGAGAGAGAGAGAGAGAGAGAGAGAGAGAGAGAGAGAGAGAGAGAGAGAGAGAGAGAGAGAATCATCCATTATTTAATTAATGTGTAGATACATCTCTTTGCATTTTTTTAAGATGTTATCTTATGACCCAGATAAAGTAGCTTCACATCCTGTTAGGGATGGATAGGGGATGCTCATTTCAAAAAGGAGTTGTATAAGGTGCTTGTGATGATGTAGAGAAGTCCACATGAATTTTAGAAATGGAATTTGAGATGGGATATTCATAAGTTCCAAAATATGGTCCCATTAATCATAACCCATGAGTGGACTACTAAATAGAGGTGCATAATGTTAGAGGAGCTCTTGAGAAGGAGGATTTAAGTGCATGTAAAATTGTGTTGATAAGATGTGGTTAGTTTAGTTTGGGGAAAAATTGGTTGATTATCTTAAGAGGATAGGGTAGTTGATTTAGGTTTATATTTATAATAATTTGAATAAGTGGTATTATAATATTGAATGATGTTTTTTATGGGTAAATAGGTTAGGAAAATTGTAAAAATAGTATGAGAGGTGTTATCCAGTGGAGGTGTTGGAATTGGTTATTCAAAAGAGATAAGGTCTTCTTGACCTAACATTATTAGGTGCGTTGGGGAATAATATTGGATAAAATATAAATTTTGGGATGATTGGTGTATGTGTGTAGGATGAGAATTAGTGAAACCAACTACACTTCACATATTAGTCATATTTACCACATTCTCTTTGGGTGTTTACTCTATAAGACTTTCAATGTTATTGGTGGAAGGAGAAGGCTTGTCATTATAATATTGATGGTTTGGAAGAGGATTTTTTAAATGGATAGATGAACATTATCCTACTTTAAAAATTGTTTTTCATTTTGTGTTCTGTGAGCTTTGAAGGTAATGTCAAAGGCTTGTTGACATTTATGAATGAGGGAATAGTGTTCAAAATTTGGACCAAGGAGGAAATAAATAGCTAAGTTACATAATTTCCTATAATTTTCATGAGAGTGAATCCAACTAGCATGAAACAAACATAATTTATTTGGATCATACAATGATTTCATGGGGCGAGTGGGATCAAGCTCTCACAGAAGAGGCCTTGGTAGACCCTTCTAGAGTTTCGCTAAGGATAATGGCTTATGAACATTGATATTTATTATTTAATAAAATTAATTATTAGGGGTGTGTTTTAAAGGGGAATATTTATCTATAGTAGGGTCAAGATCACAAGATTGAATATTGTGAATGGTATCTATTGACCAAATTTGACTTTTTAGTCAAATTAGGGCACCTACAGGTAAAAACTTGATTTTATTAGTTTATATGGGGTGTAATATTAGTGTCATGGGGTTTATTATAGTTAAATTTATGTAAATTAATTTTATATTATCTTTTTTTAATTAGTTTGTATGTCCATTTATCATTTTTGGGTCATTTTGAGGTCAAAAAGGTGTATTTAATGATTTGCACAAGTTTATTAGGAAATGTGAAGGTGTCAAAATGTAATTTCATACCCCATATGTCCTTTTAAGTCTTAAGTAACTATTGGTAACTTAATGTTGCATGTTCATCATAAGAAAAGTTAGTTTTTTGAAAGAAAAGGAAGAGAATGGCACTTGTACATCCTATTTGGGAACTATGTAACTTGGAAAAGGTTTAAATGTGACTCTTCACCTCCAACACACTTATATAAATGCTTTAAATGAACTATAGGTGTCATTTATTTCTCAAAAATGTTCATCTCTATTCTCACCCTTATTGGCAAGCAAAAGTGACTTGTAGGTTTGTACTTGGTATGGATAACTCATGAGGTTTCAAGACAAATTAGCTTGGGAGTTCATAGTAAACTTTGATACCTTCATTTTAATATAATGATTTTTAATATTTATCAATCGTGATTTATGAACCATTGCTAATAAGTTGACTATGTAAATCTACCTGCTCATTCATGCACCTTGTAGGTTTTGCCTTAGTTTAGAGAGTTACATATGAACTAGTTGGTAATATTGATTATAGATGATGTTTACCATGTCATATAATTATTCAAATTCTATTTTTCAAGTTCTAAGATGTTTTGATGAGTAAATTATCACAAATTTATAGAATGGTTTCATTTGAAGACAACATGAAAAGTTTTATCATCTGTAGAGTCCTCATGCTTGATCATGGTTTAATAAAGATATAATATGTTCTATATAATTTTATAATTTTTCTCTTCTTCCCTTTCACTTTCTAAACTTCATGCTTCAATGTAGTTTGCATAAATTTGTAGTAATATGCAATATTCATGGTTTAACAACCATTGATGAGCATGTGCAGGTGTCATAAAGGAAGTGTTCATCATGAAATGAGGATGTTGGAAATTTTTTCATTATGTTACTGATATAAATCATGAATTTTAAGAGTTTGATAATAATTTAAAGCTATCTATGAGGTCCTTTATCCACCTTGTTGTTATACTCCACGCTTGCTGCCTATATACAGTCAATAATCACCTATAGGGGCCATAGCTAATGTCATGTTGAGTATGAGGATCTTGGTGAAGAATTTACAAGACTTTAAAACATGGAGAATAAATTTGGAGTGTTGAAGTGACTCATATCTCATAAGAGTTTGAAGACAATGCTCACTCCTATACTCTTCTCCATTGTCTGTTATAACTCAATGTGCATTTATAGGTAATCAAAATAGAGAGCTAAGGAGTCTTTATGTGATTTTTAATAATCATGATAAACCACTTTATATAATCCCTATCATGTTTGAAATATTATGGAAGGCCTAATAAGAACATCAAGTGGTCATATATGGGTGAGACTATACTAAAAGGATCTAAAGATTGATATAGGGTTTATTGTCCCTAAATTGACTTAACAGAGGTCTAAAGAATTTTGTGAAGGTAAATTCATAAGTTTTCCAAGAGTATTAAGACACAAAATTTCCCAATCGTCATATCTTATAACAAGGATAAGACCCTTGCAAGGTTTAAAGGGTAGACGAGTATTGAATTTTGTTTTTGAAGTCTCCAAAGTTGTTATTAGAACACTAAAATTCTTTAATGATATCTACAGGACTAAGACTCAAATGGACCCTTCACCTAATGTCACAATCCCAATCCATGCCTTCATTATTAAATGTATTTGATGTTAGACAAATAGAATGTATGAACTAGAGAGAAGCATCAGGGAAAGTTGATATTCCATATTTGAGTTTCTTAGCACCTACAAGTACCCCCTTGTATGAAAAAACATGCATCTATAACAAGGTCAAAATAGTGACCTTCATTTGATGAAAAATTGGTACTTTAAAACTATAATAAGTGAATTTTAGATAATTTATTATATTTTATCACCTCAAGTGGTTATAAGGAGGTCCAAGGATAATCTATAAGCATCATAAACAAGTATAGTGGAGGTAATTCTCATCTACAGGTAAGGGAGCAGGGTTTCTTAGTCATAGCAAGGAAACTTAGTTTGAACCCAAGGAATAGTTATGGTTTCAAAGTGTATGGAAAATATAAAGGGTTAATGCTATCATATTTTATTGGAGAGTCATTTCACACTATAACCAAGCTCTAAAGAAACAAAGGAAACCTACAACAAGTATTACAAACATATGTCTCAGTCAACATATAAGGAGGATTTAGTTGAGGAGCTTAAAGTGCATATGAAATCCAAGTTGGAAATTATATGGACGATAAAGAATATGAAAACATATACGAATGTCATGGTGACTTCATAATCAATAAAAAAGGGAATCCAACTCACATAGACATCTCAGAAGTCTAGGATACACCTACAATCAACTTTGTTTGACTATCTAAGATAATTAGCAGAATAGTGGTGTTTTGGTGTGTAGCTAGCCGAAACATGAAACACACACACACACACACACACACACACACATATATATATATATGTATGTATGTATGTATGTATGTATGTATGTATGTATATATGTATATATATATATATATATATATATATATATATATATATATATATATATATATGTATGTATATATATATACATATATGTATATATATATATATGTATATATATATATGTATATATGTATATATATATATGTGTGTGTGTGTGTGTATATATATATATATATAGAGAGAGAGAGAGATGATGAAAATTGATTATAAGGTAAGTAGATGCGGTTGGGAATTTGTTTTAATTCCAATCATACACCTACACATACATGAGTTGTTGTCATAACATAACACAATTTAAATTAGGATGACCCAGTATTGAGAATGTAAAGATAACAAGGGTTATTTAGAGAGTTAAAGTGATAAATGGGACTAAGGAATTTAAAATATTGTCATATGTGTCTCTTTAATATATTTATAATGTAAATAAATCATATTAATAGAGCAAACCTAAGTTCATTCCTAACACCCCTACAGATAGTGCCTTTTTTACAAGTCAATCTTGGCTTTTTGAAGGTTTGGAAGGTCAAAGCATATTTTCAAGAGATAAAATTTTATATATAGAACCCTTTGGACTTGTATAGACTCATTAAATATTCATTTTTACCTAAGTAAAAAGGGTATCAAACTTTTTTTTATCTCAGACAGAGGGAACTCCCTTTTGAACACACACCTTGAATTCTAGAAGTTTAAAGATGAAAGAGGAGTCATGAAGTTTTTTGAACATGTAAGGAAGGTGTATAAATTTTAATGAAACCTATGAAAACATGATAAATCAAACATGAAAGAGTGGAATTAAGTAGGTTGGTCTAGACACTAAGAGTTGTAAGCACACCTAGTAAGCAAGGGTTAAGCATAAAGTGAAGTGAGGAGTCACTTGCATTTATAGTATAAAGTGATCACTAAAATAAATTAAAACATGTTCATGAGGTTGATGTAGAAGTTTTATATCTTTTGGATGATAGATAAAACCAAATACTAACCATTTTTGGACCTTGAATCAACTCAGACTTGTAGGAAAGAGGAAAAGGAGCTCAATAGGGCAAGATTAGAAGCTTATATATTTTATGATGCTTTGCATGGGGGATAGAGAACTTTAGAAAAGTTAGAAGGGGTATTTAACAATAAACTTGTGTTTTTTTTTTTTTTTTTTTTTTTTTTTTAATATTTCCAATGTCCCAACATTATGAACAAATCTTAAAGGCTTAAATTGCTTAGAAACCCTTACAAAACCTCAACTAGGATGAGTTTATGAAAATGGAGTTGGATAACTATTTAGATGTTATATTTGGACCATGAATCCTATTGGAATTTTGAAATTACTCCCTCAATATAATTCACATGTCAACTAGTTGTATGAAACTCTACATGCATGGGTACAAAACAGGGTTTTTCTCATCATTTCGGGTTTTTTTTAGGTTGTATAAGGAGTTAAGAGATGAAACAAGTTTGGGGGAAATTTTAAGACTTGTATTAACCTTATATGGTAATTTAATGTTTTGAAAAAATTTCTAAGTATGCAAGCCATTTACTTCATTTTAGCCTATCAAAACTGGCATATTGTATAAGCTAAGGAGAAGTCTGAAAACTTTAAGTAGATGTATTTTAAAGGTGTATTTTATGATTATAAGGCCATAGAGAGAATTAAAACATGTCATCCACTTCCTTTTACATATCTTTATGGAAAACTTATGCCTTTTTCAAATCCAAGTGTGTAGGGTGCATGAAAGAAGATCTTTTTGGATTGCAGATGATGATGGTTCCTTTCTAGCTAATTTCAAAAGACAAAGCATGAAAAAAATGCATAGAGAGGAATATGTGATGTCATTAAACTTCATTAAAATAATTTTTAATACTCATCATCAATTATATAATGTTTAAACAACTTCAATCATGAAGGTAGTTTTTTTGAGTTAGTTGATGAGTTTTCTTGCCACTTTTCAGGAAGTTTGTCATTTGGATTGATACTTGTAGCTCCTAAAACTGAAGGTTAATCAAATAATCTCTCCACATGAAAAATAAAATAATTGTATCAGATTGAAAAGTGTCATTGTGACCCTTGGACTTCTCTCTTCATCTTTCTCTCATAAGTTCTATAAGAGCTAGTCATTTTGGCACTATATTGGATGCTACACCTAAGTATGGTGAATCCCTACTCAAATGTATAAAATTTTATCAATAATAATAATAATAGTGTTTACCATATCTATTAGTTTTATTAGTGTGTTTAGTTTGATGATGAATCTTTCTTAGTGAAAACTATGGATTCCTTAGCATGTTGTTATATTCTTTCACCTATTTTTATCCTCTTCTTGTTGGGTATGTGAAGTGTTCCAAGATATGTTCATGGCTTAAGTGAGTTATCATATTCATTATTGCCATCATAGGGATATTTTATATTCCTCCTAGCTTTGAACATTAATCCATAATCTCATAATGTAGCATCGATATGAGAAGATGAAGATTGGAGAAGTGTATTTTCAAATTATCCTTTGATTTAAAGTGTAATATGCATATGGTTATATGTCATTAGGTTATTTGGGGTATCACCTCCATTATATTAGTTTACTTTCAGCTATCCTTATCCATTTTAACCCCCAAGTCTAGTAGTAGTTGTAATTCAAAGTGGTACATCAAGGGAGCTAACCCTATCTAGAGGTTCATCTCATTCCCTAGACTACCCAAAAGCTTATAGGTGATTCCATTTTTCCAATTGGATGAGAAGATATTTTTAATCTCCTAAAATGATGAAAATACAAGTGTAAATATTTTTTGGTATGCCTGGTGGGATTCTTGTTCCAAATTGTTGAGATATTTTTGGTGTTATCTCTCAATAATTAGCTTTTGGAGGCATCTATCAAAGCTTCAATGGAAAATATAAAGATAAATTATTTGTTCAAACAGCCCAAGTTATCCTTTTAATATCATTATCAATGTATTTATTTGTGATCTTACTTTTAATGAAGTTTCATGGCTGACTTTGGTGTTGAGTTTTGTTGTTAACAATTTGGTGAGACATTCCAAGCTTGTGCCATTCCCTATCAATATGAATAAGTCATTGGTAAATCTTTTCATAATCCTTACCAACATAAATATGACTTTCATCAGCTCCAATATGACCCTTTTCAGCCCATGAATTAAGTATATCAGTCCTATAAATAGCCTCCTTAATGCTTTTCTCTTTCTAGTCAACCTAGCCACTCCTCAAGCCAACCCATTTCCACCTTCAAGAAGACACTCTTGGGATATGAGAGATATATGTTGGATATTGATACTCAAAGGGGATGTGGTATATAAGTTCCTAATCATGTTATTCATAAGTTGAGAGAAGCATTAGAGATGATCAAAAGAAAGTGGGTACCTATTGAGAGAGCCAATTGGTAATGGGTCATAAGTGATATGCTTGATGTGAGTAGTCTAGTTTATTATTTGGAATTTAGGCTAAGATTTCATGAAATTAAAACTCACCATACCTATCATATTTCATATCCACTTCCCCAAGTTTCCTTCCAGACATACATGACCCCTACTCATGAGCCAAATCAAGCCTATCAAAATCATCCTTTTCCTAATGAGTTAGAGGAGAGAATTGATAAGGGAAACATTATGTTTGAAGCTAATATTGATAGGTCTATCGAATTATAAAATATGCATATACAATATTCCATGTTGGCATCAAAGGAAGTGGATTTTAATCCATCATTTCCCTCTCATAATGCATCCCTACCACCTCAAAAAAAGACTCATAATCCCAATTTCTTAAGTTGGAATAAGATAGTGGAGTCATGGGGAAAGAAAGAGGAGAAAAGTATTGACAAAGAGTGTGAAGTTGAGAATACTCTTGATATTATAAAAACTCCTCCTACCATTCCTCAAGAAAAGGATTATAATCCTAACATCCTAAGCTAGAATAAGATATTTGAGTCATGGGGAAATAAAGAGGAGAAAAGCATTGGCAAGGAGTGTGAAGTGGAGAATGAAGTTGATACTTTGAAAGCCCCTCCTACCCTTCCTCAAGAAGCTTTTTATGTTCCATTTCATCCCTCATGTATTCCTCATACTCATGATGAATCATATGAGATTAAAGAAAGACTTTTCCATGATAACCTATCCAAGCAAATTGAATAGTTAGAGGCAAAGATGAGATTACTAATTCAAGGTGAGATGGAAGGTTTAGACCCAAAAGAAGATCCTATTCCTAAACACACCTCATCCACCCTTCCTAAAGAGATCTTAAAATATTTCCCAACTTTTCATTCTCAATCTGATTTTCAGCCCTATGTTCCACCTCTACCAACCAATTATTTTTGTCCCCATTCCATCACCCTTTACCTTGATGGACCTATGGTGTAGGAACCTCAAAAGGATAAATTGGTTGAGGAAAGCTTATAACTCTTACTTGAAGAAGATGCAACACTATTGGGATAGGTCACCAGATTTCAAAACACCTAGTCTTAGCATCACTAAGAAGGAGATTAAAGATATTGTAGCCATTAAAAAACAAGATCAGATTATGATGACTGAGGTGTAATTTGAAAATTCTTAATAGGTCCTAAGTAATGAAGAATAGGTGAGCTCTTGTATTTAATCTCCTTGTTTGGTTGATGATGAAGCATACACTCCTTGTGTTGAAGAATAAATATTGGAAGAGGTACTTGTAGAATCTAAAGAAGAATTTGAAGGAGTCTCTCTTGTTGTTCCCCTTAATGAATTTGATCAATGTGAAGATGATGAATTATGGGAGATATTTCAGGACATTTGTAAATAATTTAAATCTCTCAAGGGGTTTACAATTCCTTTAGAGCTAGTTACAAGTGATGGTAAGAAAGATGACATTGTTCAAGCTATCATAGATGAGCAAGATGATATTGTCTAACATGTCATAGGTGTACAAGAGAAAGATCCACATCAGCCTTCAGAGTTCAATACAAAAATCTATTAGCCTCAATCTTTAAAATAATAACAAACCATTCCTTTTGAGACAATGCCTACAAAGAAAATGAAAGTTGAACATGAAAAAAAAAGTGGTTAGAAACATAAATTATGTAAAAAAGGTCAAGAATAATATGTATACATTGGAGACATATTTGAATATTTTCTACTTAATAACAATTCAAGTGAGGTGCCAAGCAATAGGTCTGGTCCATCAAGTCTTCAATCTAAAGAGCAACATGCTTGGCACCCTCATCCATCTCATGAATAAGAAGACTCAAGAAACTTTCCCTTTGATCATAGAAATGGAGGTATGAATTATTTTTAGTTGTAAATAATAGTTTTTTAAATATTCCCCTAAGTTCTTTGAGTGTGTGTGTGTGTGTGTGTGTGTGTGTGTGTGTGTGTGTGTGTGTGTGTGTGTGTGTGTGTGTGTGTGTGTGTGTGTGTGTGTGTGTGTGTGTGTGTGTTTTCTTTCTTTGTTGCATGTGTATTTTGTTCTGTGTTTGAGGTAGTCATTAGTTATCTTGTCTTGGTCAAGCTCAAAGTCAATTGTCAAAGTTTTAATTGTTTTTCTTATACTTTATATGACTCCTAATCCTAATATAATGATTAAGCTACTGGTATAGTTAGTATAACATGCATACTACCCTTGTGAGTCACCAATTTGTTGACCAAATTTGACTTTTTAGTCAAATTGTGGCACCTATAGGTAAAGCATTGATTTTATGTGTATATATGGGGTGTAATATGATTATAACATGGTATATTATAGTTCAATTTATGTCAATTAATGTTATATTTGCTTTGGTCAATTAGTTTTTATTTCTATTTATCATTTTTAGGTTATTTTGAGGTTAAAAAGGTGCATTTAATTCATTGTATGTGCTTCTTGGTAAATTTGAAGGTGTAAATATGTTATTTAATTCCCCATGTGTCCCTATAAGTCTTAATTAACTTTTATAAATTGAAATTTGCAAGTTCATCAAAAGAAAAGTCAGTTTTATTAAAGAAAAAGAAGAAAATGACACGTATATGACCTTCTTGGGAAGTGTGCCACTTGGAAAGGGTTTTAATTTGACTCTTAAACTCCCCCACACTCAAATTTATGATTTAACTGAATTTTAGGTGTCATTTATTTCTAAAAAATGTTAATCTCTCTTCTCACCTATCTTGGTAAGTAAAAGTGACTTGTAGGTTTGTACTTGGTATAGACAGCTCATGAGGTTTCAAGACAAATTATTTTGTGATATGTTATTAAAATTGGATAGCTTAATTTTCATATAAATATTTTGAATATATATCAATTTTTCTTTATGAATCATTCCTAACAAGTTGACTATGCAAATCTGCCTACTCATATGTGCACCCTATAGGTTTCTCCTTAGTTTAGATAATTCCATATGAACCAATTGGTCATATTACTTTCCATATGATGTTTAACATGTCCTATAATTACTCCCATTATTCTTTTCATATTCTAATATGTTTTTATTAGCAAATTATCCTAAATTTGTAGATTGGTCTCATTTAAAGACAATAGCTAGATTTATATCATTTACAGAGTCCTCATGATTGATCATTGTTTAAGAGAGATATATTATGTTATTGATCATGTTTTAAACATGTTAATATTACCTTTTATTTTATAATTATCATGTTTAAAGGTATTTTTCATAAATTTAGAATCATATGCAATATTCACAGTTTGGTAGCCATTGATGAGCATGTGCAAGTGTCATAAAGGAAGTTTTAATCATGAAATGATGATGTTGGAAATTTTTAAAAGGGTTTAATAATATAAATAATTAATTTTAAGAGTTTTAAAATAACTTTTAGCTACCTATGAGGTCCTTTATCTACCTTGTTGCTATACTCCATGCTTACTGCCTATATACAATCAATAATCACCTATAGGGAGCCATTACTAATGTCATGTTGAGTATGAGGATCTTATTGAATAGGTTACAAGATTTGTAAAAATGGAGAATAAATTTGGATTTTTGAAGTGACTCATAAATCATAATAAGCTAAAGACAATGCTCAGTCCTATACTCTTCTCCACTACCTGCTGCAACTCAATGTGCATCTACAGGTAATCAAAATAGAGAGCTAAGGAGTCTTTATGTGATGTTGAATAAGAATGATAAAACCATTTTTACAAGCCATATAATTTGTTAAGTATTAATTTATGCCTATTAGTAACATCAAGTGGTTATATATGGGTGAGACTATACTAAAAGTATCTAAAGATTGATACAAAGTTTCTTTTCCCTAAATTGACTCATCAAAGGTCTAAGGCATTTTGTGAAGGCAACTCCATAAGGTTTCCAAGAGTATTGAGATACAAAATTATCTAATCCTTATATAATATAACAAGGATAATACCCTTTAAATGTTTAAAGGGAATAAGAGTAATGAAGTTTGGTTTTTGGAGTCTCCAAATTTGTTACTGGAACACTAAAATTCTTTAGTGATATCTATAAGACTGAGACTCAAATGGACCCTTCACCCAATGTCACAATACCAAGCCATGAACTCATTATTAAATGGATTTTATGGTAGAAAAATATAATGTGTTAACTAGAGAGAACAATCAAGGAAATTTGATATGCCATATTTGAGTTTCTTAGCACCCACAAGTACTCCCTTGTATAGAAAAACACACATCTACAACAAGGTCAAACTAGTGACCTTAATTTGATGACAAGTTGGTGATTTAAAACTATAATAAGTGAATTTTATATAATTTATTGTATTTTATCACCTCAATGGGTTATAAGGAGTTCCAAGCATAATCTATAAAAATCATAAACAAGTATAGTGGAGGTAATTCTCATATAGAGCTAGGGGAGCAAGGTTTCTCAGTCATACCAAGGAAACTCAGTTTGATCCCAAAGAATAATTAAGGTTTCAAAGTGTATGGAAAATATAAATGGTTAGTATTATCATGTTTAAATGGATATTCATTTTTCACTATAACCAAGCTCTAAAGAAACAAAGGACACTTACAATAAGTCTTATAAACATATGTCTCAGTCAGCATATAGGGAAGACTCGCTTGAGGAGCTTAAAGTGCATATGAAAGCCAAGTTGGAAATTAGATGGATGATAAATAATATGAAAATATATATGAAGGTAATGGTTAATGAATAATATATAGATAAGAGGAATAAAAATCACATAGGACTCTCAAAAGTCAAGGATACACCTACAGTCAACTATGTTTGCCTGTCTAAGATAATGAGGAGAATAGTGCTGTTTTGGTGTGTAGCTAGCACAAAAATGAAACATATAGATCTAAAAAATTCAAAGTGATTATAAGGTAAGTATATTATGTTTTTAATATTTTTTTAATTCAAATGATATACCTACACATACAGGAGTTGTTGTCATAGCAAAACATAGTTAAAAATAAGATGACCTAGTCTTCAGAATGTAAGGATAACGAGGGGTATTTAGAGGTTTAAAGTGATAAATGAGCCTGAAGAATATAAATTATTATATATGTATATGTAATATATTTATAATGTATATAAATAACAGGAATGGCTCTTATAGATTAAAACTTAGTCCATTCCTAACACCCCTACAAACAGTACCTTTTTTACAAGTCAGTCTTGGCTTTTTGATGGTTTGGAAGGTCAAATCATATTATCGGGAGCTGAAAATTGGTTCATATCACATTAGGTATTTTATATAATACTTAAATATTAATTTTTACCTAAGTAAATATGGGATTTCCCTCTATTTTGTCTTAGATAGAGGGCACTCCCTTTTGAACAAAAACCCTATATTTTTTAAGTTCAAAGATGAAAGAGGAGTCATGAAGTTGTTTTAACATGTAAATAATGTGCATAAAATTAAATGAAACATATTAAAACATGATAAATCAAACATGAAATATTATAATTCAATAGGGTGGTCTGGACACCAAGAGTTGTAGAAAGACCTAGTAAGCAAGGGTTAAGCATAAAGCCAAGTGAGGAGTCACTTGCATTTATAATATAAGGTGATCACTAAAATGAATTGAAACATGTTAATGAGGTATATTTTTAAGTTTTATATATTTTATATGATAGATAAAACCAAATAATAATAATTTTTGGACCTTGAAGCAACTCAGACTTATAGGAAAGAGGTAAGAAAGCTTGATAGGATAATATGGGAAGATTATATCTTTCATGATGATTTTCATGGGGGATAGAGAAGTTTATAAAAGTTACAAGGGGTCTTGAAAAACAAACTTGTTGAATTTTTTTGTATTTCCAACGTCCCAACTTTGTGATCAAATCTTAAGGGCTTAAATTTATTAGAAATCCTTACAAACCCTCAACTAGGACTAGTTTATGAAAATGGATTTAGATAGCTATATATATGGAAAATTTGGACCATGAAGCATATTTTAATTTTGAAATTACTCCATAAATATACTTAACATGTCAAATATTTGTATGGAATTGTATGAACATGGTACAAAACAAGCGTTTTCTCACCATTTTGGGTGTTTTGTAGGTTATATAAGGATTCAAGAGATGAAAAAAAAATTGGAGAAATTTTATGACTTTTAATAACTTAATAATGTCATATAATTATTTTAAAAATATTCTAGGTGTGTAAACCATCTAATTCATTTCAGCCAGTCAAAACTAGCATATTGCACAAGCTAGGGAGAAGTGTGAAAACTTCAAGTAGATGGATTTTTAATGTGTACATAATGATTATAAGGCCATGGAGAGCCTTGATAAATGTAATAAACTAAATTTTGTGGATTTAAATGGGAAATTATGCATTTTTGGAATCCAAGTGTGTAGGGTGCATGAAAGGAGTTCTTTTTGGAATATATATGATGATGGTTCCCTTCCAATTGATTATAAAAGACTAGGAATGATAAAAATGCATAGAGAGGTATGTATTATGTAGTTAAACTTAATTAAAATAATTTGTACTGATCTTAATAAATTATATAATTTTCAAATAGCTCTAATCATGAATTCATTTTTGTTTAGCTAGTTGAAGAGTTTTCTTACCACTTTTCATGAAGTTTGTGACTTGGATTGACATTTTTATCTCCTAAACTTGCATGTTTCATCCAATAATCTCTAAAAATTCAAAATTAACTCATTTTATTAGCTTTACAAGTGTCCTTGTGACCCTTGTACTTCTTTTTTCTTCTCTCTCTCATAAGTTCTATAAGAGCTAGCCATTTTGGCATTATATTGGATGATCCACCTGAGTATGGTGAATACCTAATCAAAGGTATACCTTTTTATAAATAATACGACTGATTTTTACCTTCTGTATGACTATTCTTAGTGTGCTCAATTGGATGATGAATCTTGATTAGTGAAAACTATGGATTCCTTAGCATGTTGTTCCATTCTTTCACCTATTTGCAACCTCTTCTTATAGGGCATATGAAGTTTTTCAAGATATGTTCATGGTTTAAGTGAGTTAACCTATTCATTATGTCCCTCATAGGCCTATCTTCTAGTCCTTCTAGATTTTCACATTCATCCATAACTTCACAATATAGCATTGATGTGAGAAGATGAAGATTGGAGAAGTGTATTTTTAGATTATCCTTTAGTTTCAAGTGTAATATGCATATGGTTGGATGTCATCATGTTATTTGGTGTATCACATCCCTTAGATTAGTTTAATTTAAGTTATCCTTTTCCAATTTCACCCCCAAGTCTATTAGTATTTATTATTTAAAGTGGTACATCAAGGTAGCAAGCCCTATTTAGAGATTCACCTCATTCCGTAGGATACCCACAAGCCTAGAGGTTATTACATTGTGCCACTTAGATGAAGAGATATTATCATCTCCTCAAAGGGTGAAAATCCAAGTGACAACAATATCATAGGATTCAATGACACCATTATTGGTAACATGAAATTTTTTATTTTTTATGAGTATGCTAGTGACCACAGGAGGTTGGGATGGTTTAAACTAACACATGAGAAAATATTGGCACTTAACTTGGTTGAGGGCCTCCTATAATATTCATGGAGAGTCCTAAACCAATATTACAACTTGGGATAAATAGAATTGGTGAATATATGAAAGAGGCTATCATTTGACATGTTATACTCACACTTATTAGATAAGGTCTTCCACCATTTGATGAAATATTGTGTGGTTTTAGTCTCAAGTTACTTGTAATTTATAAAATGAGACAAGGTATTATGAAGGAGGTCACTAGTCTAAAAATCTTTTACTAGAGATTTAGTTAGATCTTCTAGGCTAGTGATGGAATGGGAATTTATTTGACTATACAAATCTAGAACAACTCTAGAGAGGATTTTTGCTAAGATCTTGGTAGTGGTAAAGGTGTTTAACTTGAACCAATTTGTAAATATCTTACCAAACATTTTTAAATGTAAGGTAGGATCACTTGACCCATTATAACTAATGGTAGGGTTGATACTTCCTATATCAATGTTAGTAATTTGAGTCATAATAGGTTCATTTAGAAGGTGTTTAATAATTTTGTTTACAAGGGGTGTTTGAGGAATGAGGTTTCTATGGGAATACCTAAGGGTGGGTGGTGGGGAATTTTGATTATGTAGTCCACATATAACTTGTTGAGGTTGATTTAGGAGGTGAATAACATGATTATGCATTTGCATCATTTGATTATAATTATTATTTTGAAAAGTGTTCATTTAGTTAATAGTTTGAAAAAAAGATGATTTATTTGAGTGGTGTTTTGATTAGTGTGAAGAGAATGAGAAGTGTTAACATTGGTATTGGTGACTTGGATACCACTATGACTAGTGGCATGGACAACACTAGTGGCTTGAGAGGCATTGGTAAAAAAGAGAAACTAGTGTCATGATTATCATGTGTAGGGAAAGATGTGCTAGTATAAGGATTATAGTAAAAATAAGCACTAGTGGCATGGTTACCATGGGTATAAAATGATGCACTAGTGGATTAATTGAGGAGAGTGGGTCTTGGAAAAGGCCCAATAGATATTAAAACTACCATGTTAGTAGATATACTTGGCATGGAGGTAGAAGAAGTAAACTAATAAGATGGCATAGTATGGGGAGTCAAAAGAGAAGGAAGAGGTTCATAAGCAAAGAAGATATCACCCCCAAATTGATGTGCAAATGTGGGGGAAGGTGAATGGATTTATTCTTCTTGACCACTTATCATAAGTTGTAAATAGTGGAAGGATTTTGCCTTGATGTTGAGGAAATTCATTAATGAAGAAAATCATTTCTAGAATATAATCTAATTCAAAATTATTTACTAACTAGAAAAGAGGGTTACCAGTGGAAGAGGCATGAGGAAGATTCCCATAATTTTTAGTCTGAGTGGCCACATGCACATTAATTTTATCTAAAGTAGAATTCATTAGTTATTTATGGGTAAAACTATTGGGATTGGTAAAGTTCATCATCTCTATTGAGTTTAAATCTATGTTTTCCTCAAATATGAAGTTCATGATCAAGAGGAATGTTTAAAAATGATGGTGGTGATGAAAAGACAAAACCAGAAAATAGGATACAAAGTTAAATCATTCAATTATGCTCTACAACCCAAGGAAGAGAATAAACATATAAGGACACATAGTCATGAAATTTAACTCTATATTGTAGACAAGATGGCTAAACAAGTTGATAAGGATACATAGTCATGTTGGATGACTTTGTACTACTAAATAGAGAACTAAACAAGGGGATAAGAAGACACAGTCATGCAAGTCAACTGTGTAATGTTGGTAGGAAGGTAAAATAATCTATAGGAGACTATATTGATTAAGATTATAGTGTTCTAAAATAAGGAAAACATTTTGTAAAATAATTTGAAGCAAGAATGAAATTAAACACACAAATAATTGGATCAAAATGATTGATCTAATTGTGGCACACAACACAAATCTTGCACCAACATTGGCCAATGAATGTTTTGAAATACAACACAAAATAACCAAAGAACAAGCAATCAAATTATAATTAAATGCTAACTAATTGGTCACACTAAGTGTTATTAGATTATAATAAAGTGTAATTTTAGTGTGATAGGAGAGTTGGATGAAATAGGGAAATAGAAATAAATATATGGTTGGTTTTAGGATGTTTGGGTTGAAAAGGATTTGTATTGGGGCCTACCTCATCACTTTACAATCCCACAACAATAAGGGTGTTAGGTGCTTTGAAAATATACACCATTAACCATGTATTTATACATGACAAGAAAACCAAGTTGTATTCTCCCTTGGTGATGAAATCTAAGTATGTAGGCCTTGGGAAGACAAATATTTAAATATTTTTTCAATATTATGTGGTTCAGTAGTGTGTGAAAAAGATAAAACTAGTATAAATAAAATACTAATTTAATAAACCACCTATTTATACTATGTGAGTTACTCTAATCATGCAAACAACTGAAAAGGAAATGTTTGTTAATTACTAGCAAATATATGTTAATTCTTTGATTAATAATAGTATAGAATTGGTTCAAGTGACATTGTATGCAAATAGTAAAAAATAGAGTTGAGTATGTCACTAATTTTCTATATAAGTAAGCTCTTTAAGAATATATTTGAATAGGTTAATTATGTTTCTCTGACAAAAGATAGACTAAAAAACTAAGTCAGCCTAGTTAATTGTAGGGTTGTAGTTTTGAAGACTGCTAACTTGTGAAAAATAAAACTAAAGGAAGAAATTAAATTATAGAGAGATGAGAAAGGAAAATTGGTGGGTTTTAAGATGATATATATTGAAAATTTTATGATGTATTGATTAATTGATGCATTTAGATTATGCCAACTAGGTTGAATAGTTCAACCAAGTTATACTAAACCATGTGTGTTAAAGAATAATAATGAACATAATTGACCTATTTGATAATGTTAGTTAACTTTTATGTTGGGAAAATAAAATAGTAAACATATTTGACCTATTTTATAGTGTATGATAATGTATAATTGAATAAGAATAATTTGTTGAACTTCTCAATCCAGTAACCTATAACTGATGAATACTTGCACAAATAGAGTAGAGTCATTTTAAAGAGAATATGAGTTAAATTTACACACCAAAAATTAGAAATATACTAACTAGTTTGATAAAGTACTTCAAATATAGAAAAATATAATATAATGATAAAAAATGATGGCATGAAATAAAATTCACAAGGGTTAGTTTCACATCAGGTTCACCAAAATGTATGTAAAGGGAAATGCAACTGATCTATAAATAAATCACATCTTAGAGAACATAAATCCTAATTACACTTCTAATTATTGTTACATTATATATTTTGGGTCATGACCAAAATGGCTCTACTAGACCTAGACAATGGATCTATTACCATAATTAAATTACTAGGGAGGGTTCCAAATCCTCCAGTTAAGCAAAACTATGCAATAACCCTAAATGGGTCGTATGTTTTCATATTCACTAATGTATAAATGATAAAATTAAAGTAAAATTCTAGTATAGTTCTCACCAAATTTTTTGGCACAAAATGGGGGTAATAAATATAAAAATTAAACATGCATAGAAGACATATACTCACATCAATGTCTACATAATCATAATGCATGTGAGAGAACTAGAAATACAAATCTATATACTCTTAAAAAGGAGAAATAGAGTTAAGAATACTTACATTTAAATATGAATACACCAAGCCTCAATCTCTCCCTTGGCCAAGGTTTTTTGTAAGAAGTTGTTGTGGTATGTATGGATGACAAGGATAAATCAACTCTAGGTTACATAACCTATTTATGCATCCAAAAGACTTCTCCACAAGACAATATTCATATCTACAAAGAAAGTATGAAACCCTAAGCTATTTTCCTCAATCATAATGGTGGATAATTAGATGTGAAATATAAATATCTTATTCTTATATTATTTTATAAATTATGAAATGAGAGTGTCTATATAGTTGAATATAACCCTACTCATTTTCTAAAGTTTACCCAATAGGGTCAGCGCAATCGACTCTATGTCATTAGTAAAAAAATATAATTAGGTCCAAGTTTATGTTAGATATGGGATGACCTATACCCTAAATGATTTTTCTTAATTAGATTATATGGTCAATGGGGATGATAGTGTATTGTAAACCATCAAAAATGAGTTTAGGCTAGGGAAGGGTGATTAAAGGTACAAAATGACTAGAGGAGTGTGAAAGATAGGAGGTAAAGCTTAGGTGAATGTTTTAAGGAGATGGTTATGAAAATATGAAGTGGTATTAAAGGGAAAATAATATTGTAAACCATCGATGGTCTACCCGCACCTTTCCAAATGCACCCCTTAATGTGTGCACATAGAGAGATTGAGACCTGATGGGTTCCTATAAGAGAAAAAGAATCAGTAATTTCATATAGTTTGAAAAAATTATTATTATACACTAAGTATATTATCCTCTTTGGCAATTTCCATATTTAGCAATTAAAATTTAAAATTTAGCTTTATTATTATACATTTAGATTCATGCTTCATTGTAATGCATAATGATATGAATTATTACATATACATAGTTAATATGTTATTAGGGTTAGCATTAATCATAAAAAGAGTAAAACATATTGTAAAAACCTAGATAAACCTTAAGGTTTCATACTTATTTCTATGGTTTTAAAATTTATAACTTATGATTTCATTTATAGATTTGATTTTTAATTTTCCCTAAAATCAAAAAAATTACATGGTTGTAATGGATGTACAAATTTTCTATTTTATGATTCAGTATATGATTTTAATTATTACATGTTTTTTACTATGATATGAAAAATATGAAACAACTATGTAATACCATGTATCTAATCTTTGTACTCATAAGGCTAAAATAACTAATGAATAATCTCAAACCTTTCTCAATTCATATTGTTGTAGTATTTAATCTGATTTTCTTGTTGTTACCATTAGACGTCAAAGATCATGCATGAATCCATATGTTCTTACTTCATTTTTACATTTAAATTATCTCAACTACTATCTCACCCCCATTATTCACCCATGGATTATAATGGGTTCAATGGTCCACACCATCACTAATAAAAGAGGTAATATTACCCGCTATGAATAGTAGAATGCCATTAATTCAAACCAAAGGGTATGATATCATTAATAAAGTGAAAAACACATGTTATCAACCTAGATAACACCCATTTCAAGTCAAAATTCTCAGATCTAATTCATATCTAGCCTCACATTGGAATATTCTAAGGTTATGGGAGACCTGCACTTAGACCAAACCTCTAGTTATGAGACTAGCTCCTCTAAATATGTGAATTTAGTATAAATTAATAAAACTATTTTATTTTCGGATGAAAATATTAATGAAGGAACTAAAAGGGAAATCTATGCTATGATGGTTATGCACTTGAATAGTTATTGATCCTCTATAAAATTTGAAACTTAGGCACACATATGAATCAAAATGGAACAATTTATCAACTTTACTTTCCTAGATCAGTCCTAAATATCATTTTTTCAAATCAATTTTTGAAAGAAGGTTTGTAAATTGAAAGATGAGGAATGAAGGTCTCTAAAGACACTATATACTAACATTATTCAAAACAATTTTTGTTCTTAAATCTTTGAGTTATTTGTAAAGGATGAAATAATAGTAGTAGGTGAGAAAAGGACATGAAAAAGTAGATAATTATCACACTTATATTAAAATAAACAATAAAAATTACACACTATAACCAATAATTAATAAACAACTACTTTCTTTATTGACTTTTGGTAAAAGTTACAATTTCTATATAGTTTATCTCTACTAGCCCGAGGGATCCTAAGAAGGCCTAAAGGCTTGAATATATAGAAAAATTGAGAATTTATATCCAATATGGTGTAGAGGATATAAGGATAATTAAATTATATATTAACTCTAGTCAATTTCATTTATAATTTTACAAATAATTATCTTTCTAGACATTTCCTTGTGTTTAGTGCCTTACATGATGATTGCATGAATTTTTCGTGATATTTTGCATTGGAAACAAGGTGGTGGGCCCATTTTGTCTTATCCAAGATCCTCATATAGTATGATATTCCATTATTTATTTCTACAACTGATGTTGAAGTGAGTTGGCTCATGCGTTGGAACTCAAGATGAGTTGTGCATGTATATGAAGTAGTTGAAGCCCAGTTAACTCATGAAAAGGACTAGTTAAGCTTATATTTGACATAAAATATTAAATTTTCATGATGTGGAAGAATTTAATAGGAGTTAAAACTCTATACTATCTCTTATCAACAAACTTGAATGCCACTCTTCTCCCCTTAATTGAATAAATAGGCTTACTGGGCCAAAATTGACCTAGTAGCCTAATTTATATACTTGGTGGACACTATAACATAAAAATTACCTCAAAAAACTACAAAAAGGATTAATTAAAGACATGAATATATGAATTATATCATGAAAATAATCCTTGGCTTGAAAGATCTTGAAATTAAACAAACAGATTGACTAGGCTAGCTTTTCCTTCATTTACTATAGAGTGGACATTTTATATGAGATCCCAAGGACAAATTTAGGAATATTTTTGACTAGAGGATGATTTTATGATGAATAAAAAGATCCAAACTTTGATATCCATGGGTTTGAATTATTGTAAACTACATTGTACCTCTATTTTTGTGCTTTTTCTTCTCAAAAACCTATTTTTTCCAAATCCATACAATCAGTAGACATGGACATGAATATATGAGAGTATAATTCATTATCCATGTCATAGTAAATAATTTTTAATGAGTTTGGATGCATAATTCTTCAATTTCTACAAATATGTCTGCTAGTGAGGTTTTTCAAGGGTTTAAGAGTGCTCTGGGTTATTAAAAATTGTTCATAAATTTTGGGTCCTAAAAATATAAATAAATGACACAAAATATTAGTGTACTAGTCCATTTAACACCCTAAAGTTCCTCATCTACCCATGAAAATGGTGTGTTCTAGGGTGAACATGTGAAAACTCATCTCAAAGTGGAAAATAGGCTTTATCGGTAGTGTCTCTTACTCCCTAACCAAGATGATCAATTATACTACTTTCATGTGTCTCAAACTTATAATACATATTTTAGGCCCTTATAATGATGTTCATGATTATTTAGAGTGCCCTCATAACCTTGATTTAGATCCTTTTACCCCCTTTTGATGCCTTATCTAGTGTTGTCAAGAACAAGCATAGGTGTCTGCATAGTGTCATCAATATATTGACTTCTTGATGAGTTTATAGGATCTTATATAATTTATTGAACATTAATGACCTATATATGATTCTCTGGAGTCATTATATAAGCTTGATCAAGCCATCCTTCTTCACCTTGCATAAAAACAACTCCTTGTTTTGACTTGTAGACCTATCTACACATGAAAATGAACTAAATAACCCTTTTTATGGATTTTTAAGTGTTCTTGAGAGATTTTAGGAGTCTATTATTTTTTCTCTAAACCTTTGAATGTGAAATTACCCTTTCTACCCTTGTTTTTAGACTCAAAATTGACTCTTTTTACATAGTTTGTATAGCTTAGGTACTTTACATTCAAACCAACTAGTTATAGAGGTCATTAGGGGAGTTGATAAGACCTTAAATTTAATTTAATATCTCAAACTCATCAACTGGAAGCATAATTTGTCTTTTTTTCTCTACTCGGTGGCTAAGAGGATTTTGTAAGGGTTTTAGAGGTCTAGATCTTCTTAAGGATTATTCATAGTGTATGAACCTCTAATGGGAAACTAATTTCCATTAAAATTAATTATTTTTACCCCCTCAATAACATTTAAAATCATGAACTCCCATGAAAAAGGCTCTTCAAGATATATACATAGTGTAAATGGGTTTCAAGAGGCTACCAAGATTATGTATGTAAGAAAGGAGTGGTTTCAGAACAATTTTTTTTTCAAATTTATTCACTATTAAAACTTATCCAATGTTTTAATGACTCTTCACCATGTCTCAATGTCCATAAATTTAATAAAAGCTTCATGAAAGAGTCTAAAAGGAGGACTATGTGCCTTGAGGGTTTGGTTCCTATCTACTTACTTTAGCCTTGAAGGGAATGGTTTGCATAGATTATGGAGTGGGATAATGTATAAAAATGTGTTTTAAGACTTTATAACATCCTTAAATTCTTTAAAATATCTTACATTGAATTTTCAACCCTATTTTCACTTGTATGCACCTTAAAAATTTGCCTTCTCCAACTCTGACTGTGATTATAAAGGCAACTAATTGTGTAAAAATAGTGAATGGTTCCATTCATAATTTGAATTTAACAATATTATTTATAGGTATAAAAATTCATGATGACCAATCCACCAAATTTAATGCCTAGAGGATTCATATTTTGGCCTATAGGTTCTTTCTACTAAAAGTTACCTTGAGCTCCCTGTGTTTTCATGTCTCACTAGGCATATGATTTTGTTTTTACTCATTTACACCTTAGATTGAGATTTAAAATAGTTAATATTATTTTAATAAGTCCTAAAAATCCTCCTTATATTGGAATCATCTTCCATTGGTCAACATATAGACCTATGCAAACTTTCCTAGGCCTTAGCTCTTCAAGAAGTCCCATCATAACTATATGCCAATAGTGATGAAGGTGGTAATTTTGAGGTGCAGAGGTGTATAGTAGATATTTAATATTATTTTATTACTCTTTATACCATTTTTAACATCCCTTATATGCTCTTTCTAGCCATTTGACACCTCAAACTATGTTATTAGGCCTTTACATAGTCAAAATCCATGCAATCATGTACTATCACATTTATGCTTGGTAGTGCTTAACTACTCTTGATAAAGGTATTGGAGATGTAAAAATATCACTTTTACTTACTTAATATCTCATAGACCTCACTTGACATTAATGGATGGTTTTTATCTTTTTCACCTTAGGGGATATGATTATGTGAGAAGGTAATGCCATTTATATGGTTTTAGGTGATCTTGACAGTTGACCTTGACTATGTGAAAGTATTTTGATGCCCATCATGATGTCTTGAATTAATTATCATACATAATATTTAAAAATATTCATTCATTGGATATGAAACTCCTCATATACTACTATGCCAATAACTTGAATGAACTTATAGGAAAGCTTGTGTTCTTGTGTCTATAGGTGTATGTTTGAGGTGAAATGACTGACTCATATCCTTGAGAATTACCCTAATCCTCCTAATGATCTTATATAATAATTTTTATTTTTATACCTTATCTTGAACTTGAAATTAAACATGAAACCTCCTTTATAGATCATTGTACCATCCTTGCATGAATTTGATATAACCTTTTATTAGTATGATTGTAAGTGATGCTCTATGAGAGTTTGGTTGAGTTGTGTGTCATTATAATTTTATGGATTGATGAAGAATATTGAAAATTTTTATGAGACCATAATAATGTACAAAACCATATGAAATTCATGCCAAATGATAACACCTCACAATCTTCTCCTTTATCCTTATTGACTTTGCATGATGATTTTAGGTCCTTGTATAAACTGTAGCAGGATTTAGACCCTAGATAGTTTTAAAATAAGTAATAATAGGTGTGATCATGTCCTTCACATGTCAAATGGTCTCAAAATAATCTCAATAACCTCCTTGAATGGTTTATACCCTTGAAGTCTTTTTAATGCACTATCTCTCTTTCTTGACTATAACTCATTCTTGAGGTTGGATGTAGGTCTCTATTTATTCTTCCTAAGCCATATATGAACTTTGAATGTGTTTTTATTTAGATTTTTCATTATTTTAACATTTAACTATTTATTCATGTATTTGGTTAATCCAAGTAGCCTCCACAAGCCTAGAAAAGGTCTTAATACTGTCAAACCCCTTACTGTAGCATATTTTGACTTGAAACCAAGCATGTAGGTGTCTCAAGGACACTTGATTGATTTATTAAAGGATGATTTATTAGGCTTGTAACATGTATTAAGGAAAAATATGGATTGAAAACCATTTTATGGCACATCAACCTTCACCTATGCATTAATGTTATGACAAAACATCTTAAAATATTATGTCCTTTATCATTGTAGATGACTGTACTTGCACCATATTTATGATTAGAGTTTGAATTAGACCCTACAGAGTTTGAAAACACAAATATGCTCCTAGTATCACTTGAGAAGATATATTTGACCAAATATTTTGAACAAAACATCCTTTAACCCCTCTTAATCATTATTATTCTTGAGGAACTCATGACTGTTGGTGTCATGACTATGTAGAGCTCATTTTTGATTATAGGTAGTGCTTTATGAGTCTACATATCTTCATATTGAGTGACCATAATCCCATTCAATGTTTTTTACTCCTATTTATGATGGATTCATGATATGGAGATGAATGGAAGGGGGAATTATGGATGAGAGATGGAAACCATGAATTAAGGGTGAAAGAAGCATGATCCCATTGAGAAATGGTAGTGTATGATATTGATCATGGATATGAAACAAGATGGAGTGAAAATAGCATGAAATGGAAATATTAGAGTCACCTTGGAGGATCCTATACAATCATTATCCCCTACCACATATATCAATTTGGAGGCCATTCAAGGAAGATAAAAGGTTGAATTTGAAACCTAGGAATATGCTAAGTACCTTAACAAATGTTCAAAAACCTTAACATTTACTAAAAGTGACTTTTGATATGCTTTTGAGAGCCATTTATGGGATTTTGATATGAAACTTTTAAATAATATCTTGATAAACATGCATGAGGGACATATGAATATGATTGAAATCCCTAGCAAGAAGAAAATAAAAAATCTTGAAAACCCTTTTCTCTATCCTAAACTATACAATTCTCATTTAGAAGCATGATAAACTAAAAATTTTCACTCTCTTATTTTATTGAGATCTATTTATACCTCACATATGTGAAATATAACTGATGGAAGCCATGGAAGGGTTATTCATGTCCTTGATAAGATGTGTACACTTAAATTTTATTGATATGATGCCCTGATGAGGAGAAATAATAGAGAACTGACTACCTTCATATATTCAAGATTGTTGATAATTTAATGATCTCAGTAATGACAAGAATTTTTGGATGGAAGGGCGATGGCAGTGAATGAAGAAGTGATGGGTGGCCCATCGAATGGCCCCAGGAAGGACGTGCCTTTGCCTGGGGTGGGATATCTAGGACCAGAGAAGTATGTGAACAGTGACTGCTCAAAGCTGAGCAAAGTCAATAGTTGTCTTTTAAGAAGCCAGGACCAACCTGTTCTGGTCATATCCCCTAATTATATGTAGGAGGATGTGGAGTATCTTTCTTCACACACTCTGATATGTAAATTCTTGAGAATTTGAATCTCTCTAACTGCCTTAGAAGCCTGGATTCGACACTCCTAGCAGGTCATAGTTACTTTTTGGTGAATTTTTCTTCTATTTCAGATTGAAATAGAATTTTCAAAGGGGGCCCTTAATTCTATGAGTGGGTGGGGCTCTTTCTCAAACCCTGACATCCAGGGTTCAATTCGGTGGAAGAGCTCCCAGTGTGTGTACTAGTCTAGGTTCACCTACCAAGACTACCCTTGGAATTCTGGCAGGAGGACATCCTCAGGCAGATTGCTGCCACATTGGCAACCCCAACAACTATTTCCCATCAATCACTAGAAATAAAGGTAATTTCATATGCCCATGTTTGTGTGGACAATGATTTGAATAATTCGTTACCAGACTCCATGGAAATCTATATGGTTTCCTCATCATGGATACAACAGTTAGATTATGAATCTATTCCATTCTGATGCCGTATCTACCATATATATGGCCATTTGCATCACCAATGCTGAAGGGCTGCCAATGACAATGAGACTGGTCTTAAATCCTTAGTGCCAATTTTTGCTGCTATTGGCAAAGGAAATGGATGCTCGACGCTTATTGATAATGCAAAATCCCAGCCAGACAGGGTGGATAAAGGGAAAAACCCTGTAGTCTCTATAGGTATGGCGCAAGGATCAGCTAAACATAAGGGTGTGGAGATGGATGGGTTCATACCAGTCAAGAGACAGGGGAAAGGAAGAAATCAGAAACATAAGAATGCTGACTGACAGGTTGATTTGGGCTTCAACAGATTTGAAGCACTTGACTGCATGGCCATTGAGGATGGCATTCCAATAGAGCCCCAGGTGGAAACGCTTGAGGGAGATAAAATACTCACAGGACCTAATGAGGTATAGGACATGTTGTTTCAACCAACTTTGGTGAGCTATTTAAGAATGGAGGAGGAGGCACATGAGGCTCTTCATGACCTACCAGACAAGGAAACTAGATGGGCTGATTTTCTTAAGGAAAATGAAACCGACAGGAAAGAAAAAGGGCCAGCCTCAACACTTGGTTTAATGCATTGAACTTTCAAGAATGGCACCTCTTCTACTCCTTCCAAAGCTGGGAGAAGAAAGGAGCAAGAAAGGCTCAAACTTGTAGGTGATTTACTGGTGGAATCAGGGGTTGTCAAAACCTTAGATGAGCACTTCCCCCAATCCACTCAATGATTGTCTTATCATGAAATGTAAGGGGTTTAAATAGTTTCCCCAGACAAAAAGCTATACGTAGATTGGTGATGGAACACTCTTTGGATATTCTCTGTATTCAAGAGACCAAATTGTCTATTGACTCATTGTTCACCTGTATGCCAAACTTATGGTCATCTGGCCATTGTCAAGGTATATGTGTTGCGGGGAACTCTGGAGGGATTTATATGTGCTGGGATCTGAGGAAAGTAGCACCAATCCATTGGGTTTCCTTCCTTTCTGCCATTTCTATGGTTGCCTCTTCCCTTGAAAATGGGGAACTCATTTTGGTGACCACTATTTATGCACCTGTGGATACTGAGGGACAAATTCAGCTTTGGGCGCATATTTGTTATGTTCGAACCTGCTATCCGTACCTTCGATGGATTGTAGCTAGGGATTTTAATGCGGTTCTATGTTTGGAGGAGAAAAGAGGTGGGCTGAATTGGCTAGGGCCATCTTCTGAGTGTTTTTGACATAATGTGGAGCGGTTGCGTCTTTCATATGTCAAACCTTCAAATGGGCTATTCACGTGGAGCAATAAAAGAGTAGGTAATGCTGCCATCTCTGAACGTTTGGATAGATTTTTAATTTCTTGTTTCTAGCAATCTAGTGCTATCTCTCTTAATTCTAAAATATTGGTTTGGAGAGGCTCTGATCATTGGCCTATCAAGCTATCCACCAGTTCTATTGTGGGACCCAAAAAGCATCCATTTAAATTCTAGCTGATGTGGTTGCGTGACCCATCTCTCCATGACCTCATTGGACAATGGTTGAGACAGGGAAGTCCCGCTTATGGTACAACCATGTATTTAGTCCTTAAAAAGATACAGTATGTAAAAAGAAAGTTGCAAATCTAGAATCATAATTATTTTGGCAATTTACATAGTATGAAGAAGAAGGCTCGAGATTGGCTAGATGGGATAACTAGACAAATAAGATATGGTGGATTCTCGAATGAGCTCCGGGAGGAGGAATTTAAAGTAGTGAAAACCTTAGAGGAGTGGGAACTTAGAGAAGAAATCTATTGGAAGCAGAAGGCTAGGATTGACTGGCTCTAGGAAGGGGACAAAAACATGGCTTTTTTCCATAAGTCTATCCAAGGAAGGTGTAATATGAACTTTATTTCTTCTCTTGTTACTCAAGATGGGCTGCACCTTACCTCTACTCAAGATATCAACAGGGAGGCTATCCGGTTCTTTTTAGCTCTCTTTGCTAGAATCCTCTGCCTGAGGAGTTGGCTGAAAACACAGTTTTATCATGCATACCTTCAGTGGTGATGGCAGAAATGAATGAGGTTCTCATGAGACCGATTAGCTTGGCTGAGGTCGAAGAGGCAGTGTTCAGTATGAAGAGAGGCAAAGCCCCTGGACCGGATGAATTCCCAGCCAAATTCTTTCAGGATTTCTGGGACATCATTAAACAGGACATGATGAATGTCATTCAAGAGTTATATTCTAACAAAGAAATGCTTAAAGAAATGAATGCCACTTTCTTGGTCCTGATCCCTAAGCAAGATCAGGCTCAGAGACTTGATTTGTTCAGGCCCATAGCGCTCTGTAATGTTATCTATAAAATCATTTCAAAGTTGATTGCTCAGAGGCTTAAAGGGTACCTTCCCAAACTCATCTCTGAAGAGCAAGGGGCTTTTGTGGCAGGCAAATAGATTCTAGATGGATTGGTTGTTGCTTCGGAAGCTATCCATTCTATGAGCATGTCTCAGGAATGAGCCATGTTTATCAAGCTCGATCTTGCCAAAGCTTATGATAGGGTTAGCTAGAGATTTCTACACAAATTCCTTTTGGCATTTAGCTTTAATCAAGAATGGATTGACTGGGTGATGAGTGGTATTACTACGCCCTCCTTTTTGGTCCTTATCAATGGGAATCCGTCAGAGCTCATTGCGGCTTCAAGAGGCCTTCGTCAAGGAGATCCGCTATCTCCTTACTTGTTTATTATTCTGGCTGAGGGCCTCAGATGCCTTCTCAAACATTGCATCTCCCAAAATATGCTGCATGGGTGGAGGTGGGGGAATGGGATCACTACACTGACTCACCTCCAATTTGTTGATGACACCATCCTTGTAGGTAGAGCAAGAATTCAGGAAGCGGAATCCTTCCAGCTCAATCTTGACACCTATCTAGAGGCTTCAAGGTAGAAAATTAATGAACAAAAGTCTTCTATTTTCTTTTTTAACACTCCTATTCAGAAGAGGATTGCTACCATTTTAAGGTTTGAGATTCAAGCCCTTCCAGTGATTTACCTTGGAATTCCCATTGTGGTAGGAAAGCAGCCTAGGTTGTTCTGGCAAAATATTTTGGACAAACTTAGGCAAAAAGTTGGTCATTGGACCCATAGGTGGCTCTCTATGGCAGGAAGAGTGACTCTTCTTCAATCTATTATTCAAGCGCTGCCCATCTACTGTTGTATGATCCAGGCTACCCCTGTGTACTTCTTGAAGGAATTTGATGCCCTTTCTAGACAATTCCTTTAGAGCGGTAACCTGCATAATGCTAAATGGAGCCTTATCAATTGGGCTACTGTGTGTCATCCTAAGCACGAAGGAGGGATAAGATTGTGACCTGTTATTTTGGCCAGTCAAGCCCTTGCTGCCAAGCTCTATTGGAGATCATGTGCCAACCATTCTGCTCTATGGGCCCGTATTTTGACTGGTAAGTATTTTCCTGGCATTGAATCCCAACATATACCCAGGCTCCCTCTTGAGGGGAGAGGGTCGATGGTTTGGAAGACTCTCAAGCTTGGCACTCAGCTCATCAAAAGCAGTCTTTTCTATATTTTCAATAGCAGGAGGGAGGCTCTCTTTTGGAGAGATTCTTGGGATGGTACATCATCCCTCTTATATTCTCATCTGCACCTACAGGCCCTTAGCGATTCTTTTCACACTGCTAGTTGGCATACAATGGCACACTACAAGGAAGCTTATAACATGGGCACGACCATTGGTTATAGGTGGAAAAATTCCTCTGATTGGCCGTCGAGAGGTTTTGAAGAGGAGAGGTGAGAACTTACTTAGATTCTTGATTCCAAAAGATGTAGCTCCCATTAAGGGAGAGATGGTCTTACCTAGGGGGGTGATGCTATGGGGCAGTATACTATTTCTTCTGGTTATAAGGCCTTGACGAAACAATTCCCTGTTGGTGGCCAGTTCGCATGGGGGAAGAAAATCTGGAACAGGGCTGCTTGGCCGAAGTGCAACTTCTTTCTATGGCTGCTTACTTACAACAGATGTCTTACCTGGGACAATCTATGTAAGAGGGGTTTCCAAGGGCCTTCAATCTGTGTTTTGTGTCACAACAATGAGGAAATGAGATCGCATCTATTTTTTCAATGTGAGTATGCTAAGCGACTTTGGCATCTATGGTGGAATGCCTGGGGCTCTACTTGCTAGCATGTTTCTTCATTGGATGAGTTTTGGGATCAACTTGGCCAAGCTCCTTCAAAGTTTTCTCTCCTCCAAAATGCTTGCATTGTTGGTCCCTCTTTTATATTCTGGAATTTATGGCTCAAATGAAATAGAAGGGTCTTCAGGGGCACACAACTGGGAATGAATGTTTTGTGGATGAAAATCATTAACTCAATACAAGAGACCTTGCACACGAAGTGTGGGGAGCGTAACACTTTAGATCATGAAGATGCCGCCAGATGCCTTTGCCTAGGCTTGGACCCGACTCCTACCCACGTGGCTGAGGTGAGCAGTCCTTTGGCGGCTCGCAATAGGAAGTGGTCAAAGCCTGTTAGTAGAATAGGGTACTGGACCCCTCCTAAAGAGGGGGGTATAAAAATTAATCTAGATGGCTCCTCTCGTGGGAACCCAGGGGAGGCCGGTATAGGAGGCATTGGTCAGGACTGGACCAAAAAAATCTAGCTTCTCTTCTCCATTTACAAAGGCCATCAGACGAACAACCTCATGGAAGCCATGGCCATCCTGGAGGTGGTGAAATAATGATGTCAAAATGGTTTGGAAAATATTATTTGCAAATCAGATTCACAAGTCGTTATTAATTTGCTGAATAGAAGTGATCCTAGTAAGGTGAACTAGCAATTACAGAGAGTTATTCATCATATTCTGTAGCTAAGTACTTCTCTGTAGTCTATTTCCTTCATACACATCCCCCATGAGTGGAATCATGTTGCGGATTGTCTTGCTAAGTGGGCCTCAGAAAATGGGCCCTCCTAGAATATTGCTGAGCTAAAAATGCTTCCTATGGGATTATATCAGCAGTTGGTCCAACTTGTGGACCAGGAGAATGAATTGTAACCTTTGTCACGTTTGTGTTTTTAATAAATTTTTACCCCTCTTTTAGTTATTCAAGATTGTTGATGTATGCATTAAATTAAAAGTAATAATTAATTAAGGAGAAATAACCAATTTGAGAACCACTTGATCGAGTGGAAATATCTTTGAGTCTATTTTCTTTGGCCAAAATTGCAAACCTAGATTTCTTCTTTCATGGTTATACCACCTGCAAACTTGAAAAGCTCTCCCTATGTGTCAACTAGCAAGGTGAATGGAATATACTATTTTTTATTCTATATTAAAATATTTTTCATTTAAATTATTATGTAACAATTTATATGTCCTTATCCCTCTTATCATGGCTTTAGTTGTATAGAATGGCCATACAAATATGTACTTTGCTTGAAATATGCATGAAAAGGGCATTTTTATCCTTTTATTCCTAAATTAAGTCTTCAACAATAAAAAATAGAATATTATATAAGGAACATGAGTCAAAAAAACATGTTAAGATAATTTTTAAGTCATTTTACACATTTATATGGCCAAAATTGGCACATGGGAGCCTAAACTCGCATAAAGTGACTTTTTCCAAATATGAAACTTTATGAATAATATAAATTCAAATATAAAAATGTGTTAAAGGGTATTTTGACTAATTTAATGGCCTCTTATTACAATATTTTACTTTTAAATATCAAAATTTGTTCTTTTAGGCAAAATAAACATATTTTTTCAAAGGACAACTATCACTGAATGTTATATAAGTATATCATATCCTTACAAAAGGATTTAAATATACTTTTGATAAATTTATATCACATTTTATAGTTTATATCTCATTTAATACCTTACATATAATGAATTATGCTAGAAAACTTCATGATAAGTCATCAACTATCCTCTTTTCACCATCTTCTTCAGAGTAATTTCATATCATAGAAGCAATTGAAACTCTATAGAAACCTTAGAATTAAAATTTAAACAATTAAAATGACACTAAACAAGTCACTCTTGAATTTATGAATAAGACACTATGATGACATGAAATTTTTTTATTATAGGGATTGAAATTTGGCCTTGACAGGCTAAATTGCCAACAACACCCATTATAATATTTCCATCCTTGAATTACTTGAGAGATACATTATTTCCGTGGATATCCTATATGAGTAATTTATTGAGACAACTCTCCAAAAATATACATAACATGTATACTTTTCATCCATTTTGAATACTTTAAAGGATAGTGAGGAATTGATTTCATTTAAAAAGGAATAATGACACACTAAAAAATAATAGAGAGAAATCTAGTATTGTTAATTCAATGTCAATACAAACTAAAGTATTAAAACATATATTGATATATAATCTATTAGGTAATGGATATATAAAACATAATCTTATTACAATAATTGGGTATCCATATGCATACTATTAAAAAATAAAATAAAATAGTAAAAGGATTTGATGATATCAAATGTAAGATACTATTAATATCATTGGATGCAAAAGTATCACCCAAAATATTTCCTAATCTATTTTAGGTCATGCATATTAATATTCCTTATAATTTTATCTTTATCAACCTTGGATAAATATTATGGAAGAAGTAACATATACACTACATAGGTGTGTTAAATTAATGTATGTTGTATATTTGTATATATGCCTAATAGATAATGATCCCTTTAACTATTTTAAAAGGAATAAAATAAATAATGGGGCTTATTCACAAGAAAATTTTATGAATTCCTCTATAGTACCTCCATCATATCATACACCAGTAGATAAAAATTCATACATTTGAGATTATAAAATCAACCAAATAAAATCACCACAAGTTAATGTCAATTAAATTGAAATAATTGTATTTCTATTTATTTTTTTGAATTTTAAAAATCCTAATTACATAGTCATAGATTTATATTATAGTGATGATAATACCAATGATATGCAATATAATATAGATGATCACTTGCACAATGTAAATTTCAATTATCTTGATTTTTATGAGTACCTATATCATAATATGTTTACACCTATTGGTTCTGTAGTGTATTGGGATAATTCATATACAAAATGAAATGATAATTATATTGTTTTTATTCAACCATAATCTATATGAAGAAATATAAAAATATAATTCAAAATAATCAACATGATTAGAATATAAATACTTGTTGCATTGTTAGCTCACCACAACAACAAAATAAAGTTAAAGCTTTATGTCTAATGGTTACATCACTTGAAGATAAATTTTCACATATACAAAATCCCCACCATGCTATTGTAAATTAAAAATTTGAATCTCCATTAAATATATTTTTTCATGAAAATATTCTATCTCAAGTATGGGTTCAAAATAGGATACACAATAATCAATGGTTACAATAGTTTGCACAAGGTTAATAAAAATCCAATTAAAGTTATAAGAGATTTGATTCAAATAAATTAGTCACTTTACCTCTAGTGTGTCATATAAATAAGTATACCTACTATTTTTATTACTATAGAATGCATGTAAATCTTACAAATAACTTTTTGGCATTACAATATCATATTCAAATCAAGGCATGATTGTAGTAAGATAATCACCAAAAAACCATGATACAAATAAGGCCAATACATTTTATTAATGAAACAAGTTTTTATTTATTGATCGAAGAACTTATTATGGTGAATTCCATTAATTGCCTCCTTAAATTACATACACATTTGTTTAAAAAAAGCATACAAAAAAAATTAAACATGTAAATATTCAAATAATAAAAAATTAGGACCTAAGAATGACATGAAAACTAATTTATGTTATTTAAATATGTTATTTATCACATGTTTAGTATAATAAATATCTTTTTTTATTCACATGCATTGTATTATATACACTATTCACATGTAAGACAAACACACACACACACACACACACACACACACACACACATTATGAATACATATATGTTAAACATTTGTATACCTAGGGGCCATGCCAATACTCAAGGAATATTATTTGATTGGTTACATTAATACATGTATATCTTTCTATGACCTTTTCATTCACCATGTTGAAAGTATTGATTTTTTATTCATGTAATGATATTAATTATAATTTATATAGTTTTGTATGGTATATTACTATATTATGCTTTGACATTGACATACATGTATGGTGTAGTATATCTAGCTCATTGTATGATTAATTGATGTTGTTTCTCTTTCATAATACTTAATTCATTTCTTACCTTTTTTGCATGCCTTGGCATTGTGTGTGGGACATTTATTATCCATTATTTTTGGAATTTGGAATTATGTGTAAAACATTAATTTCCATTTTTATGTCTGTTAGTATTATGTGTAACATTTATTATACATTTATTTTAGAACTTAACCTTGTTTGTTGAACATTTATTTTCCATTGTTTACATTCCTTGGTGTTTTTTTTTTTTTTTTTTGGTGAAAAATGTCTTAGGAGAGATGCCACATTTGGGTGAGACCCAAGGATGTACGGGTATATATTATACCTAAATCACCCAAAGATTGCACCTTGTTTACCCATTTTACATGTTGAAAGAATACGAATAAGACTAAACACACCTAGCCATAAGAAAATTAGTTACTAGACCATGCATATAGTGGCCAAGATTACAAAAAGTATTGATAACTTATGGAGCATGCATAAAACCATTTAAAAGGTACAAATAAAAAAGAGTCCAAATAAGTATAAAAGTGGAAACAAGACCCATCACCACAAAGAGAGAAGGAGAGAAAGTAACAAACAACTAAAGAGAATTGAACAATAACAATATCATCTAGAAGTGATAGAAACAATAATAATTGAGACTTGAGTGACCAATATTATTATTTTCTAGGGAAAACATTCGTAAAACCTCATCTCGCAGCCTAGACAACCACCATAAAGGAAGGGGACCATGTCCATTCACATTGGATTGATCAAGAACCAAATTAGCAAGTGTATAAGTTGCTTTATTGGTCTACCTAAGAGTATGAAAATAGACAACCACGTCAAAATTTTATTGCAAACATTGATTTTTGTAAAAAATTATTTGAATTATCCAATCCTTGGAATTATTAAGGCTAGGTTCTAAAAGCTATTGTATCCATAAATTAGAATCAAAAACCAACTAAAGGTATTACACCCACTTTCTAAGATATTATAATACCCTCCATAATAGATTGTCCCTCAACTAAATTTTTAGTAGAAATACCAATCCTATTTGATAAAATGTGAAAAAATCATTATAATTTTAATTAATACATCTAATACTAGCAGATCCATGATTCCCCCTTAAATCACCATCCATATGAATCTGATTGAAACTAATAATGGAAGTAAAGGAATGATTTTGATAAGAGAGATTAGCCTAGGGGTGGGGAGGAGAGAAAGCAATGTGTAGTTATTGAAGAATAAACATCCATAACTTTGAGGGAACACCAAGGTGTTTCAACATGTTCATCATTGATTCTCTAATATTTTTAAAGGTTCATTTCCAAATCCAACCACTATTTGTAATTTCATGTTTGAAGATCCTAGAATTTTGTTCCTTCCAAGTGTTCCATAATATTAGAATAACTCTAGTCCAAAAAATTTGATTGGGAAAAACATCAAACTAAAAAATATTGTGATAGTTCTGAAGTGGTTGAATTAGAGATGAAAAACCTATCAAAGGAATACCCAATATCTTTACCAAACATTTCCACAACTCAATGATGAAGGGACATAGGAAGAATATAGGATACACAGTTTCCTATGTAACTCACATCTTAAGGGACCATTGAATCTACTTTTCATAAGTTTATCTCCCAAAATAAATATTCCATAGAGTAACTAGAGAAAAAAACCTAATTTTAGACCAAAGATTATGATTCCATAATTGTTTAAATTTATTATTGAGAGATTGATCATAAGGAAGATAGAGTGAGTGATAACCATCAACATAATATAATATGCTATTAATGTAAGAGAGTGGAATGAAATGCCTCAAAGGCATGATGCAGAGAATTAAGGAGATGTTGATCTATTTATTGAATTTTTTTCATGTGAATTTATAACATTAGATAAATAAATAAAGATGAAATATAAATTTTAATCAATTGAACATGTTCATTTGCATGATCAACTAGTTTTAAAAAATCAACAAGGAATAGAGAAAATAAATAAAAGTAGAAGATTAATAAGCATAAAAGTAAAAGATAAATATAAGAATCTAGGAAGAATTAGAAGACAAAAAAGAAGTTTTATTTGAGCTAGAACTCAAATGTTTCCACTTGGGGAGTCTAATGTAGGTGTATCAACTTAGTAGGTTAATTTTTGTTAATCTTGGTGAAATTTGTCATTGATTAGGTGTATATAAATTTGTGTGGTCATGTGGAAAATTTTATATTCAATAGGATTCTAAATTTTGGTCATATAAGCTCTATTCTAGTTTTCCCACCAAAAGCAAGAAATTCAAAAAATTAAATCTATTGTAATGTTTTTTAATGTTGTAAAGAATTTGATATTTTATTAAGAGGTTATTAGGGTATTAACATATGTTTTTAAAGTATCTTAACCCTCAAATAAATGTAAATTTATCTTAAACCCAATCTAGATGCATCCAACATAGGTGGAAGACTAAATTAAGCTTGTTGGAATGAGTCCTAACATGATTTAGACATTCTTGTTACATGAAACAAGAAAAAATAAAGATTAGAAATAATGATAAGGTTTGAAGAAAAAATCAAACTAGTCAATAAAGTTTTTAAAAAAAGACTAGGACAAGAACATGAGAGGAGGCTTTTGTGTTTATTGGTGGTGTATTTCTATGATAGTTTGTAGGGTTTATGTATAAGTCTCAAGATAATATGAATAAAATAAATTAATTATGACTTTTTAATATCTCAGATTTATAAATGTGTAAGTTATTGTATTTGACTTTTCTAAAATATTTTTTTACAATTTTATTATATTTATTAAGTTGTAGACGTTTGCAAACATGATCTTTGATGTCACAGTTCAGAGAAGAAGTTAGTTTCTTTACTTTATGATTGATTGATATTGAAAGATAATTCTAAGGATAATATGAATATATATGGGTATTTATAAAATAATCATGAGTCATTTACATCTGATGAAAAATTTAAATTTCTCCAAATATTAGCTCTCAGATTGGACATAGATTACAAACCTTAAGTTAGGGTTTTAGGCCACTAAAACAATTGTATTTAAAAAACATCAAATAAACCTAAAATTTATACGATATATGTAAGGATATGTTTATAAGGTTTTGAACATTTTTTAAATGTTTGGAGTCACCTTATGAGTAATTTATTCAGAAAATATAGAAATGAGACCTACATACAATGTAATGAAAACCCAATCACTAAATATTTATTATCATAAAAATGAATTATCCAATCTATGTGAAATTTTGTACCAATGTAAAATACATTGTATTAGAGTATTAGTTGGTCTAACTTGATTTTTTCACATGTATGAAAATTTATTCAACAAACACAGTCAACAAGCCTATAGGTGTAGGTTTTAGAAGGGTTTATGAAGACTAAAAAGTGCATAACATTCAAATGTATTAAAATGAGATGAAAATTTGTATTACTTTTTAATAGGATTTTTATGACCTCAAAAAGTTATTTATATGCAAATAAATTACTATAAATAAATACATAAGTAAAACATATACTACATTCATAGTAAGAAAGTTAAAAAACCTTATTTTCGTACTACAAAAATCTCAATATATCAAAATGTAATCAACAAAATGACATTACAATTTTAATAGTAGTTGGATAATATTTTTAAAAATAATTTCAAGAGGTTTTATAGTTTTTGATAGATAGAGAGAGTTATGGTCAAAATTGAGACTTGTAGACCTAAGAACAAGGTCTAAAAATTAACATGTTATCTTTTTACAGGAATTAAGCATCTAGGAGGAGAAAAACCTATTAGATGAGTAAAAAAACAACTAAATGAATGATATAATATTTTTAAAATAATAAAAGAGTCAAATAAAAAATAATAAGAATAAAATATATGTGTAAGGAGTGTGATAGATCTAATAAGGGTCCAGAAAGACAAAATCTTAATAAAGTCTATATTTGTTATTTCTTGAAAGAATCCTATAAGTAAGAATTTTAAAATGTGTTTCTTTGGATTGATAGTATCAATAAGACTATAAATATATTATTTCAGTCACAAATAAATATAAGTATTAAATATTGTGTCAAGATTGAGTGTAGGGATAAGACAATCCTATTTAAGTGTAAGAAGCTTAGTTGAGGACCTAGAAGACCCGTGTTTACATTAGATTAAAATCAGAGATAAAATTAGAGAGTTTGATTACTCATTATAGTGTCTCAAGAGAGTGATAATTGATTTATTTTTATGATTTCTAAGTATTGATCTGATGATTAGGTGACTATGACCTTATGATTGATTTGTATTTATAGATAGCTTTTTTGATATTTTATGGTATGACTGACCTTTGAAAACTATCTATGAGTACTAAATGGAGACTTTATAATTTGTAAAAATAGTTGTTGAATGTTGCTATACACTAATAGTAAAATCATACACCTATGAAAAACCATAATTATCTCACTATTGCTAGTATTGTCTTGGTGTAAAAATTAGTAATATGAAGTATGGAGACAGTGTGCTTAGGCTTATAGAAGGTCATTGCACAGAATAGGGTAATCATCAATATGTATAGTTGGTAAATTGTGATTTTAAATATAATATTTGGGTAGATAGATAGGATAAACTATGCATGAGATTCAAATGTGCATGTGAAGTCCAAGTATGCCAAAATGTGTCAAATTTGATATTTATAACTATCTAATACTAGAATTAGGTGTCTAAAAGTTCTATTAACATTGAATTAGAGTAATATATTGATGAAAACCACAATAATAGAATAATGGTGGAGACTAATTTAGAGAGGAGAAACAACATTAAGGTTGGACAAAATAAATGTACAACACCATCCACATTACAATAAGTAGAAGATCAAGAAAATGATCACTAGGTAAACATATAAACCCAAATTAATTTTTTTTAAGAAATAATATAAAAAATTATAAATATACAAATATTAATTTATATTAATTTTAGGGTTCATGAATATTATATATATAATAATAATATTTGATCAATTTTAATATATAGTTAAATTTACAAAATGTGAAAATTTAAGAAAGATTTAGGGGATCAATTTTGAAATAGGCTAATATAGGGAAAATTTAGAAATTATTATTATTTTTTATATGAAATTAAGAAGTGTAGGTAAATTAATGACAATTTAGGATAACTATTATGAAAATTGCAACTCATGAAATAAATATCCATTATGTAATTAGACATTTAACTTAGAAAAATTCAAAATAATTTAAGTAAATTTGATAAAATTATGGAAAAAAAATGAAAAGTTAGGGTAACTTTTAAAAATTAGCTAAAAATCGACTAATTTTAGAAGAATTTGATAAATTACATTAAATTAATGAAAATTTTATAATTTAGGTAAAACTCAACATACTTATGGAAAACATAAACATTATACAAATTATGAAATTTTTAGAAAAATTTTTAATTTAAAAAAAATGTAGTGAAATTTCAAGAAAATTTAGATAAAACTCAAAATATTAGAATAAATTACATTAAAAAATTGTACAATGAGACCAAATCAAATTAACTAAGGGGGAAATAATGAAAATAAAAAAAATGAAAGGAAAATTGAAAAAAAAAATAATAATAATTTTAATTACTGATACTCACAAGTTTTGATTTAATTTATAAAATTTTAGGACAAATTAAAAAAAATTCTAAAATTGTTGGAAAGTTAATATAATCTAAGGCAAAATAAATAATATAGATTAAATTTAAGGCAAACTTGATAGATTTATGAAAAATTAAAAAAAAAGAAATTAGGATAAATTTAAGGTAAATTGTAGAAATCATGTTAAACTATTAAAGATATTATCAAGTAAAAATAAATATATTTGATAAAATTAACTAAATTATGACTATTTATAGAAAACTTGAAGTACTATGTTAAATTGGACAAAAATTAAATTTAAAATTAAATTAAAAAAGGTTTAAATAACTAAAATTCTTAAATTTAATGTAGTTTTGAAAAAATTATGGGGAATTCCATGAATTTGGGAAAATTAAGGAAAACCAGAACAAAAAAATATTAGGGGTAATTCTAAAAAACTGTGTAAAAATAGTAAAATAGGGAAATTTTAAGGAAATTTTCAAATATTAGGTTAAATTAAATAAAATAAAATTTAATAAAAAATCATTAGACTTAGGAAAAGATGCAAAATTTAGGTTCAATTTGACAAATTTAGCTGAAATTATAAAAATAAGGAAAATTTTCACTATTTTATGGAAAATACAATAAGTTATGTCAAACTAGATAAAAACATAATTTTTTAGCGAAAATTCAACAAAATTATAAAATTATAAAAAAGTAGAGAAATTTAGAGAAATTTTTAAAATTAATTTTGTAAATAGAAAATTTGGAAAATTAGTGAAAATTTGATAATTGAAGGTTAATTTCATAAAATTAGGATAAATCAAAGAAAATTTTAAATTTTAGGGGGCACTTAATAAATTTAGGAAAATTTCAATAAATTATGGAAAATTATAAAAATTTAGGGTACTTTTAATAAATTAAGTTACAGTATTGAAAATATATTAATATAGAAAATAAGAAAAAATACGAATAAAAATATTAATTATGAAAAATAAGAAATTGGATAAATTTAGGAAATTTCAGAAAAGGTTATATTAACAAAAAATTAAAACTTAGGATAAATGTAATCAATCTCAGCCAAGTTCAAAAATTGCAAGAAAAATTAAATTAAATTAAATTTTCAAAATTATAGAAAATTCAGAAGATTTTGGAAAAATTACATATAATATAGAAAATTGTGAAAATTTAGGGCAATTTCTAAAAATTAAGTCAAAATATTTGAAAACATTACAAAAAGGAAAAATTTGATAAAATGTAGAGTAATTCAAAAAATAAGGTTAAATTCGAGAAAATTTATAAATATAAGGAAACTTCAAAATATTAAAATACATTTAAAATGATATGGAAAGTTTAAATAATTTAATAAATTTTTTTAAAAATGTGAATATAGAAAAAATATGACAAAACATGCAAATTTTAAAAAAGGGCAAAGTTTGGGTAAATAAGGGAAAATTCAAAAAAACTAAAGAGCTTTATGAAAAAATATGTCAATCTAACAAAATTGATTAAAAAGTATACATTTTAAAAACTATAAGAAAATATAGAAAATTTGATAAAATAAGACATTTTGGATAAAATTAAATAAAATTAGGTAAATTAATATATTTGACAAATAATTTTTAATTTTTTTTTTTTGGAATAACAATAAAAAATAAAAATAAAAATTAAAGAAAATTATAATAAAATATTATCAAAGTTTTCATATTAATTTTTTTTTTAAAACATTATTGAAAATGGAAAACTTTAAGAACATTTGAAAAAAAAAAAACCAATAATTTTCAATTCTTTAATAATTTGTTTAGAAATAGTTTAAAAAAAAAGCTTTGCATGTATGGGTACCATTGATACACTTCACCCATACACACACCTACATTTCTCTCACTTACATTCCTCCCGTATGCCACCCACTTTTATTCTTCACATTCTCCATTTATCTAAATAAAATTCATAACTCTTTCCCTGCGTGCATGGGTTGTATATACAAGTAGTAAAATATTAATTTTCTTTTATGCATGGAATGTAAAAAACATTAAGCATTCTAGTGAAGAAAGAAGAAAAACAATATATTGCTGTATTCCTGAATAAATGTAAATCCTAGGTAGTAAACTAAATTCACGTAAATTTATGGATAGGTCAAGTTTTAAAATAATAGTAATAATCTAATTAATTAATAATTTAAATTATTATGTAATATTTTAATACGATAGATTTTTTTTCAAACATATGTTTTTATAATATAAGTTAAGTAGAAATGAGTTTTAATATGATGAGATGGATGGTATAAATAGAGACCTTGAAAATAATTTAGTAGAAGTAGACTAGAGAATTGCATGAAGGTAAATTTTGTTTTTTTATTTAGACATTTTTTGTTGATGTTTTTTTTTTAAATGTATATTTTATAATTACAAGTTTTAATATTTTTAAAAGGTAAACTAACCAAGTTATTACTTTTTAATTATTTATGTGCCCTCTCATTACAATATTGATCTTTGATAGAGGATTATTGAATAACAAGACAACCAAATTAAGGATTTCAACAAGAAAGTGATACATATGTTTTTTTTTAATAGGAAAAATGATGACCAATCCCATATATTATATGAACATTGAAGAGGCATGTATTCAGTTCATAAGTATCATAGTTTTAATTATTTTACATTAATAATTATGTTTGAGTTTAATTTTTAATCAAAATATAATTAAATATTATATTTTAATTTTCTAAAATAAAGATGATTATTATAAATATATCCAATTTTTATATAAGGTTTGCATCATTTTCTATGAATATATTTATATATAGAAGGAAATGGTTCTAATAAATTCCATTTGAAACAACTAAACTATTTAGATTAATTGTAAAAACAAATTAGATAATTTTATGTTTTATGTTTTTTTATAATATTTTTAACATTATTTTCATGTAGGCAAAACATGAAATGATCTTAGATTGTAAGTGGAAAAACACTTCAAATTATGAATGGGATGATCATAACTACTCTGGTTTTTCTCATTTAGATGATGCTTGTGTCGAACCCAAACAACTTAAAGAAATGGAAGTGTTGATACTATGGACAACTTGGGTGGTGTTATACAGAGTGTTTATAAATAGGGTAGCTAATAGACGTGGGATAATGTATATGATTATAATGACACAATATCTATGACCAATCATGACAACAAATTTCTGACTATTTTTTATATTATTATGATTTTTGCTTAATTATTATGTTTTTCCATTATCATGTTAAATTTATTATTATTATTTATATGTTTAAACTATATTTGTTTTCAAAGTTTTAATTTAAAACATGATAATTACACTTTTTTTTTTTTTTTTGGGTTATGTATAATTTTATAATTGACATTAACATTAATATCATATAATTATAATTATATGTTATAAGAATATTATATATATATATATATATATATATATATATATATATATATATATATATATATATATATATATATATATATATATATATATAAATAAAGATTAAATGTTGACTTGAGTTAGATATTACATTAACCTAATGTCAAAATAAATATTTAATTATGATTATATAATTAATAATATTAAATAAATATAATTAACGAAAAATATTATTTTTAAATATAATTATAAAGATTAAATTTAGACTTATGTCAAAAATTAATTCAACCTTATTTTGAATTTAAATTTAGAATTAGTGTCCCACTTAAATTCCACACTATTTTAGGCTAGCTAGTGTGATATTTAGTGTCACCTTTAATTTGTACCTAATGTCATTTTTAGTGTCGAATTAAATTCAAAACTATTGTGACACTTCAATTTAGACCTATTGTTACACTTAATGTTCAACATAGTGTCACACTTAAATTCAGACCTAGTGACATGCTTAAACTTAGACCAAGTCACATGCATAAACATGGATCAAGTGACAAACATAGATTCAAACCAAGTGTCAAAATTAAAGTAAAATCTAGTGAAAGACATGAAGTCACATGTAAATATGGATTTAAAGTCATTAAGAACTATTAGCAATGTCAAAAAGGATGAATTTTCCCACATAATCATAAAGTTAACTCTAACATCATCTAGGATCAACTACTAATGTCACAAGGGTGATATTAACAAGTAACATTGAGGTGGTGTTAGGTTGATGCTATGACTTCATTTATCCCCCTTTTTACGCCAACTTTTCATTTATGTAATATATATTCTAAATTAGGGATAGACTTAATATGTCTATTCAAATTTAATCCTAATTTAAGGTTCAAATTTGTCCTTTTAAATTATATTATTTAAAAAAATCAATGAAACTTAATGACCACTTAAAGATGACATAAATTTTAACTTCCTATAGTTAAATTGTTTTGGTGTAGGTATACTTAAAATGTGATTTTAATAAAGTTTTAATATTTGGTATTATATTAAAAATATTTTTTTATTGATAAGTTAAGTTTTTTTAATTGAATATATTCAAGTACAATGCTAAGAGTCCAAAAGACATGAAACTAGTCAAATAGAAACAAGCTCTAAGTAAGGAGCCGAAAAGTTTTATTTTGTGTAACCTGATACTTTAAAGCTGAGCTTATAGGAAAGTGACACTAAGTCTATGGAGAAGGTATTCAACTATCATATTCTTCTAAAACCTCCTCCACTTGATGGATTTCTTGGGCTCTATGGTTCTAAATGCAATGCTAGTGGTGTAGGTGCACCTTCATGTTCAACATATATTATACTATCTTGGTCTGCATGTTTTGCATACTTTCAATCTCATATATATTGAACCTGATCATTTTTTTCACCTGAGTGTGGATTATTTATTCCTTCTCATTATTTTCCATGATATTCTTGATATGAATTAGATTATTATTCAATACTTCTGTCATATTGTAATGTGCCATAAAAAATTCTAGGAATATTCTTGTCAAGGCTTCCATATCCTTCTAATACTCAATATCTTCATTGTTATACTTGATAAAGAAGTTATTGAAATAGGCTAAATTCTCCCTTAGTAATTGTATACTTATTATCACCTCTTTAAAGTTTTCAAAGATCTGGATTCCTTAATTAGAACCATTATTTTTTATTTCCAGAAATGGTTCTCCCGTTTTTACATCTCTACCATTCCTTGTTTCCTTTATTTTACTGTAAATTTTATTTTCAGATGGCCCTCCCTCTTTTGATCCATATTTTCTCCTTATAATGTCCGAACAGGACTTCTCCCTTACAAGATTGACCTTTAATTTTCTTTTCTTTTGGAACCCTTGATTTTGGTCCTTTATTTTAAGGCTTTCGATTCTCTTCATGTCTCTGATAATCACGAGTGAGTCCCTTTAATCGTAACGTTCCCAATTTTATTTTAAATCTAGCTTTAATCCAAGAAGAAGGCCTTTGAATTCCACAATGTTATTTATTTTTATCCCAATTCTCCCGATTCTCCCAAGTTGTGCTTTGAATCCCAATTGAAGTTTACTTTATACCCCATATTTTTATGGTACACATTTGAAAATTTTCCTAGTTATATCCCTTATCTTCTTATTACTTAGCCTTAAGGTATCATACATTTACCTAACCTGCACCTAATTTTTAAAGATTTTAACTTCGTCTAGACTAGCCTCCTTTTTTTCATCTATTTAGAGGTAGATAAAATATGACCAATGCTAGCCTCTAACCCCATCCATACTTTCTTATGGGTCTTATGTCTTCCATTGTGCTCAAATATTAAGTTATTTTATTTTATCCAAAATTTCCAAGTTAGGAGACTCGGTCATATACAAAAAGTATTTTTTACTTAATTACAACTATTTAATATTATTCATAATAAAACAATGTTTATGTTTGTCTGTGTGTGTGTGCATGCACGCGCGCGTGCATGTGTGTGTGTGTGTGTGTGTGTGTGTGTGTGTGTGTGTGTGTGTGTGTGTGTGTGTGTGTGTGTGTGTGTGTGTGTGTGTGTGTGTGTGTGTGTGTGTGTGTGTGTGTGTGTGTGTGTGTGTGTGTGTGTGTGTGTGTGTGTGTGTGTGTGTGTGTGTGTGTGTGTGAATTTTAACACTATAAATAGCACAAATGATTAGAATAATAATACCTAATTTTGACACTACAATTAGATTTAAATGTAATAACTATATATAAAAATAAATAATATAAGTATTTATATATAACCACACAATTATAAATTAAACACAATAATAATGTAACATAAAATGAAAATATATATAACTATAAAATCATAATATAATAGTGGTAAACAAATTAAAATTTATAACTGTAAAATCATAATAATAGTCATAAAGTAAAAGGTTTAGTTATAATTGAAATTAGTCAATGAGATCATTAGGTTCACCTACATCATCTAAAACCCATCTTCCCTCTCACTAAGATCTTCCCAACCATCATCACTCACACCACCAACAACCCTGTGTCAAACCCTCACTTCTAGAAGTGAGTTGGGACCTTTTGAGACCATCATAGCCCCCATTTTTTCTAATTTTGTTGAAAGGGGAACCTTGTGAATGTTTCAAAACATCTATGTTCTATATTGAATGTGAAAGGATTGTTCTCACTTGAATTTTAAAGTTAATTCAATTAAAAAAGACATGCACCTTGGTGTATCTAGTTGCGATTATGTTTCATGGACTAATGTTTATAATGATTGTATTTAGGGTGATTAGTTGCAAGTTCAATGGAGAAAGATAGGGTTCCTAAGTAGTAAACCCTAGGGGCTTGAATTAAAACATTCACAAAAAGAAATCTAGCAAGAAATTTTATTTCTTTTCGGTTAAACAACCCTAAGTCTAAATTTATATTAAGCTTCGATTATTTTTTTCAACATGAACAAATGTTAATATAAAATCAAGACTTGGACATTTTTCTATTTTAAAACCTGAGAGCCCTTTTGGAATAAATAAGTCTTATTAAGTTTTAAGTGTATTTGTGTTTGCAAACATGAACAAATTTTAAAGTTCTAAACCTTAGGCCAAAGATTTATACATATCAGACCTTAACTTAAAGCCCATGTAATTTTGTAGATATAATGCTTCTCACTCAATCAAATATTTTGATCCAATGGTGCAAATTGAAACTGACACCATAAGGGAAACCAATCACTATCAAGCACTCGAATTATGATCTGGCTGTCCTCGCTACCTTGGAAGCTTTAATCTGATGGTGCATAATGACCCCAAAGCCTCAAGAACTCTCAAAATATTGATTCATATCACTTGATCGTTAGACCAAAGAAATTCCATTGTCCTAAATTTGACAAGTTCTCTCCCATCATTTGATGTCTGTGAGGATGTATTTGATGTTACTAAACCATCAAGTTTAACCTTGAAAGCTTGATGCATATCACTCGATTATTAGAAAAAAGCAATTATATTATCTTAAATTTGACAAGTTCACTCCCATAATTTGATGTCTATGAGGACACATTTGATGGTACCGAACCCATCAAAATTAACCTTGAAATCCTAATGCATTGCACTTAGTCATTGGGCCAAAGCAACTCCATTGTCTTAAATTTGACATGTTCAATCCCATCATTTGACACTTGTGGGGATGTATTTGATGTTATTAAAGCTATCAAATTTAACCTAGATAAAATTTCAAAGCCTAAGAAAAGGGGGCATTTCTAAAGACCCTTTCAAGGAATTCCTAGCAATTTTATGTAGGAAAGCATAGCACGAAAGGTCTTAACCTAAGTTGTTTTATGTTACTTGACATAAAAGGAATTTAGGAACATCATTCTAAGTTTAAGTTTGTATAGTCATGGAACTAATTAAAAGGTTTGTATATTATAGGATCCAATAATGATCACTCGTTGATTAGATTTAATCCAACGGTGCATCGATCCCAAAGACTTTTCAAAAGGCTTCATGACCTCAACACGTGGCATAACCATGGATAGGGTAACTAACAAAAGAATATAGATCCTAATGAGGAGGACTTGTGGTGGCTTACCATTCAAAGGATGAAAGTCTGATGGGACCCATTTAATAAAGGTGATTAATTAAATGACTTTGACCTTATAAGAAGTAATGACTATCGCTCACTCACTGGATTTGATCTAATGGTGTGATGAGCCTGAGGACTTTTCAAAGTCCTCATGAGCTTGACATATGGAATAAAAAAAGAACATAAGGATTAAAGGACCAATGAAATGCAAAATCTTGGATTTGGATTTTTAGAGTGAAATAAAGAAGGCTTTTGAAGGCTAATGGTTAGTATCTAACTATCAATTATGAAATTTGCCATGGAAGGCATGAAACCATGCCACAAAGGCTCCATGTAAGCATAAAATATCAAAATCAAAGATATCCTAAGATTGAAAATGTAGAGGGAATGAGAATAAGGTCCCATAAAATCTAAGGCATGTATAAGATTAGGATTTGGATATTTCCACCATCAAAGCTCAAAAACCTTAAGCCCACTATAAAGAAGACCTGATTCAACTCAATTAATCACAAAGAAATTAAAATAGTGTAACTAAATTCTAAATCAAGTGCCCTAGTGAAAAATTTAGTGATATTAAAATTATAATTTAGTGTCATCAATGGCAGTAGGTAAGAAATAGATGAAAATGGAAGTGGAGCTTTATCTGACTTCAAATAGTGAAGGAAAGATCTTCAAGGATATAGAGTTGGACTTGATAGCCTTGAATGTTCATAGAATCAAGAAATAGTCGAAGTTATTCTTCTTTGTGAAGTAATTGTAACAAATTACCTAGGAGGAAAAGAGGAATTTTCCTATGCACTAGAGATACAATGACCTAGTCTTAATTTAATTGGTAGGCCTTCACCATGTTGTAGCCAAACCAGAGGTAATGCATTGAATCAACCTCCTTACTCCCATTTTCATTGATTGAAAAATATATAGGGAATGGATTATTCAAGAGGTAAGTAATAAAAAGGTTGCATTCATAGCCCCTATGGCCTTTGAAACGTATTACAAGCTCCCCTTGCCTCATGTTGATCTCTCATTATTGAGAGAATGGACAAACACCCAAAACCTAGATTCAGTCCTCACACCTTTGTTAATCTAAGGCTCCCATGTTTGTAGGTCCCTTGATGGTGGGATTCATATTTTCCTATTTAGGGAGGGAATTAGGATATATATGACCTTGCTGAATAAAGCCTTTGGTTCCCCTTCCACTACTTATGTGAGCAAGGTCTAGGTATCTTACATCCACTGCATGTTGGAACAGAACTTAACCCCTACGATTGGAGAATGACCCCCAAGGAATTATTTATGATGTCCTTTCTCTTGGATTTAATTTTGTCCTCTATTTATTTCCCTAACATTTGAAATTGGTCCCCTCATGGTAGAACCACTATTTCCCATCACTACTTCAAATTGCATATATTCAAATACAAGAATCACATGCAATTCATCTATGATGGTGTCTTCCTATCCATCCATGATGCAACCACCAGTGTCCCTATGCCAAGACTCCATCCTCTAATAAAAATATAAGTGGAAACCATGGGGGATGTATGGTTTTATCCAGATTACATTGTAATATGGATAGAAGGAATCATGATTCAACCATACAGATTGCCCATTCATGTTCCTAGTAAGATTGTAGAGTAAGATATTTCTTATCAAATCATCCAAGGAGTGGATGGAATATGTAATAAAAGTAATAAGGATTAGGTCCACCCCTTTCCACTAGACATTGACAAGATTGTGATCAAAGATTGGAAGTAGCTAGAGATTATGGTGATCCAAAAGAATTAAATTTGATTTCCAACTAGATGAGTTTAAGATGTGGGACCCAAATGACAATGTGGATAACCACATATAGGATAAAAATGTCCCAAAGATTGAGTACAAACATCAAATAGGTGTGGGAGATGGTATTTACACAAAGGCAAAGAACTTTGAAGAAGTCTTATCCAAGGTTAAGGGCTACAACATCAAATTAGAGCATAGGCTAGTTAAGGACAATAATCCCTCAAGAGAGATATGGAAACTACATCCCTTGCATTATCACTACTTTCTAGGACCATCTAGGACTACTCATCAAGAGCCACCTATTTGAGGATAATCTTTTGAGCCTTAATGAGTATAATTGACAAAGCCACCCTAGGTTGGGCAACCTGAGGATATAAAAAGAAAGGGTAAAGTTGTGATTGAGAAGACAAATATAGATCATAGAAATAGTGAATGTCCCCAACCCTAGTCATCCCCACAAAGGGATTCTTCTCCAATAAAGGTCATTAGCATGATTGCCCTAGAGGTAAGAGAAATAGTGGACAATACCCTTGTTGGCATTACATCTACCCACAGTTTTGATAGGGAGGAGTATCCCTATGATGAAACATGCAAGGAATTAATTCCACTATATGGAAGAAAGAGACAATTAGAATTATCCTTGGTTCCCCTAAAACCTAGAAAGATGCATAAGTTAACCTTCACTCACCCTACTAGAGAATTTAACCCCTTCAGTGATGAGAACCTATTTATGAAACAACCATTCTTGACTAGTTTATTTGTGGGAAATTATAGAAAATATGATCTATTTCTCCATCATTGGCTTTATATTGAGTTGGCATACGTGCTCAAGACAATATCAAGCTATGGATGTAAGACATTGTGAATAGACAAGCAGAGAGAAGGATCCAAATCCTTCATAACAAAGAAAGCCAAGGGATTGACACCCAGGGGCCTATGGGAGTTCAAATGTACAAGTTCCTGAGTAGCTATAGTTAAAGGAGTCTGATCCAAAACTTCACTCTAATCCAAACACATCAGGTCTTGAGAGATTAGTGATAAAGAAGGATATTATTGGCATTGAAGAGTTCACATTTCAAATGGTGTAACCATTTGTGGGCTTAAATCCCATTGAAGGGTAAGAAAAAGGAGAACATCCTATCTTTTAGGAGGATGTATCTAGTTTGGTAATGGAATAATCAATAATGACCTTGGATGGAATCCAAGGAACGAAGCAAAGGATCCTCAACTTGGAGAAGGAGAAGCAAGATTTAGAGGCTCAAGTCCTATTTTCAATTCTTGAGGACATATTACAAATGATGAATAAATTTTTGCTAGACACATTTGAGAATGTAAAGAGAATCAATATTAGATTAAGTATTCTAAACCATGAAACTAAGATGGCACAAGCCTTAATCACCCAATTGAAAGATTTTCAAGCTCAGATGATAGAACTCATCAAGGTGCATAAGACAAAGCAGGCCCTGAACTTTAAGATCATCAAGCTTAGATATTTAGATATCCTCATGGTAGTTTTTATGGATAATCAAGAGGATTTGATCACTTGGTGTAGAAATGTTGAGAAATTCATGAAGGAAAGAAACGACTTGATAACCATAATGGAGAAAATTTTGGGGAGCCTATTGGACAACACTTCTCAAACCATTGTTATGGACCTGATTAGTGATGGATAATTCAAGCAAATATTTAGTGTTCACATCCAAGGAATTAGAGAAAATCATGGCCATTTTACAAAGGATAATCATAAGATCCTTGACATCATTATTACTATAGGGAAGAAAATTGTAGAAGCACAATGTATTAAGGGACTTATGTCTAAGGCTGAGAGTGAATTGGACAAATTAACAAGTGAAGAAGAGGAATGTTTAATGAAGCCTTTAGTATATTTTGATCTAATCAAATAGTAATATAGTAAGGTGAAATACTTCCTTTGAAAGGGATAATTGAAGGGCCCACTAATGTGATTTGTAAAATAATATTCTTTTTGTAAAATGTATGCTAGTATGTTAGCATATACTTATTCTTATCAAGTTGGCATGAAAGCCTTTAGCATTGTGTCTTTGTATTAAGGATAGATGTCCTTATCCTAAATTTGGATATTTTGAGAAATTTAATTGGTAAACTACCTATGTTTTCTATAAATAGGTAGGTGTTTACCAGTTTATATATATAGAGATTTTTAGCAATTGTATATGAGGAGCATTTAATATAACTAAGGACTTCTAAAAAGATTGTCTTGATAGTTTGTTAAATGTCCATGTTGTCTCTCAATTGCATATGGTCATCTTGAATTTGAATTATTCTCCTTGTTTTGAGTCACATTCTTTGTCATAGGGCTATTAATTTGTGTTAATTATAGATTAACTATAAAGATCTAAAGTATAATTCATTTTATTTGCTCTACATTTGGATGTGATTAGGCTATTTAGACCATAGTATCAAATGTTTAAAGTAAACTTACTTCTTACTTATGATTTATAAATTTCCTCTTAATTTTTCTTGATTTATGATGTAATCTTAGTTCATGCTATTTTATATCATAAATTGATTCATGTGCACTCAAAGTAATTAGAATTTTTTCATAATATTTGAGATGATAATTTTCAATCATGTTTCTTTTCTACCTTACCCTTCTCTTTTATTAATATTTTTATCAAGACACACTTTAGTTCAAATATCATTGTTAATAATCATTTAGATTAATATGGAAATCGTCAAATTCACAAAGATCTAAAGATTTAGACCTAAGTGGCTCCCAAGTGCTAAACTAAATAAATATTGTGGATAGTTCCCATCCTCTACTTCAGTTCCACCACAGACATCACCAAATTTTCACAAATTGTAACTCATGCCTTAGGTTTTTCAAATCCTAAAATGAGAAGTGTTCATCAATGCTGAAGAACACCTATGTTACATTTTGAAGCATCAACAAGAAGCTCAGCTGGTGCTAGAAGGAGGCACAAATTTTTAAATCTTTACTAGTTTTGGTGTATTTGGTAAAAGATCACTCTATATTTTAAATGATTGTGTTTATTTTATGAATAAACTATGTAAATATTGGTGAAATTCATGGTTTTATACCAGTCTTTGGGTTTACTTAGATAAATATTTATATTCTTTGAATACATATGTTTAATCATAGTAAATACATCTTCTAGTGCTAATAATTCATTAGTATTTGAAATTAGGATGGCTTGTTCTAATTAAAATTGACAAATATTTATCAATAGGAAGTTTATTTGAGTCATAAGTTGCAAAGAATGGTTATCTTTACATGATTTAGCACATCTTTGAGCTCATTTAGTCAAATATTGATGTCTTTTGTACTTTTATGAGTAAATCCTTGTAAAATAAGATATACGAGTTGATTAATGATTATTTGTGAAGATATAATTTAACTCGTCATATTTTAAAACATGATATTTAATCTTCAAGATATAATTACCAAAGATTAGGACTAGATCACATTTAGAGACTAGAGAACCCTTGCTCAAGCTAGAAGTTCACAAAAAAACCAAGAAAGATAGAGGAAGGCATAGGAGTTCTAAATATCTACCATCTTCACCCTTGCAAGGGATTCCTATGTTCAATCTTCATCCAAATATGCCATGGCTTGGAAGTTCCCCAATTAATATACTAGGTGTGGTTGATGACTTACCATGTAATCTTGAAAAATATTTGCTAATATTTAGTCCAACTAGTATTATAATTGTGGAGGAACATGTTAAATATTTCAAAGTTTCATTAAGATTCTAAAACATTATTCATGAAGATGTAGCATGTAGGTTGTTTCAATTTACATTCAAATATGCTACATATGAATGGTTCCTTAATTTTCCTAATGATTGTATTATCTCATGGAATAACTTTGACAGTATCTTTATTGATCAATTTGGAAAGATCATAAGCCCCTGTGTCATCTATCATCAATTCACAACTATTAAGAGAGATACAAGTGAACCTATTAGGCCCTCTAATGTTAGGTTTCAAAATATGTTTAGTCAGACCATGGATCTATATAAAACTAATGAATCTTTATCTCTGAAAGTTTACAAAGATGTTGTTAACCCCATGACTTATGCATTTCTTAGAAGAGTTATCCCAGTTATCATCACATTGGCTCAAGCTTATTCTAAAGAAGTGGTTATTAATGACCAAATGTAGCCCCAAGGACAAATGGCTTATTCTATCCCAAAGGGTAATCCTCAAATGTCTACATTAAATATTTTCCCAAATAATAACCAAAATACTCCAGCATTAAACCAGTTCCCTACTTTGAATGTATTACCTATTAGCCATGTTTCCCCTAATTAGAACCTAGGTTTCTTGAGCCATCAAGCTACCAATGGATCTCATATCAATGACCAAAATGATTTAGTGTCTATCAATGACATTAAAAAAAATTTAAGACTCCAAATAATGAGAAGTAATCTATATTAAAAATGGTCCAAAAGTTCAACATAGACTTCTTGCTTATAGTTAGGAATCCTTGTCCAAGAAACCTAGCAAGCCCCTAAGAGCGATAGTACAAATGTAACTATGAAAAAAACCAAAGTAGAGTCCACACCCTTCTTGCTTATATTTAGGTTATTTGGGAAGAATATCCATAATTATTTATTAGATTATAGATCTTTAACTAACATCATGACTACTAGGATATGTGAACAACTTGGGTTAACACCAATCAAGTCTAATAGGGTGGTTACTCAATTGGATAAATCTAGAGTCAGGATTATTAGGAAACTATTAAATGTGCATATGTAATTGGATGGTAAACCAAGGGTTCAAAAATTCATTGACATATAGGTGGTAGATATTCTTAATGCTTATGGATTTCTCTTGAGTAGAGAATGGACTAAAGACTTAAATGGTTACATGTCTTCTGATTGATCACACTTGTGGCTACCTTGGAAAGCTGTGATGAATCAAATAAGAGTATCAGGGTAACTTAAAATGAAACACATGATAAAAAAAATACAATGCTATCAATAAAAGGGTAAAATTCTTAGATTTTGATCTAGGAGTTTTCACTTTAGAAACTATAAAGGGACATGGTTCCAAGAGCTCTCCTTAAATGCCAAGCCTGTGGAAGTTATATGTTGATGGTGTCAAATGTAAATTATGATCAGGGGCTAGTATTGTATTGATAGACCCAGCCAAAAAATAATACCATGCATCTTATAGATTACAATTCCCTTATACCAATAATTTAGCTAATTAAGAGGCTCTCATCCTAGGATTATAGCTTTCCATCAAGCACAAGGTCAAGGAACTCCTTGTTCATGGAGATTTTGATCTTGTAGTTAATCAAGTAAGGAGCAAGTACTAGTGCAAGCTATCTTACCTTAAGAGGTATAAATTTAGAATTTGGGACTTGGTGTAATCTTTTGATGCTTTCAATATCTTGTCTGTCCCTAGGGAAGAATTTTTTTTTATGAGCTTGCCTCTACTGCAACTAACCTCATACCTAATCATGATTCTCAAACCCTCAATATTGAGGCAGTACCATGTCCTTCAATCCCTAACAACATAAATCACTTCCAAGTTTTTAATGATGATCAACAAATTATGTATTTCTTGAATAATTTTGGAGCTTTTGAAGCTCACATTATTGATGAAACTTTTCATAAGGGGGAACTTAATGGTAAAATAATATAAATAAGTGACACTAAGATACCTAAAGGGATCATTTCATTAGAAGACTATTTGATCTTCACAAAATTTATGAAGTACCTAAGCAACCCAAGGTAAGTGGTAAGGGCTATCATCTAACAAACCTTAGCCCACATGATCAGCCCCAAAAGGTGAATATAGGGAAGAGTCACACTAAAATGAAAAATAGAAAATATAGAGAGCTCCTTAAAATATACAAGGATGTAATTTATTGGTCTTATGAAGATCTAAAAATATTTGACCGAAGGGTTATTACTCATACTATACCTCTCTAGGAGGGTTGTAAACCTTTTAGATAGAATCAAAGACTAGTTAACCCTATTTTAGAACCCATGATATTTAAGGAGCTTAATAAAGTAATGGATGCAAGGATCATGTTTCCTATTAGGCATTCCACTTGGGTTGCAAACCTGCTCCTAGTAAAAAAAAGAATGGGGAAATCGGATTATGCATAGATTTATAAATATGAATAGAGAATCTTAAAAGGACAATTAACCCTTGCCTTCTTTGGACCAAGTTATCCAAGATATTTTAAGATCTTCCATGATGTCATTTTTGGGTGGATTTTATAGATATAACTAGGTGGTTATTTCTCCAGAAGACATGATGAAAACAAATTTTACTACTAAATAGGGAACATATGCTTACAAGAGAATGCCTCTTGGATTAATTAATGTAGGGGTAACTTTTCAAAGGGCCATGGACCATGATTTCTAATGTATAGTGGGAAAATGCATTATCACATATATGGATGATCTCACAGTATTATTTAGCAATAGACAAGAACATTTCATGCATTTGAGGTAAGTATTTAACAGATGTAAGAAATATGGTGTATCTCTTAACCCCAAGAAAAGCATATTTTTTGTCATTAAAGGAAAGTTGTTGGGGGCATGTCATTACCAAATATGGGATCTCCATATATCTTGATAAAGTGGGGGCCATTTCTAAAATTGGGCTACCCAATAGTCAAAAATAACTAAAGTCATTTTTGGCAAGATTAACTTCATGAAGAAGTTTATTTCAGGCTTTGTTGAGATTGTCAAGCCTTTGAATGATATTCTTAAGAAAGATGATAAAATTTCTTGGAATGAAGAATCTAGGAAAGTAGTTGTTGACATTAAAATATTAATTAGTCAAGCCCTAACATTGATAAGTTCTAACTTTTAAAATGAGTTTTTCTTATATTCATTTGCTTATAACCATACCATGGTTGTTATCTTAACTCAAAATGTTAATGGGTATGACCACCCTATAGCCCTTATAATCACTAACTTCAAAAATGCAGATGTTAACTATTCCATCATTGATGAGCAAGCCTATGCCTTGGTAACGCCAGTAAAAAAATCCAAACATTACCTCCTTAGAAACAAGGTGCATGACATTTTACTTGACATAGCCACAAAGCTTATGTTGAGTCAAAATGAGCTTGGGGAAAGAAGACGCAAGTGGATAGCAATCCTACGAGAGTATGATATAGAGTAGAAAATTTCCAAATTAGTTAAATGTCGAAGGTTAGTTTATATGATTTCCAATATTGACCCCAAGCTCCATGTCATGAAAGTGAATCAATAGAACTTCTAACCTAATGAATGGTATGACTATTTAATGCATCTTATTATCAGAGGTAGTTGTCCCCCAGGACTCACTAAAGAACAAAAGAGAGATTTAAGACTCAAAGCATCCCATTACCTCATCAAATATGGAGTCTTTTATAGGAAAATTTTTGAAGGGATATACTTAACATGTGTGTCAAAAGAAGAGGCTTCTAAAATCATGTCTACTTTCTATGAAAACTTGGGTAGTGGACATCCTTCAGGGAGAACCACAACCCACAAGATTCTCAATGCTAGGTATTATTGTCCCACCCTTTTCAAATATATACACAAACATGTGAGGGAGTGTCATTCATGCTAGATATTCAACACAAAAGAGTCAAAGGAAGCCATTCCTTTACAACATATGATGGTGGACAAGCCTTTTTCATAATGGGATTAAACTTCGTAGGAGTGATTAACCCCAATTCTTATGAAGGTCATAAATATATCCTAACTACTATAGACTATTGCACTAGGTGGACTAAGGCAATATCCAATAAATAATGTAGAATAAAATAGGTGATTAATTTCTTAGAGGAGAATATTTACACTAGATTTGGAACCCTAATTTCCTTAGTTTGTGATAATGGATCTACCTTCATATCTATTGAAATGATGGAATGGGCTCATAACCAATGCATTTCACTCAAGTTTTCCTCCAATCAATATCCTTAAGGAAATGGTGTTTATGAATCCACATATAAAAACATGATGAAAGCCATCAAAAAGTCTATTGAAGATAGACCCAAAACATGGCATAAGCTCCTTATGTTTGTATTATGGGTAGACAGAACCAAGATCAAATAAGTCCTCAAGGCTTCACCATTTTTGTTATTAAATGGTCAATAGCCTATCCTTCGCATCACCTTGAAGTTTCCTACATTCATATTCATGCAAGAATACATGGAGGATAGTTAGGAAGTTGGTAATTCTAGGCTATTAGACATCATTCAAATAGAAGATGCCAGGGAAAAGGCATTTGTAGACTTTAGTAGAAACCAATCAACCATGAAAAGATGGTTTGATAAAAGGTCCAAAGTGAAGGTGTTTAGGTAGGGAGACATATTCCTCCTCTAGGACAAGGCATCAAATCTAAAAGGAAAACATAGAAAGTTCATCCCTTTGTGGATTTACCTATACCAAATTTCAAAAATCTTCAAGGAGTAGAGTTTACTTTGCGCACCAATGGGAAACACCTCAAGAATTACTTTTATACTACCTAACCAAGGGTCTTCATGGAATAAATCTATAATATTGTTAAGGTTAGAGTACGTAGGATAGTTAATTTCCTTTCTTGTTTTATTTTTTCTTGATAAGCTTGTATATATTTGTTTGTTTGTGCTTGTCTACTTTTGTTGTTTATTTGTTTGTGTTTCATATTTTCTTCTTGGTGGTGTTCCTTGGTTATAGTAAAGTTTCATAGATTATTTTTTGTTTGGAATTGCTCAAAAAGTGTGAGTATGAATCTTACAAAAGTGAACATGAGGTGGCGATAAATCATCATGATGCAACCAATGGCACTAACATAGATAGGTATAAGAGCTAAAAATCCCATAAAGATTCAAACCTTATTGTTAATTAAAGATTGGTTTTAAGAATAATAATATGTGTATAATGTGAATTTAGCTTATTAATTCAAATTCATGCTTACACTTAAAACACATATTTATCTTGGATTAAAGTTTCTACTAAAGGAGAGTATCCTAAGGCCAAGAGATTTGACCAAATGCTTAATCCTACCTATCCTAGCTCCCAACCTCTATTTAAAAAAAAAAAAAAAAAACTTAATTCTAAATCAAAAGATGTAAAGTCAAAGGTGATTTAGGCAATCTCCATCAGGGCTATGGATGCTTGGCTAGTAGTGGAGAAAGGCCATGAGTGGAGCCAAAGGTATCTCTATTAGGGTTATAAACATCTGGCTAGTAATAGAACAATGCCAAAACCTCCCCTAAATTAAGAGCAAGTGTTCCTAAGAGAATATTTAAATATTCTCAAATTCAATTGCAATGGACAAAAGGATATGAAGCTAGATGTTATTTCTTGAAGTCTCATGAAAAAAATAAGTGAAATCAAAGCACACACTGCATGTTTTTTTTTTAATATCCAAGTTCAAATTTTACACATAAGAATCTTGTTTCAACCAAAAATTGATTCAAGAGATGGTATATGTCAAAATGGGATAAAAAAACTTATGTACAGGTCTAAAATAGATCCCTGGGTTCCAACATATTGTTATGCTTCCCCTGTGAGTCACCATTTGTTGAGACCAACATACGCCCCATTTTTTCTACTTTTGTTAAAATGGGACCCTTTTTTACATTTCAAAACATCTATGTTCTAGATTTAATGTGATAGGATTGTTCTCTCTTGAATTTTAAAGGCAATTCCATTAAAAAAGACATGAGCCTCAGTGTATCTAGTTATGATTATGTTTTATAGACTAATGTTTCTAATGATTATCTTTAGGGTGATTAGTTGTAGGTTCCATAAAGAAATCCAGGGTTCCTAAGTAGTAAACCCCAGGGTTTGAATTCAAATGTTTACAAAAAAACTAGTGGGAAATTTTATTTCCTTTTGATTAAGCAACCCTAAGTCTAACTTTATATTAATCTTTGATTATATTTTTCAACATGACAAAATGTTAATATAAAATCAAGACTTGGACTTTTTTCCCTTTTAAAACCTGAGAACCTTTTTGGATTAAATAAGTCTTATCAAGGTTTAAGTGTATTTGTGTTTGTAAACACAAACAAATTTTAAAGGTCTAAACCTTTGGCTAAACCTTTATACATATCATGCCTTAACTTAAAGCTCATGCACTTTTATAGATCTGATGCTTCTCGCTCAATTAGAGATTTTGATCCAATGGTATGAACCAAAGCTGACACTGAAAGGGAAACCAATCACTATCAAGCACTTAAATTATGATCTCATAGTCCTCACTACCTTAGAAGCTTTAATCCAATGGTGCACATCGACCCCAAATCCTCAATAACTCCTTATGTGTATCACTCGATCATTGAATGAAAGCAATTCCATTATCTTGAATTTGACAAGTTTGCTCCCATCATTTGGCATCTGCAAGGATGTATTTGATGTTATCAAACCTGATAAATTGAACCTCAAAATCCCAATGTGTAGCACTCGATCATTATACCAAAGTAATTCCATTGGCTTAAATTTGACAAGTTCACTCCCATCATTTAACATCTATGATGACATATTTGATGTTACTGAACCCATCAAATTTAACCTCAAAATCCTAATGTATGGCACTTAGTCCTTAAACCAAAGCAATTCTATTGTCTTAAATTTGACAAATTCACTCCCATAGTTTGACATCTATGAGGATGTATTTGACATTACCAAACTTGTCAAGTTTAACCTAGATAACTTTTCAAATCCTAAGTAAAGGGGGTATTTCTAAAGACCCTTTCAAGGAATTCTTAGCATTTTTATGTAGTAAAAATTAGTATAAAAGGCCTTAAACTAAGTTATTTTGTGTTTCTTGACATAAAAAGACTTCAAGAACATCATTTTATGTCTATGTTTGTATATTCATAAAACTGATTAAAAGGTGTGCATCTTGTAGGATCTAATGATGATCACTCACTCACTAGATTTGATCTAAAAGTGCATCGAGCCTGAAGAATTTTCAAAAGGATTTGAGAGCTCAAAATGTGTCATAACCATGGCTAGGGTAACTAAAAAAGGAACATATAGGCCCACAAGGAGGATGCATGGTGGCTTGCCATTTGAAGGACAAAAGTCTAACAGGACCCTTCTAACAATCAATGGTAATCACTCATTCACTAGATTTGATCCAATGGTACAACAATCTCAAGGAATTTTCAAATGCCCCATGAACTTCACACATGGCATAACTAATGAAATTAAGGATCAAATGACCAATGAAATGTAAATACCTAGATTCATATTTTTAGAGTGAAATAAAGAAGGATTTTAAAGGCCAATGACTAGTTTCCAACTAGAATTTATGAAATTTTCCATAAAAGGCATGTCACCACACCACATAGGCTCCACATAAGCATGGAAAATCAAAATCAAAGATATCCTAAGATTGAAAATGTAGAGGGCATGAGAATAAGGTCCCATCAAATATAAGGCATGTATAAGATTAAGAGCTATATATTTCCACCATTAAAGATAAAAAAACCATAAGCCCTCTATAAAGAAGATCTGAGTCAGTGTAATTGATCATAAAGCAATTAAAATATTGTAACTAAATCCTGAATTAAGTGCCCTAGTGAAACCTTTAGTGACATTGCAATTATAATTTAGTGTCATCAATGGCAATAGGTAGGAAACAAATGAAAATTGAAGTAGAGATTTATCTAACTTTAGATCATGAAGGAAAGATCTCCAAGGACATATATTTAGACCTAATAGCCTTGACTATGCATGGAATCAAGAACCGGTTTGAGTTATTATTCCTTGGGGAGGAATTGTAACCAATTTGCTAAGAGGAAAAGAAGAATGTCATTCTATACCAGAGATAAAATGACCTAGTCTCGATTTGACTAGTAGGCCTTCACCATGCTATAGCCAAACCAGAGGTAATGTATTATATCAACCTCCTTGATCTCATTTTCATTGATTATAGAATAGATGGGGAATGGATTACTCAAGAGGGAAACACAAAGAAGGTTGCTTTCATATCCCCTATGTCCTTTGAAACTTATTACAATCTTCCCTTGTCTCATGTTGATCTCCCATCCTTGAGAGAATGGACAAACACCCAAAACTTGTATTCAGTCCAAACACCTTAGTTAATCTAAGGCTCCCATGTTTTTAGGTCCGCTAATAGTGGGATTCTTATTGTCTAATTTATGGAGGGCATTAGGATAGCTATGAACTTTATAAACAAATCCTTTGGTTCCCCTTCCACTACTTATGTGAGCAACATCTGGGTATCTTACATCCATGACATGTTGGAGTAAAACTTAACCTCTCCCATTGGAGACATAATAAGTTTTTTCTTGGCCAAAAAATTCACAACCATCAAGAGAAGGACCTCAAAGAAATTCTTTATGATTTCTTATCTCTTGGATTCACTTTTCACCTCTATTGATTTCCTCAGCATCCAAAACTAGTCCTTTCATCATAGAACCACTATTTCCCATCACTACTCCAAATTGAATATATTAAAATATAGGAACCACATGTAATTCATCTATGATGGTGTCTTATGAGAAATTTATGATGTAATCACCAGTGTCCCTATGCCTAGACTCCACCCTCTTATCAAAAGACAAGTGGAAACCATGGGGGATGTATGGTTCTATTCAGATTTCACTATAATAAGGATAGAAAGAATCATGATTGAATCATATAGATTTCCCATTCATGTCTATAGTAAGCTCACAAAGTAAGAGGTTTCTTATCAAATCATCCAAGGAGTGGACAGGATATGCAAGAAAAATAAGAAGGCTTAAATCCACCCCTTTCCACTAGATATTAACAAGATTATGATAAAAAATTACAAGTAACTGGAGATTATGGTGATCCATAAGAATTATTTTGATTTACAATTGGATGACCTTAAGATGTGGGACCCAAATGATAACATTTCTAACCACATCCAAGATAAAAAGGTCCCAAAGACTGAGTACAAACATCAATCAGGTGTGGTAGATGGTATTTACACAAAGGCAAAGAATGTTGAAGAAATCTTGTCCAAGGTTAAGGGCTACAACATCAAATTAGAGAATAGGTTGGTCAGGGAAAATAATCCCTCATGAAAGATATGGTGACTACATATCTTACATTATCACTAGTTTCTTGGACCATCTATGACTATTCATTAGGATCCACCTATTGGAGGATAATCTTCTAAGCCTCAATGAGTAGAATTAACAAAGCCACCCCAATTTGGGAAACATAATAATATAAAAGGAAAGGGTAAATTTGTGATTAGATCATAGACCTGGTGAAGGCACCCAACCCTAGGCATCCCCAACAAGGCCTTCTTCCCCAATAGATGTCATTAGCACAATTAACCTAGAGGCTAGAGAAATAGTGGAGAGTGCCCTTATTAGAATTATAGTTGCCTATGGTTCTAATGGGGAGGAGGATTCCTATGATGAAATAAGAAACGATTTAGTTCCACTATATGGAGGAAAGAGACAAGTAGAATTGGCCTTAGTTCCCCTGACACCTAAAAAGAATCCTAGGTCAACCTTCACTCACCCTACCAGTGAAGTTAACCTCTTTCATGATGAGAATCATATTTATGGACTAGCCATTCATGACTGGTTTATTTATGGGAAATTATAGAAAATCCCATCTCTTTCTCCATCATAGGATTTAACTTGATTTGGCATATATGCTCAAGATAATATCAAGCCATGAATCTAAGACATTTTAAATAGACAAACAGAGAGAAGGATTCAAATCCTCCATAATAAGGAAAGCCAAGGGATTAACACTATAGGAACCTATGGGAGTTCAAATGTAGAAGTTTCTAAGTAGATATAGTTAAAGGAGTCTAACCCAAAGGTTCGCTTCAATCCAAACACATCAAGTCTTAAGAGAGTAGTGACAAAGAAGGCTACTATTGGAACTAAGGAGTTCAACTTTCAAAAGGTGGAATCATTTGTTGGATTAAATCCCATTCAATGGAAAGTATCAAGAGAACATCCTATCTTTTAGGAGTATGTAGCTAGTTTGGTAATGCACAATCAATATTGACCTTGGCTAAAATCCAAGGAATGAAGTAGAATATCCTCAACTTGGAGAAGGAGAAGCAAGATTTAGAGGCTAAAGTCCTAATTTCAATTCTTGAAGACATATTATAAATGATGAATAAATCTTTGATGGACACATTTGTAAATTTAAAGATCATCAAGCTTTGATTAAGTTTTCTAAACCATAAAAATGGGATGGCACAAGCCTTAATCACCTAATGGAAAGATTCTCAAGCTCAGATGACATAACTCATCAAGGTGCATAGGACAAAGGAGGCCTTAGACTTCAAGATCATCAAGCTTAGACATTTAGATATCTTCATGGTAGGTTTGATGGATAAGTAAGAGGATTTGATCACTTGGTGCAACAATTTTTACAACTTCATCAAGGAAAATAAGGACATGATAATTCTAATGGAAAAACTTTTGGGGAGCTTATTGGATAATCCTTATCAAACCATTGCTATGGACCTGATCAATGATGGATAATTCAAGCAGAGAGTTGGTGTTCACATCCAATGCATTAGAGACAATCAAGTCCATTTTACCAAGGATAATCAAAATATCTTTGACATCATTATTACTATAGGGAAGAAAATTATAGAAGCACAATGTATCAAGGGACTTATGTCTAAGGCTAATAGTGAATTTGAAAAATTAGTAAGTCAAGAAGAAGATTGCCTAATGAAGCCTATAGTGGATTTTGATATAATCAAAGAGAAATACACCAAGGTGAAAAGATTCCTTAGATAGGGCTAATTAAAGACCCCACTAATTTAATTTTTAAAAGAATATATTTTTTTTTATAAAATATATGCTAGTCTATTAGCATATACTTATTCTTGTCAAGTTGGCATGAAATCCTTTCACATTGTGTCTTTGTATTAAAGACAACTATCCTTGTCTTGCATATGGATATTTTGAGAAAGTTAATGAGTAAATTTCCTATGTTTCCTATAAATAGGAAGGTGGTTACCATTTTGTAGAGAGAGATTTTGAGCAATTGTATACCAGGAACATTTAATATAACTAAGGAATTATAAAAGGATTGTCTTCATAGTTTATTAAACGTCCATGTTGTCTCTCAATTGCATATGTTCATCTTAAATTTTAATGATTCTCCTTGTTTTGAGTCACATTCTCTATCATAAGGCTATTGATTTGTGTTAATGCTAGATTAACTATAAATATCTAAAGTATACTTAATTTTATTTGCTCTGTATTTGGATGTGCTTAGGCTATTTAGACCAAAGCATTAAATGTTTAAAGTAAACTTGGTTATTACTTATGATTTATACATTTCCTTTGAATTTTTCATGATTTATGATGTAATCTTAGTTTATGATATTTTAATTGGTTCATGTGTGCTCAAAGTAATTAGAATTTTGTCATAATATTTGAGATGATAATTTAAAATTATGTTTCCTTTCTACCTTACCCTTCTCTTTTCTTTTTTTTTTATCAAGACTCACTTTAGTTTAAATATCATTGTTAATACTCATTTAGATAAATATGGAAATCATAAAATTCACAAATATCTAAAGATTTAGACATTGGTGGCTCCCAAGCACTAACCTAAACAAATATTATGGATAGTTCCCATACTCTGCTTCTATTCCACCACATACATCACTGAATTGTCACAAACTTCGACTCATGCCTTGGATTTTTCAAATCCTAAAATGAGAAGTGTTCATCAATGTTGAATAACACTTGTGGTACATTTTGAAGCATCAACAGTACCCACATGTATCATGGGAAGGATTGAAACCTTAATAGTAATAATTTGCTTATCTATAACTAGAAACATTCTTATATTTTGAGTATGGGTTGATTCTAAACATACCTTGTGTAAAATGTAATAAAATGAGTATTAAAATTGTTATAAAGTTAGAAAACAACACATTCTCAGAGTAAATCATACAAAATGAATCATTGTAATCTTAATGAAGATATAGTTTTCTTTATTTTCTTATTGATTTTTGTCCTTAAGAAAGAGACTTGTAGGCACTATTCATATTTTGTTGGAAAACTTTCTATTTATATGATGTAGTAAGTTTTACTCAATTTATTTATTTGGATGTGAGTCATGAATATAAAAATTGATATTTAATAATAAAAAAATTAAATAATATATTTTATTAATGGCAAATTAGATGGATTACCCCCTCATATACATGACTTAATCATAAAAATCTATCATATCCAAGATTCAAAAGATGATTGATTTCACCGACATCTAATCTTGACTCTACACTTTAGAAGCATTTTTATCCATATTGTAGTGATATGAGAATTTAAATTCCATAATATAAAATTAATACAAAAAATATATTAAAATATTCACTAAACCAAGAATTTTAAGACTAGAAACAAACATTCTACCTTTATAAAGTGTCATTTACCAAGATAATTAATTTTTAATTCATTTTTTGATAAATGTTAATTTAGGGTTGGAATGACCACAAAAATATGGTACACAAGCAAGGGTTATAATCCCCATACCTTTATTATGTCATTCAACAAATCATACATCCCTTATTGTGGGCATTGTAATCACTAATGGGATATGAATCTGGGTAACTCCATTATGAATGCATCCACTTCACCATTACACACAAACCTAGAGATTAATAATTTTACATTCATTAACTACTAAATTTAAAAATTATTTTTTAAATATAACCTCCTATTTAGAACTAATGACAAATGAAAATATTAAAAAACACTACTCACAATTAACTATAAAGTTAAAATTATTGAAGCTAAAATGAAAGGATAGGAAAATTGTTAACATTCACATCATTGAAATAATCTAACTTCATTGTCGTTGGATGATTTCAAGGTTTTTTATAAGACCTAAGATAACCATATTCATCAGTACAAGTACATGTAAAATCCAAAATTTTAGGTAATTTCTAGTTTATATAGAAAAATATATTTGTATATCCACGAGTGACCAAAATAGATCAATGAGACTTGAAATTACACAAATAATTAAAATATAGAGTAATAGGATAAGGAACCTAATATTATAAGTAAATAAAAATTAATAATTAAAATAAAGAATCCATATATGAGTATTAATTTAAAACATAACTAATTTTAAATTTTCCATCACCAAAAAGAGTGACATACCTTTAATCAATATCCTCAAAAAGATTTCTCTAGTATTTACTTCCTTGAACTTGCTTAAAGATTACTTTGAGATTTATATATATATAGAATAAGTGAAATTATATTTATAATAAGTATTTATTTAACATAAAAGAAAGTAAATACTTAAAATATATCTTATAATGTGTCTCTAGATAGATAAGTCTCTTAACAATATTATAGGGTGATTTGAAATGATGATCACCATTCATGGTGAATGTGAAATGAAAGGTCTGCAAAAATAAGTACATATTTAATAAATTAGAACAATGATGAATTTTAAGATGCCAAATTTCATTTTTATACTTAAATATATATAAATATATATATATATATATATATATATATATATATATATATATATATATATATATATATATATATATATATATATATATATATATATATATATATATTGTATGGCTATAATAATGAATCCATATATACACAAGCATACTTTAGGATAGTAATCAACATCAATATTTTATATCCATATCATAATATTTCATGCCTTATATCCTAAATTCCTTAGACCTTGTATTTAAAAATTGATTTTTTTTTTGTATATATTAAGACAAAATAAGAGAAACTATAAAGGTCATGCAATTCAACACATGTTAAAATAAATTGCCAATGGCATGTAATGTGACACTTGTTAAGAGAAACCACCATGAGCATCCAATGTAACACTTTTATATAAGTATATGATTAACTAAATGGATCAAAAAATATTATTAATAGATTCTAATCATACCACTCCATGCATATCTAATATTTTTGTCATTAGGTTAAATTTTACACACACATTTATATATATAAATATAAATTTTCTTAGTCTTTCACTACTTTTATAATTTCCTCAATTTTATAAAATTTATTTAATGTTATAATTTTCACTATTTTTATAATTTATTATAATTTTTAAATTCCTATTTTTTCCTACACAAAATATCAAATTTTCCCTAATTTTCTATTTTCCCTTGATTTCTTAATTTTTCACCAACTTTCTATTTTTGCTTAATTTTATAATTTCCCCTAATTATCTATTTTTCCAAATTTTATAATTTTAATTAGTTTTCTATTTTCCATATTTTTTTGAATTTACCTAATTTTAGAAAATTTTAACAATGTTTTTCTCCAAATGTATAATTTTCTAATTTTCTCTATGTTTTCCCTAATTTTTGAATTTCACTAATTTTCTATATTTCCTTCACTTTATAATCTTTGATAATTATCTAATTTCTCTTAATTTTATGTTTTTGAAAAATTTCAAAATTTCCCCTAATTTTTTAATTTTATGATTTTTAAAATTTATTGTAATTTTATACTTTTTAATCCCTCCTCTAGCCCACCCCATACGCCTCACCAGATTTTCAATTTTCACTAATTTTCTACCTATCCCCAATTTTATAATTGTTATTAATTTTCTATTTTTTCTTAATCTTAAAAAAATCCCAAATTTTATAAATTTTCATAATTTTCAATTATTTCTTTGAATTTATAATTTTGCGCTTTTCTGAAAAATTTAATTCCCGCTAAGTTTATTTCTTCAAGTTTCTAAATTTTCTCATTTTCCTATTTTTCCTCATAATTTTGTAATTTTTACAAATTGTCTAATTTCCCATAATTTTAAAAAATTTCTAATTTTCTTAGTCCCCATACTTTTTTAATTTTCCAATAAAAATATTTTTTTCGTATTTTTCTAATTTTTTATTATATTTTGATTTGTATATTTTCCCCCTTTTTTAAACCCTAAATTTTATCATTCATAAAATTCATATTTATATATTTTTTCCTATTTATGGTTTTCAAATAAAATTACTACCTCTAACCTTTGTTCTGTGGATAGTGTCTTTTAATTCCTTCATTCATCCAAATTGAGCTAATAGGCCTCTTCCTCCTCTCCAAATTATGCTCTTTCATTATTCAATTAGGGGTATGGTCAATGAAACCCTTAGATTTATTTCTACTTCTATCCATCCTAAAAAAGTTATCAACATCATTGCTTCCCTTACTACACCCATGGGGGTATTGCAAATTAAAACCCCCTCATATTTACACATTTTTCTACCATGTTTTGATTTTAAATTTCCCTAATGAAATTATATCTCTATATTTTAACAAACCTTGAAAAATCCTTCATCTCAAACAAATGTTGACTTGCAAAATTCTAAAATCAAAGATTGACAAACCTAAACCCATAAATAATCATTTATCAAACACTTAAAACTTAAAAACCTACACCACATTAACAAATTCAAATCAAAAATGAGGTAAATATAATATTTTTTATGTTTTTTAACTAACAACCAAATATTTTTTAGTATTTTGAACTAGTGCAGGGTGTGACTTAATATGTGACTTTAGTAAATATTACCTTAATTTAAACACATAGAAACACTTTAATCACAACTTTAAATCATCATTAGTTACACCCTTACAACACCACCTAATGATAGCCTAATGTCACCCCTGAGGGACACCCTAATTTCACCCCAAAAATCACCCATAATGATATTCTAATATCACCATTTAATGACATCCTAACATCACCCAACAATGTTGCCCCAAAAATATTAATCTAAGTCCAAAATTAATGTTAAAAATTGGATTATAAAAATTTAATTGACACTAAAATGACTTTGTAATCCATCTTTAAATTGTCAAACTGTTATAATAGACAACTTTATGTCACAAAATAATAAATTTTTAAATACAAATCCCATCATAAAGTCATGTTTAAAGTTGGGCATGTTACTTTTGTTCATCTCTATAATATAGTAAATAAAGTGATTCCCTAGGTTCACCATAGGTATGACCCCTAATGTTGTCTTAATGAAACATCCTAACATCACCTAGGTGAAATCAGCCTTCATCACTAAGGTCATGTCAGTGGTTATTCCTAAGGTGTTAATATGAGTTTTATCTATGATTAATTTAAATCCATCACTAACATGGATTTAAATCTATCATTAAGGTCACTTCAAAATTCACCACTAAGGTGAATTTGTGTGTGATAGTAATTCCATTAGAAAGGTATTGTTAAAGGATATTTTATTTAAAATTTAATTTTTTAAATTATATAAAAAACTAGTAGTTTTTAGTTAATTAAAATATCTAATATTATTATTTTTTTAATTCTAATGTTGAATAAGAGTTTATAACATTACATCAACAAAATAAACAATAATATGAAGTAGATCTAATTTAAATACAATAAATACAACACATAAATAATAAAAATCTACCTATGTGGTAAAATAATGAAGTTACATTGAACAAGAATTGATAATAGAAGTTGAGAGATAAATAAACAATTTTAAAAAATGTTGAAGGTACTAAAAAGAGATCCTAGAATAGTGTATAAGAGAAACCATAAAACACATAATTATATGAGAAATTGATCAAAGTTAGAATTTAAAATAGTTTTAAGACCGAAACACATGTGTTAAAAATGGAAACCCTATTGAAATAAATTTTAATCAAAAGTGGCCTTACATATATTATATATGTATGTATATATGTATATGCATATATCTATATTCATATATATTTATATTTATATGTTTATACACACACACACACATTTGTCTGTGTAGATGTACATGTACATATATATTTTGAAACTCTTTGTCATCAAATGATGTCAATAAACTAGTCTCAAATAAGTTAATAGATACAAACATATGTTGTTTTATTTCACTAGATCTAAAGTCCACACTTATTTGAGGGTATAAAAATGGTGTATGGTTTTAGGTGCCTTCTTATGTAATCCACCATCTTTACTCTATGAAGTGCTTAAATTTCTTCAACCAAAAATCATGCCTGTTATTAATAAAAGTGTGGGTATATCTATTTCCCACCATTTACTCATATGAAATAGGGACGAGAAAGTACAAATATTTCATCTTTTGATTTGGCATTATTTTTGTAAAAGTATACCAAAAAGGAAATAAATATATATGATACCATAAAAGGTTTGTTATCTAGATGTATATGAATAATATATAGTCCATATTCCTGGTCAAATGATGATACCTAGTGAAAACATAAACTAGCAAAGCAAAAAAAATCAATAGACAAACTCAAAATTTGCATGAAGGCAAAAAACACTACTGATTCTCATTGAATGAATAAAATATTTATATAAGAGGATTCAAATAAATATAAAATTGAAATTGGAGTTGACATGCATAATTAAAAAATATAAATAAATCTAAAGCTACCTAAAGAACTTAAAGCCAATTGACCTATGCAATTTCTACAAAAATTTACCATTTTTAGTAACTTTCAAAATCTAATGGTTTTTTCAACCATTATTTTTATAATTGTTACATGAAATATTGGATGGGCCTAAACATATTTAAAATTATTATAAACCCTAAAATTAACCTAATTGATGATTTTCAATTGATTTTCATGTTCGAGTAAAAAAATAGGCTATTTTCAAAAATAGAAAAAACATAGAAAAATATTGAAATATATTTTAAGACCTTTAAATGGTCATGTATGACATTTAAAAATTTATGAAAACATCCATAAAATTATATATTGGTTTATGGATGAATTTTACTTTTTTACACAATCATTTTTATGTAAACGAGATCTCATATGGAGTTATAGATCAAAAGTTATGGCCTCCATAATTTTGGACTCTACATCATTCTTGTCTCATTAAAATTAACTCAACTCCTACGTGTTACTCTAATTGTACTCATGATATTTATTCTTCTCAAACTTATTCATCTTTCATTTTAAAATCCAAGTGTTTTCTTCTTGATTTAATCCTTCCCACTATACAAAATACTTGTTATAACTTCCTTGCTTTGTGTTGACTATTTTGTTATCGAGAACATGCACTATGTTTTCTTTCTTCTTCTTTGGTACCTATTTCTACCAATATAATTATTCATATTACTCCCCCTCACCATATTCTCCATGTAAACCATATAAATCTAAAACATTAAATATTATATATATATATATATATATATATATATAGATATATATATACATATATATATACATATGTACATATATATATATATATATATATATATGTATATATATGTATGTATATATATATATATATATGTATGTATATATATATATATATGTATGTATATATATATATATATATGTATATATATATATATATGTATGTATGTATGTATGTATGTATGTATATATATATATATATATGTATATATATATACATATATATATATATATATATATACATATATATATATGTATATATATATATATATACATATATATATATGTATACATATATATATATATATATATATATATGTATACATATATATATATATGTATACATATATATATATATGTATACATATATATATATATATATATATATATATATATATATATATATATATATATATATATATATGTATATATATATATATACATATACATATATATATATATATATACATATACATATATATATATATACATATACATATATATATATATATACATATACATATACATATATATATATATATATACATATACATATACATATATATATATATATATATATATATATATATATACATATACATACATACATATATATATATATATATATATATATATATATATATATATATATATATATATATATTATGTCTTAAACTCACCTCATAAGCATTATCATTGATTTTGTTCACAATTCAACATGAATTAATTTTATTATACTTTAACTTAATGTATGTGTATGTTGGAAATATTTATTTACTCAAATATAACATCTATAAATATCCCTATTCAAATAAATTTGACACTATTCTAACATCTTCTGTAGCTTTATACTTCTCATTACTTTCCTACAACTTTCTTCTAACTTATTCTTACAAATGTTGTATATGCTCTGCAAATTCTTATACATCATCACTAACTTGATCTATAAATGCTTTTGCTTCATAATTAACTCACTCTAAAATTGGTATCTATACAAAATATGAAATACCCATTGGATTTTTCCCAAAAATAACCTTTAATGGTGATATTCCCATTGATTTCTTTAATGAACTATTATATGAAAACTTAGCCTATGGTAAATCCAACTCCCATTGTTTGAACTTCTCTCCAATTATGCATCTCGAAAAATTTCCCAAGTTCCTATTTACATATTTTCTTTATCCATCTATTTTTGGGTTTTATACACTACTAAATTGTAGATTAGTTCCAAAATTCTTCCCTAAAGTCTTACAAAATTGAATCAGAAATTTCATGTCCCTATCTAATGTAATGGTTTTAGGAACACCATAAAATCTCACAACATCCTTATAAAATAGTTATACATTTCTAGTGCCATCATTAGCTTTATTACACAAAATAAAATGAACCATCCTAGAAAACCTGTATACATTAATGAAAGTTGATTCATTGCCTCTATGTGTGTTTATAAATCCCAACATGAAATTCATACTCAAATCTATCCATGGTCCTATTTAAACTAGTAATGGCATGTACAACCCTATAATTTTTATATTTCCTTTATCCACTTGACATATTATTCATCTAGAAACATACCTTACCACATCTCTCTTCATATTTGGGAAAAATTACTTATCCTCTACCAAATCTATTATTTTATCCTTACCAAAATGTCCAGCCAAGCCACCATTACACAATTCTATTATGATATTATCTCTTGGAGACTCAAAATTAATACATAATTGTTTCCATTTGAAGAGAAAACCATCATGTATAATATAATAATCATGAATAATACATATTTCACCTACTAATGGATTCTTACACTACTCATAAATCTTGATTAGTATCATATAATTCCTTAACAACTTCAAACCCAAATACTTCACCCAACATAGTAGCTACCAACGTGAATTTCCTGATCAAATCATTAACTACCTAATTATAATTTATTGATTTATGTTTCAACAAAAAATTAAATCCCTACAATAAATACACTTATAGTTCCCTAAACACACACACCCACCCACACATCTCATTTTATGAAATGCAATGGGTACCCACTATGACTTGAATACTTTTATTTAGGTTACTATAATCCTTATACACTCATGACTCTAATTTTAATTCACAAAATTTTAAGTTTGTTCTCAAAGTATAAAATTGCATAAAGTAAAAAATATGAAAATCAAAGATTGAATGATTACTTTGATTTATCTCAAAACTTATATTTTCATTTTTTTCATGGTTTATTTGGAATAATCATACTAATTTTATTTATTGTAGTTTCTTACATGTTGTGTACTCTCAGGACTCTTGTCAAAGACTTGTTATAAATGTTCCTATCAGAGAGTTACCTTTATTCATTGAATATAGTGATAGGTGACATCTTTATGTTATTTGTAACCTATAGCTCTTTACAAAGGGATTCTAAGTATTCAAATATCCTAAGTTTTGACAGTTAGATAGGTGTCATTACCATGTTTCAGAAATCATTTTATGATTTAAATAAAATTTTAAGTAAACCAAGTCTAGGAGGCTTGAGATCATTCCACACAACATTTTTTCATTATACAAAAACCTAAAATCTTTGAAATAAAAGTTAATCATCTAATGGTTTTGATATCTCATGGCCTTAAAGGTATGGCAAGTGGAATTTTTTTTTTAACCTAGCACTATGGAATGATTACATAATTTTAATGGTCTTGAGTCATTTTAGTCTCATACCCCTAAGATTATGAGCTCCAAGAATATGATAGGTTGATATATTCTATAAGTTTAGAGATTCAAATAAAAATACTCAGTCAATTGCTTAATGGTTCTAATTTATCATGCCTCTAAGACCTTCAGATCATGTTATGTGTTGACATTCCATTACATAATACATTTTCATAGAAGTAAATAGACTAAGAGGCTCATATTACTATGTTTTTGAGCCTTTAGGTTCCCATAAACCCAAGGTTAATCCATGTAGCATAGTTACATCAACTTATTTCCCTATAACATATAAAGTGAAGATGCTAATATAATTCCTGAGTTAGTGAGAAATGGACAAATGTCCAAATCTATGAAGTACATAACCAAATAACACATAAGGAAAGACCAATAGAAAATCAAAGAACTGATTAAACAAGAATTTGATAGCTATCTATAATAGGATGAGTAGATAGGTAAAGTTAATGAGCAATTACCATTTGCTAGCAAAGTGAATTTGTTAAAGCTGATTGGTAAGTTCAAATTGAAATAGGATGAAAATAAAGGTAATTATCGACATCAACGTCACATGAATTTTTAATTCATGGAACAAAATATAGATAATATATGAAAAATATAAGAAAAATTCAAGTCACTTCACCATCAACAATCTAACAAACATAGTGACTTTGAGCTCTCCTATGATTAAAATTAGTAGGTGAGTTAAGAAACTTGAGATTAAGTAAATTTCTTCCTATTCAAAGTTAGCATGGATTCCGTTCCTTATACCTACTCTTATACGATAACTACTCAATACATGGATATAGTGTTTGACAAGGGCACTCTTGAGTTCAAATTTCTACACTAATCAATGATGTATAATGAATTGGACTTGATGTATACTTATTTTACACAACCAATTTTTTGAGGATGAAAATAAATACATTGATGACCTTGTATCTCTCTCAAGCAGTGATAAAACCTTAGGTAATGCCCTATATCGATATGTATTGAGTTTTTTAATGAAAATTGCTCTAGGGATTGCCTCTACCTTAAATAAGTTAATAATATAGTTTATTATATTAATAGGATGGAATTTAAGAGATGATTCACACTTCTAATGCTTGAGGAAACATATAACTAAGTCTTATTTAATGCATGGATTGATAAAAACATAGAGGAAAGAAAGCTCAAACAATGGCTATAGGAAGCACAAAGATTAGATCCCAAAGGATCCCTCTCATCCAATGGGATTATAAAATTCATACTAGGGTTTAGGATAGCCATGGATATCTTATTTATACTATATGTCTTCACTAATATCACTTATGTGTAAGTATAATGGATCTCATTGTTCGACATCCTATTGACCTCTGAAAGATTATTACCCTGGGGTAAATTATTAGTGCTAGATTAAAATATCATATGTATAAAGATAAACATCTATCAATACATGGAAATTTTTATATGATGTTTTACTTATTAGATGCAATATTGGCCACGATTCATAAGGTAAATGGAGAATTATGATAGCCATCAACCAAATATATTGAAAATAAATTTATGGAGACTACTCCTTTATGTTTATTTATAGATTCAAAACTAAAATTAGGATGATCTATGTAGAAGTATACCCTCAATTTTACCAAGAGATTCATGACATTTAGATGCCTAAGATGTCAAAAAACTTTAATATAACCATTGATAAATGGGGGATTTTTGGTATTACCCCAACAAGACAATTATTAGGACTTAAGGGATAAGGGAACATATTTTATTCTTACCTCTCCATATCCTTGAAAAAATTATTACTAGATATATAATAACATAGATGAGAAACTTGGTCATAACCATTTCTCTTATTACATTAAAAATCTTTTGAGTATTGGCGAACTCTAATACGTAGTACAATCTCATATTAATCAAGTATGGAAGGTGAGAACTTGATATAATTTTTATGAGTAATGATTTGGAGAATGAGACGCTAAAATGAAAATCAAGAATTACCTCCAAGCCCTGAGGGATAATAATAAGGTGAACCTCACATATAGTCATCATGGGTTGTACATGATGCAATTTTCTTAAATCCATTAGATGACTCTGAAGTATGGCTAAGGATGAAAAATAAAAAAATGTCTAGTAACTAATTATATATAATATAATCCAAAGATTACTAAGGAGTAGGCAACTGATATTATAGTGTAATCCTAGAAGACATAGAGCCATCAGTTCCCCCAAACTCAACCACATGATTCATCAAGGCCAAGCCAACCCCCCTCTCCTACCATAGAAGAGATAGATCCATAAGAGGAGGGGTCAAGTAGTCAAAGGGAGGGGAAAATATAGATAAAGAAATAAATTATCAAAAATATTCTCAGTCCTAAGCTAGATATTTTTCATTTAGTATTCACTAGTACACCTTTGGATATAGCTAGTATAGTGGATAAAATTAAAACTCCAAAGTACAAGCATAATAGTTTATTTATTATGACACTTATAATACCTCTCATAAATATTACATAGGTAAGTGTTCCATAATTTAATTAGTATTTTTTTAATCTCTTCTATCCCACCCATATCCTCAACTAGTTCCATCTTCATCCACTTCCCCTTCCACTATTATTGTTACACCTTCCATTCCATCACCACCAAATACAATAGTAGTTCCTACTACTATAGTTCCCTTGATTATTTCATAATCACACTTAATTCATATCCATCTCATAGACACATAATGAAGGAGATAAAAATTCCTTCCAACCCCCTCCAAAACTCAATAATTAGAGGAATGACCATCTTTTAGTCTAACTACTATAGAGGAATCCCTTATAGAGGATGACGTGAAAGAAGAATAACATCTGATATCCTTGGTAGACTATGCCATGAATGAGCAAGATAATGTATATATCATGATGGAAGTAATAAATAAGGAAAGTTAGGATGAATCTATGGGTTGGGAAGATATAGAGGCTAAGTTGTAAAAGACCAAATATCTGAGCTTGGAAAGTCTATAGCAAGATGAAACACTAATTGGTACCTTAGACTAGCCAATCCTCATAACAACAAACCTAAAATATGAGTGAGGTGTTTATTCTTCATTTTATTCTATTTTAATTGCATATACTTCAACAATGTATAGTTATTTTGATTCATATATTCTTTCAAAATCTACCCAAATAAAGACTCCTAAGAAGGTAGTCCATTTTAAAGACTTGTAGTTATTTCTATTTTTGATCCAAAAATGCCACCAGTCTTAGGTAAACCTCCAACTCAATTATAACTACCTTTTCCAAATACATCCCATATATAGTCATCCACAATTTTAGTTATATAGACTCATAGCTTGACCAAATTCATAGCTAAGGTTAATCCATAGAGGGAACCCCCACCATGGCAAAGGATTGTATACCCTCCATTATAGTTTCCTATTTAAATAAGTGCTCCATTATAAAATTATAAATTGAATCCTTCATATATAACCCCTCTTATGAAACTTCCACCTTCAGCCTCAGAAGACCTGAGTCCCTCAAGAAAAGAAGGGGAACCTATTTTTCTAGAATGGGTTAAATAGATGTAGTGAAAGTGAGATGAGAGGTAAAATTTAGTTGTTGCTAAATAACCCACAATATCTACTATATTTGATAGGAAAAGTGGCAGAACATAAAGGGTGAGGAAGAGGAAGTATTGAAATATGGATACAAGAGAGGAAATGTAATTTGAATAGATATAAAATTTATTTCCCCTAGAGAACAAAGCTTAAATAAATCATGGTGATCTAAATGAATAATTTAAAAATTTATATAGTTTAATTGATTATAATAGGGAATCAATGAAATATATGTATAATAGTAAGGATGAACTGTAGTAGAGGTTACTATAGAATCAAATCATACATTCCCTTTGTGAAATTGTATATAGTTTACAAAGTGCAGCTACCTAGCGATATAATATTTTAAGAAATATTTGAATTTATAGAGGAGATAACCATCCAAAGATGGGATATGTGTTTAAATTATGGTAATAAATTAATTATTATGAAAAGAGACTTAGCTTTTTTATTAATTTTTCTATGATTAATGATTTTAATCTATTAAACTTAATGATAAGTCAAGATGCAACGTGGGCATTAACCTATATGGTTTCTAAAATAGATGATGCTCTTACATGTCATAATTAGATAAAATATCTATTATTATATTTTTTGGAGAAGGAAAACTAGGAATTATAAATTATGAAGGATATAAAGGTCATTGAAGTTATAACATCTATAGTCAAATTGGTCAACAAGCTAAATTTTTAAACCCTTCATAAAGTAGTAACAAAACGATAGTATAGTGTAACAAAAATAGAGGCCTTGGGAGTTAAGTTTAAGAGCTAAGAATTTGAGTATAAATTTTTGATGGCTAAAATTATTAATTATTTCAATCCCTCTTTACTCAATTTTGATATTGTTAACAAGGAGTCTGAAGCTACACATGAATTGTTTGAAGAACTTAAGGCTAAGGATGTAGATTATAGATCATCACCCAACACTCAACCATCTCTTATTGTCACTACTTATACATAGACTTCCTAATTTACTAGATATGCAATCATGTACACTCTTGATGGGCATGTCCTTATCCCATAATGAACAATAACTACTACTACAACTCCTCTAGATATCACTCTATCATATTATTTATTTATAAATTCCACATCAACACCTTGATAAATATAAACATGTACTTTCATGTTTTGGTTAAGTTATAATTTTGTTTCCAATTTTACTTTGCATGTATATATTATATTTTAATTCTAAAATTCTATTTTGAAGTAGTTACCTTACATGCATCTTGTGCATGAGATTTGGATGAAAGTCCTAAATTTGTAAGTTTATTTTTATAATTCACTTAAGATATGATTCCTTGCCCTTAACAAGATATTTATACTTTATCCTCCTTTTCCAAACAAAGTAGGAATTTAGTTATTAAGATGAACATGAAATTTTGAGAAGTTTTATAATTTAGTCTTGCTGCAACAAAACTTATTCTTATCAAAAATTGTATATTATGTAAGTATTATCATTTCAATTTCTTAGTATTTTGGTTATGCATGAGTTATATTTTGATATAAAGTTACTCATATTGAGCTATTATCGATCTCAATGTCTTTTTCATGTAAATCATAACCCATTGTAGATATTCTATTATAGTCTTACAAATGCATCAACCTTTGATTT
>JARHVA010005085.1:60000-150000 GCA_037957365.1 Torreya grandis | reverse complement strand
AATAGTAAATAACTTCAGTAATCATTAAGATATTATTAAAATATGGCTTGACAAAAGATATAAGATCAAAGACTTTAAGATATTATATTTGGTTATTCTATGGGATAAAGCAAATGAGAAGTTCTCTACTTTATGGATTGGACCATATCAGATATCATAGATCCTAGGGAAGAATGTCTTCTAGCTGAAATACCTCCAAAGTAATGACCACACATTTATAGTCAATGGATATTTTTTGAAGCACTACTTTTTGGAATCTCCAAATGGAGATGCCTCAAAATGACTATAATTTAATATGTACATATAGGATTAGAGTAAAATTCTTGCTTTATAAAGTCTATTTCTTATTTCTAGGTTAAGTTTCTTGTTTTCTAGAATAATTTTTATGCTTTATAGGATTAGGCATTCCTATTTTTTGCATTTTATTTTTATAGATTAGTTGTTATGATTTATTTATTATTTTTCTTAAATATGTAGAATAGACCAATTGATTTCCTACATTGATATTATGAAATAACTACCAAAAATAAGGGGATTATTCAGAAGGATGTATAGTTGGTTCTGATAAGGATTTATTCTAACAGTTAGAGAGCTTCTAGGTTCAAGGTATGTGTTGTGACAACATTAGATTCTAATTTGGTTGAATGAGTTTACTAAACCTATGGGATCTACTTTGATATAATAATGAAAATTATAGGACATTATATTTCCAAGAATTAGTTGTACTATTACATGCTAAAAATTTAATGGGAGATAATAAACAGAGAATTGGATACACACTAATTAGGATATATTGATTGGAATAAATGTTTTTATGCATACTTTAACTAATGGTGATTCCTAACCCTTCTTCTTTCAATGTTTAAAAAAATCATAAAAACTTATAGAAAATAGGGGATTCAATTAATCTGTATTGGGGATATAGATGCCTAGCTAGTAATGGATCAATGATTTAAGTGGAATTAGAGGTATCCTTATCAGAGATGTGGATGCCTAAATGGTAGAAGATCAATACCCATGATTTACTAAATTTTTGGTTACAAAAGTTAAATATCAAAATGTAACCTATAGTGTCCATCCAGGACCTTGTTAAAACTCTCATAACAAGGGAAAATTAAATTCATAGAATCACACACTCAAATCAAAGGAATAAAAAGGGCTAGTATGTTGCATGAGGAAGTATGAGTCTTTTTTAGGGACTATTTTGGGTAGGGCTGAAGTTTTGTTTTGCTCCATTACTAAGATTTTGGTTTCTCAAAATACTCAAGAGTGTTTTCCCATCAAGTCACTATTTTTGTGCCCTAAACACACACAACCCATTTTTAAAAATTTTATGTAAACCCACTATGAATTGAATACTTTTATTTAGGTTCCAATAAACCTTAAACACTGATGACTTTGATTTTAATTAATAAAAATTGAATATTGCCTTGAAAGTCTACAATTCCATAATGTTGAAAACTATGAGAATCATAGCTTAAATGATTGCTTTAATTTATCTCAAACCATAGATTTTCATATTTTTTGTGATTTTTTTAGACTAACGATTACCTAAATATAGTTTTATACATTTTTTGTAATCCTAAGACTATCAAAAAATCATTTTGAAATATGTTCCTATTGACCACTTGCCTTTATTCATTAAAGACAATGACAGGTGGCATCTTTACATTATCCATAACCTATATCTCTTTAAAAAGGGTTTTTTAAGTATTCAAAGGTCCCATGTTACAAGATATGGATAGGTGTCATTACCACATTCTAAGGATCATTTTATGATTCAAATAAAATCATAAATAATTCAAGTCTTTGATCCCTGAGAGCATGCCACACAATGATTTTTTTTAAACAAACCCAAAAGATTTAAAGGTAAAGTTAATCATCTAATGGTTATGAGATCTGATGGTCCTAAAGGCATGATAGGTGGAAATTTTATGTTAACCTATAACTATGTAAGGACTACATAAGTTTAATGGTCTTGAGACCTTGTGGTATAATACCATTGAGCTTTTGAGCTCTGAAAATATGACAAGTGGCATAATTCTATTGATCTAGAAATTCAAAGAATTAATATTAATCCAATGGCCTAATGGTTCTATGGTTCTAAAAATATGTGCCTATAAGGCCCCAAGATCATAACACACATAAAATTTTTATTTAACTAAACATTTACATAGATGTACACAAACCAAGAGGCTTTTACACCTATGTTTCTAAGCTTCTAGGTTCCTACTAGCCTAAGGATACTCCGTGTGGCATAGTTATGTCAACTTATAGCCCTAGAATATATAAAGTGAAGATGTAAATATAAAGGCCAAATTGAGTGAAAAATGTATAAGTATACAAATTCATAAATTACATAATAAAAGCGCATATAATCAAAGATCAAAAATAAATCAAAAAATTAGGTAAGCGATAATTTGGCAGCTGTCTAGAAAATGATGACTAGATATGCACAGTTGATGAGTAGTTGCTATTTAGAGAGCAAGTAAACCTGCCAAAGTTGAATAATAATTTCAAATTGAAGTGGGATGAAACTAAAGGCCATTATTTGCATTGAATTTGCATGAATTGGGAACTAATGGTGCATAATTTAGATGGTATATTCAAAATATAAGTGAAAGGCAAGTTTCTTCACCATAAAACTTATAGAAAACATTTGATTTTGAACTCTCTTATGATAACATGCACTAATTTTATAATGAATTTGAAATGAATTTTCATACAACCATCAGGTAAATTAAATATCTCAAGGTTTTTTAAATGGCCTCCTCTTAATATCAAGCATGCCTTTAATTTCCTTTTGACTACTCTTGTGTAGAAACTAATGAATACATGGATACATTGTTTGACAAGGGTAATCTTGAGTTCAAACTCATATATTTCTTGGTATGTGGATTGTTTTGGACTTGGTAGTTCCTTATTATACAAAAATCTAATTTTCTAAGGATGAAAATCAATACATTAATGACCTATATTATCTAAAAATATGGGATTTCATCAAATAGTGGCAAAACTTGATGTAATTCCATGTTTTGATATGCTTCAATATTTTTTAAATGTATTTTACTCTAGGGATTACCTACACCTTAGGAAAGGAATAATGCATTTTATTATATTTTGGGAGGGCATTAAAGAGATACCTAAGAATCCTAGTGCCTGAGGTAACATATAACCAACTCTCAACCAATGCATGGCTTGAGCACAACATAGTGGAAGGAAAGATCAAACAATGGCTTCTAAATGTCCAAAGATTAAATCAAAATGGATCCCTATCATCTAGTGGGATTATAAAATTTAGACCAGGGATTAGGATAGACATGGCTCTCCTAAACATAGTATATAGCTTCCCTAGTATCACTTATGTGCAAGTAGAATGGGTATCACTACTGAACATCTTATTAACCTTTGATAAGATTGTTAACCTAGGAGAACTTATTAGTGTTAGATTGAAATATAATATGTATATAGATAAACAAATATTGGTGCATGTAAATATTTATATGATGTGCTACTTGTTAGATGTATTCATTTCCACAACTCATAGGTTAAAAGGAGAATTATGGTAACCATCAAATAAATATGGAAAATATAATCTATGAAGACTACTCATTCAAGTTTGTTTATAGATTCATAACTAAAATCAATAGGATATTTGTATAAGTACACCCTCAATTGTACCAATAAATTCATGTAACCTAGATGCTTAGGTTGTCAAAAACCTTGAAGAGAACCATTGTGAAATGGGGGGATTATTGGTATTATCCTGGCATGACAATTTTAAGGATTCAAGGGATAAGGGCACATCCTTTGTTCTCACCTCTCCATGTCCTTGAAAAAAATATAGATTAGGAAATAGTGTACTACATGTATAATAGTATATATGAGGATTTAGTTTATAAACATTTGATATTTTACTTTAAAAATTCTCTAAGTATCGACCACCTCCAATATGTGATACGAGATCAATTTAATCAAGTATGGAAGGTGATAAATTGATAAAATTTTCATGAGGCCTAGTTTAGATAATGGGACCCCAAAATAAAAATTAATAATTACCTCCAAGGCCATATGGAGAAGAATAAGGTGAACCTCACATATAGTCACTAGGAATATGAACATGGTTCAATTTTATTAAATGCATCATATGACTTCAAAGTATGGATAAGGATGAAAATTGAAAAAATGTCTATAATGGTATCTTAGGATATACAATATAATACAAAGATTAATATGGAGTAGGAAATTGATATGTTAGTGCAATCTTAGAAGGCATGGAGCCATCATTGGCCCCCAACTCAACTGCAAGATTCAATAAGGCAAAACCGACCCCCTCTCCTACCATAGAATAGATAGATCCATAAAAGAAGGGTTTAAGTATTCAAAGGAAGGGGGACCTATAGATAAGGATATAAATTTTTAATAATATCCCTATTCCTAGTTCAACTCCTATTCATCAAGTCTTCACTACTTTAAATTTTAGCAAATCCACTATAGTGGAGCTAACTTCATCTTCATAGGACAAGAAAAATAGTGAATTTATTATGACACATCCAATTCCTCTCATAAATATTACTTACTAAATTATTCCATAGTTTTTATTGTCTTCTTTCTCATCTCTTCCATCCCCGAACCATATCCTCAACTAGTTCTATCTTCATCTACTTCCCCTTCCAATATTGTTGTTACACCTTATATTCTATCACCACCACCTACAACAATAGTTCCTAATAATTTAGTTGTCTCAATTATTTCATCATCCCACACACTTCATATCCCTCCCATAACCACATAATAAATGAAATCCAATGTCCTTCCAAATCCATCCACAACTCAATAATTAGAGGAAAGACTAACTTTTAGTTTGACTACTACATAGGAATCCCCAACTGAGGATGAGGCTAAAGAAGAAGAAAATGTGATATTCTTGGTAGAATATGTCATATATGAGGAATAGAATGAAAATAGTATGATTAAATTAATATATAAGGAAAATTAGAAGGAAACCTTGGGTTAAGAAGATGAAGAGGCTGAGTTAGAAAAGGACAAATCTCTAAGCTTGGGAAGTTTGTAGGAAGAAGAAACACTATATAGTGTCCTAGATAAGCTAATATTCATAACAGATAAAATACAAGATATAAGTGAGTTGGTTTATTCTTTAGTTTAAATCTTAGATACTTTAAAAATGTCTAGTTATTTTTATTTATCCATTGTTTTAGCATCTACCTAAATAAAGACTTATAGACATGCAGTCTATTATGAAGAATTTGTAATTGTTTCTATCTTTTATCCCAAAATTCCATGAGTCCTTGTGAAACCTTCATCTCTTTTATAACTACCTATGACACAAACATTACCTATTTATCCACATTTTATGTTTTAAAAAACTCCTTGCTTGATCAAATTCATAGTTTAAGTTAATCCATAGAGGGAGCCCTGACCATGGTAGGGGATAATACACCCTATATTATAATTTACTATTAAAATAAGTGATCCATTAACACATTATAAATTTAATCCTTTAGGTATAAATCCTCCTATGATACCTCCAGCCTCTATCTCAAAAGACCTGAGTACCACAGAAGAAGAAGGGGAGTTTATTGTTCCAAAAAGTGTTAAAGAGATAGAAGGAAAGTAAGATGAGAGGTATAATTTAGTTGTTATTGAATTGCCGCTAATATCTACTAGATTTGATAGGTAAAGAGAAATAATATAAATGGTGAGGATGAGGAAGGATGTAAATATGGATAGAAAAGAGGAAATAAAATTTGAAAAAAGATAAAATCTATTTCCATTAGACAATAAAGCTAAAATAAATCCTAGTGATCCAAATGAATATACTAAAAATTTCTATAGTTTTGTGGATTCTACTAGGAAATCAATGAAATATATGTATATGAGTAAGTAAGAGGCTCAAAATAGGTTATTTTAGAAAAATATTATACACACCCCTCATGAATTAATAGATAGTGTACAAAGTTCATCTACCTAACTATATAATATATTGAGTAATATTTAGGTTTAAAGAGGAGACAACGAGTCAGAGAAGGTAAAGGTGATTAAGTAGTGGAACTAGATAAAAGAATATGGAAAGAGACTTAATTTTTTGATTCAATATTTTAAGATCAATTTTTTTATTCAGTTGAACATAATGATTAGTCAAAATTTAAAATGGGAATTAAACTATATGGTTAGTAAAAGAAATGTTGCACTTGTATGGCACAATTACATAAAAGATCTATTTGTATATATTATGGAGAAGGAGAACCAATATTTAGAAATTATGAAGGACATGAGGGTAATTTAATTAATAACCTCTATAGGCAAATTGGTCAATAAGACAAATTTTGAGACCCTTATTAAACCAATATAAAACAACTTTAAAAAGGAGGTTGAAGACACAATATATAAAAGCAATGATGAAATTTTCTAAATGACATTTTTTTGAAGGATATAGTTATAAAATTAGAGGCCTTGGGAGATGAGTTTAATATCTTAAAAGTGGATCATACACAATTGATGGATTAAACCATCAAGATTTTCAATCCCTCTTTTCTCAATTTTGATGTTATTAACAAGGAGCTTGAAGCTTCCCATGCATGGTTTGAATAATTTAATACTAAGGATCGATCCTATAGATCATCATATATCACTTATAAATCTATAATTTAATATAATTGAACAAAAACTTCCTAATTTATTGAATATGCACTCATGCATACTCAAGGTATGCCCATCTTGATCTAACAAGGTAACAATAGTGGGCACTAGAATTCTTCTAGCTATCACTCTATCATATTATTCAGTTACTAGTGCCACATTAGCACCTTGATAAATATAAATATGTAATTTCATGTTTTGGTTAAGTTATAACATTGGTTCCAATCTTAAATTTCATTTATATAATGTATTTTAGTTGTAAAATTATATTCTAGGTAATTACTATAAATGCATCGTTTACATGAGATTTGGATGCAAGTCCTATTTTTGTAAATGTATTTATATATTTTTTTTGAGATATTAGGCCTTCCAAATCCCAATACATTTATATTTTTATCCTCATTTTCCAAATTTAGGAAAATTTTGGCTATTAAGATTAATAATATATTCTATGAAGTTTTACAATTTAGTCTTGATGTGAAAATTTTGATTCTCCTCCAAACTTATGGATTGTGTGAGAAGTTATATCATTTTAGTTTATTAGTATTTTTGTTTTAAATGATTTATATTAAATATACATTTATTCACATTGATATATTGATGATTTTAATGTCTTTTACATATGAATCATAATCGTCCCTTATCTATGTGATATTGCAGTCTTACAAACATGACACATTTTATTTTTATGGGTTTAAGTGTGATGTGTTTTGGTTCCATTTCAATAATAACTATGTTTTATTTTTTTATAGTATCTTAATATATACATTAGTCTTTGATTATTTTTCCAACCTATAGTTCAGGTTATGGTCTATAAATCTTTCATCTAGTGTGGTCCATAAGCCTCCTTTTCTGACCTACCTTTCCCTCTTTTTTTTAGTCTATTTTGAAGTAATACCCACCTTATTTTATCACCATAATTATTCCACCCATATAAATTATATTCATATTAATCCATAGTTGGCCCATCCAAGGTAAACAAACTACTTTGCTCACCACTATTCCACAAATAGATTGTTTATAAAACTGAATACCCAACAACTTGTTCCTTAAATTAAATACTTTTTAATAGATCTTAAAATATTATAGGCTACCTCATAATTTTTTTTGTTTTATCCATAAAACTCACATCAAGAACACGCATTTTTCATGTTTACTATTTAAATTCTTTTGACTCTTTGCATACTTCAAGGCCTCATGATCTATAAATAGGATAAACTCCTTAATAACCATGTAATGCCTCCAATGTATTAATGATTGTACAATATTATAAGATTAAACATCATATGTATAATTATTTATTACGTCATTTTATTTCTCACTTAAATGTGTTATCATCATTCCTACTTGACTCAATAGAGGAACAATTCCCACACGTGAAGCTTCACAATCCACTTAAAGCACTTTGTTAAAATCTATTAATGATAAAATAGATTTTTATATAATTTTACTCTTTAATAAATCAAATATTTATGTTCCTACCCTTTTCAACAAAAAATATTTCCATTTAATTCAATCCATTATTGGTGCAATAATAATACTAAAATTATTAATGAACTTTATGTCAAAGTTGCTAAACTATGGAAAATTCATACTTATGTGATGTTCTTCAGAATATGCCACTCAACAATTACCTTTACCATTTTTTCATCCATACTTAATTAATATTTTCAAACTAAAAATCCCATAAATACCAAATTATTTTTCATAAACCTATATTTCTTCATATTTGCACAAATATTTTCCTTTATTATCAAATCTAATACCATTCTCAAATGTTACACATGCTCTTCTTCAGTCTCAATGAATATCAAAATATCATCAAAATAAACCACCATAAATTTACAAATATAATATCATAACATTGTGTTCATTACCCTCATTAATGTTTTGGGTATATTAAATAACCTAAATGGCATCACAATCCACTTATATAAGCCACCCCTAGTCTTGAAAGTTGTTTTACATTCATCTCCTTCATGAATCTGAAAAACTTTTAGTAGCCACTCTTTAGATAAATCTTAGTAAAATATTTTTATCTTGTAATAAAATCCATAATATCATATAAATTAGGTATATAAAATATGTATTTGATGGTAATTTTATTGATTTATCAACCATCCAAACATATCCTCCACACTCCATCTTACTTTGGAGTTAACAATGTTGATGTTACATAAAGAATCATGATCTCCCTTGCCACACCCTTCCTCACTAATTCATTAACCTGTATATTTAATTATTCATGTTTTATTTGGCACATCTTATAACCTATTTGAATGGATAGATATTATCTTACAATCAAATCAATATTATGTTGAATATTTCTCGTTCTACAGGTGATCCCTCTAAATAATTACATTAACCTTCAATTTCATGCACGAAAACATTACATTATTTTCCTCTCTCATAGTTTTTTATTTGAAAAACTTATCCATTTTTTTCATCCAATATATCAACTCCTTTAGTTTAAAACTTTACCCATAATTTGTAACATCAACCTTCATTCCTTCATTCATTCCCTCTAAAGCCCAATATGTCCTTTCTTCCTGTAATGGTGGTTATTTATGTTTTTACTCTTCTTGATGAAATTATTCAATATCTAAATCTTCATTTATTTCATATCCTACTTCTCTTCATATTTTATTTGTGATAATTTTAGTTAATTGCTTCACTTGCCTCTACAACTATGGCATAGTCCTGTTCATCTGAGTCATTCCTTATGATCCTTCTCCTTGTCCTCTAACCATCTCTTAAACATGTCAATAAATTAAAAAAAAGTTCCAAAAATATAAAAGCATAAATTCACAAATATATTAACTCCAAGATTTGAACTTTCTCTAATATTAGATGACAAAAACATAGACTAGCAAAGCTAAAAAACCAATAGTCATAAACTCAGAATTCACATGAACGCAATAAACATTATTGATTCTCATTGAATGTATCAAATATTTATATATGAGGATTTAAATAAATATAAACTAAAAATTATATTTTACATGCATAATAAAAAAATCTAAAAAAAATCTAAAGCTATCTTAAACACATAAAGCTAACTAACCCATGCAATTTTTAGAAAAAATACTATTTTTAGTAACTTCCAACTTCAAGTGATTTTTTTCAACCGCTATTTTTATAAAATTTTCATGTAATATCGAATGCACCTAAAAATTTCCAAAATTATTGTAAACACTAAAATTAATATAATGGATAAATTTAAATTAAAGTTCATGTCTGAGTATGAAATGATATTATTTCAAACAATAGAAAAAACCTTAAAAAATATTCAAATGCATTTTTGAACCCTTAGATTATTAAGTATGACATAAAAATATTTTTAAAATATAAATAAATGTATAGATACATTTATTGATTAATTTAAATTTTTTAAATGGTAATTTTGGAACAAACAAGAGCTCAAACAGAGTTATAGATCAAAAGTTATGGCCTCTAGATGTTTGAACTCTACATCATTCTCCTCTGGTTAAAAACAACTCAGCTTCTGCAAGTTGCTTTGATTTTACTATTTCCATTTATTATTTATAATATTATTATGAAATATTATTTTTTTATTTATTTTTTAATCTTTCCGACTATAACAAATACTTTTTATAACTTCCTTGCCTTGTGTTCATTATCTTATTATCCAAAACCTATACTATCTTTTCTTTCTTAATCTTTGGTACCTATTGCTACCAATTTAATTATTCATATTATTCCACATAAAAATATATTACATGGAAATAATATAAATATGAAATATTAAATACATAATAGATATATAAATTCTATGTTAAACTCACCTTATAAGCATTGTCATTGGTTTTCTTCACAATTCTGCAAGGACCAATTTTCTTATACTTCAACTTGTTGTATGTGCCTATTGGAAATATTTATTTCCTAAAATATACTGTCACAAAAATTCCTTATTTAAAATAAATTTTACCTTCTTCTAACATATATTATAACTTTATAATTCTCGTGACTTTGTTGTAACTTTCTTTTGACTTCTTACAATTGTTGTATATACTCTACAAATGCTTCTATGCCATCACTAACTCATTCCATAATTGGTAAATTTACCAAATATAAGAGAAAAATATTATTTAAATATTAAATTGTAATATTCCCCTTGATATGTTCAATAAACTATTATATGCAAACTCAGCCTATGGTAAAGCCAAATCTTATTGCTTGAGTTTCTCTCCAAGTATGCATCTCAACAAATTTTCTAGACTCATGTTTACAAATTTTGTCTATCCATATGTTTTTGGGTGGTATGAAATACCAAATTTTATCTTAGTTAAAAAATTATTCCATAAATTCCTATAAAATAACTTATAAATTTTTTGTCCCAATATGATGTAATGGTTTTTGAAACATCATGCAATCTCACAACATCCTTAAAAGCATTTCTACAAATCTAATGGCATCATTGGTTTTCTAACATGCAAATAAATGAACCATATTATAAAAAATGTATACAAAAAATAAATTAAATCATTACTTCTCTATGTGTTTGGTAATCCCAACATGAAATCCATACTCAAATCTGTCCATGGTCCTTTTGGATCTAGTAATGGAATGGACAACCTTATATTCTGTGCATGTCCTTTACACACTTGACATATGTTTCATATTGAAACATACCTTGACACGTATATATTATTCTTTGGCCAAAAATACTTCTCTTCTACTAAATATATTTTCTTAGCCTTACCATTTTGTCTAGTTAAACCACCATTGTGTTATTCTCTTATGATATTGTATGTTAGAGACCTAACTGGAATACATAATTGTTTCACTTTGAAGAGATAACCATATTTTATAATATATTAATCATGAATATTAATTTTATCTCCTACTAATGGATTCTCACACTGATCAAAAATATTTCTAAAATCTAGATCAATATCATATAATTCCATAACAACTTCAAACCCAACTACCTCACTCACCATAGTAGTTATCAGTGCCACTCTCCTACTCAAAATATCAACTACTTGATTATGTTTTTTTTATTTATGTTTCAACACAAAAGTATATCCCTATAAGAAAGACACTCTATTTGCATATATACTATTTAAATTATTTTGATAGTTCACATACATCAAAGCATCATGATCTATAAAGAGCACAAAATTATTAGGCACTAGGTAATGCCTCCAATGTCTTAATGATTATACAATAGCATAAAATTCAACATCACATGTAAAACACTTATTTATTACCTCATTCAATTTATTAATTAAATATGTTATTGACCTTCCTTCTTGACTCAACACAACACTAATTACCACATGTGAAGCATCACAATCCACTTCAAGCACTTTGTTAAAATATAGTAATAGTAAAACATTTTTTCTATAATATTCCTCTTCAATAACTCAAATTTTTATGTTACTTCCCTTAACCACACAATTTTTTACCTCTCATGCAATCTATTATTGGTGTAACATTACTACTAAAATACTTAATGAAATTTTTATTAAAAATTTGATAAATCTTGGATACATCTTTTCTCTATGATAATATTTGGAATAGGCAACTCAATAATTGACTTTACCTTTTCTACATCAATCCTTTCTCCTTATGTTGAAATTACAAATCCTAAAAATATCAAACTATTCTATATAAACATGAACTTCTTTAGATTTACATAGAGTTTATTCTTTCTTATCAACTCTAATACCATTATAAAAAGCTATAAGTTCTCTTATATAGTATTAATGAATATAAAAAAAAACATAAAAATAAACCCCCAAAAACTTACCAATGTAATCTCATAACATTGTATTCATCACCATCATTAATGTGTTGGGTGCATTATATAACCTAGATGGAATCACCATATATTCATATAATCCATCCTTAGTCTTGAATATTTTTTTCCATCCATATCTTTAAAAAATTTATATATGATAGAAATCAATCCTTAGATCAATCTTGATAAAATATTTTTCTCCTACAAGAACATCCAACATATCATCTAAATGAGGTATCGGAAGTTTGTATTTGATGGCAATTTTATTGATTTATTAACTATCCACACACATCTTTTACCCTCCATATTTCCTTAGAGTTAATAATGTTTTTGTTTCATATGGACTCATCTCTCCCTTACCACACACTTTATCACCAATTTGGTAAACTATTTATTCAATTTTGTAGGTTATGTTGGACTCATCCTATAGGCTAATTGATTGGGCAGAGATGATCCTAAAATTAAATCAATATGATAACGAATGTCTTTCTTTTTACAGGTGATCTAGCCAAATTATTGCATGACCCTTTAATTTCATGCATGAAAAAATTACTTTATTATCCTCTCATATTTTTCCATTCAAAAAACATTTCCATGTTGTTCATCTAATCTATCAACTCCTCTAGTTTTCAACTACCTCCATAATATGAATTGTTAACCTTGATTCCTTTATTCCTCACTTATAAATCCTGAACCATCCTTTCTTCCTTTAATGTTGGTTGTTCCTATTTTTATTATAATTTATGAATTTCTTCTTCATAGTCCATGTCTTCCTTATTTACATCTCCTATCCTTTTCCTTTGATTTGTGACAATTATTGTTAATTTTTGTACTTGCCTCTATAGCTTTTTCATAGTCCTTTTCATCTAAGCCATTCCTCCTCATCCTTGTCCTTGACCTATCACCATATACTATAATTATTATTTAATCATGAAATATTATCCAAAAATATAAAATCCTAAATTCAAAAATATAATACTTCCAATATTAAATTTTTTTCTAATACCATATGATGAAAACACAAACTAGTAAAGCAAAAATAAATCAATAGAAATAAAGTCTAAATGTTCATGAAGGAAACAAACACTACCAATTATCATTTAATGAATAAAATATTTACATTATAGGCTTTAAATAGATAACAAATTGAAATTGGAGTTAAAAAAATACTATGTTTAGTAACTTTTGACTTCTAGGAGTTTTTTTCAACTACTATTTTTAAAAGTGTTTCATGCAAGCTCAGATGGTATTAAAATTTCCCAAAAGTATTATAAATATGAAAATTAACCTAATGGATTAATTTAAACTAATATTCATGTCAGTATCCAAAATTATGACTGATTTAGGAGTGTTTAGGGATAATGAGGGTTGATAAAGATGTGAATAGAGACTATCAGGGATGATGAGGGCTGATGAGGGAGTGATTGTGGATGATGAGTTTTGATGAGGAAGCGATTAAGGAAAATGAGGAATAATAAAAGGATAATTATTTAATGTTTATGGATAATGAGAGATAATTAGGGATCTCAATGACATATAAATAAAATGAAAGCTAACTATGGGGTTAGGATTAGAATTATCAACTAGTCTCTGGTTTCCCCTATCTATATAGATATAAATTGGGATTATAAAATCTATGATTGGGATTATTATATAAAAAAACGTAAATTATGTATGTAATTAATACAATTTTATCCCATCCTATGTGCACTTTACTACCTAATTATTCTAGCTTGGGGTTTTGGATACACACTCTCTACATAGTCTAGGCATGGATCACCATATAGATCTATGAATCTCACTAGATAATTAGATGATATCTCTGAGTTCCTTATTTAAGTGAAAGAGGATGATTTAAATAAAAGTTTATTTGGGACTTATTTTAGTGATTAAAATTTATAATTGGAATTAAACCTAATTAGGCATAAGTAGGAAGTCATTACACTAACCATCAATGTATTAGAGGGAGTGATTAAGGATTAGGAGGGATGAGGATGGAGTGAGTAGGTATGATGAGGGATAATTAGGGATTTATTAAGGATAATGAGGTATAGAGAGGGTAAATGAAAAATTTATTGTGGATGATGAGATATGGTGAGGGTTAATTAGGGAGTTATTAGGGATTATTAGGGATAAGGAAGGAGTGATTAATAATTACGATGGATGAACAAGGAGTCATTAGGATGATGAGGGAGTGATGAATGATGATGATTATTGATGAATGAATTATTGTAGATGACGAGGTATGGTGAGGGTCAATGATGGAGTGATTAAGGATGATGATGGATGTTGAGGGTCAATGATAGAGTGATGAAAGATGGTGAAGGTTAATAAGGGAGTGATTAATGATGATGATGGATGAAGAATGAGTGATTAAGTATTATGAGGGATGAGGAAGGAGTGATTATAAATGATAATAATGGTGATGCTCAATAGAAGAGTGATTATGGATGATAAGGGAGTGATTAGATATGACTAGGGATAGCGAAGTTAAATGAGGGAGTGATTAGGGATGAGGAGGGATAAGGAGGCAGTTATTATGGATGATGAGGGATGAGGAGGAAGTGATTAAGGATTAGGTAGGTATTATGAGCAATGAAAATTAACATAAAGTGGTCATTTGATGTGTTGATGTCGTTAACATGACCTATGTTTCCCCAATCACACCAATTTGTCTTGAATTTAAAGTGAGTGGTTTGTAAACTTTAATTTTTACAAACCTATGACTCTTAAAAATTATATTAATCAATTTAGAAGGCACAAATACCTTTTAAATGACTATATGTTTAGCCAAATTAGACATTAATTTAAAATTTTATGACCTTAAATCCCTAAGTTCAATAATTAAACCTTGAAAATACCTAAGTACTAACCATATTTGATTTTAAAAAACTATATATTACATATTGTAAGGCATGCAACTATGATACCAACTCTATCAGATGCAAAGTGACCCTAATTTATTATATTTACTAAACCAAACATAAATTATAATTTTAAATTTTGAATTTTGAATTATAAGGAATAAAATGTAATAATATAAATTTAATCTTATACTTGACATTTATTTTATTAAATATTAACTTTAATCAAATATGACCTCCTTATACATATTTCTATGTTTTTGGGTGTAAAGTAATAATAATGTATATGCATTATTATTAATTTATACCCAAAATAAAAAAGAATATATTTTTTTGTGCTATTGGGTGAAAAGTCACAATAAAAAATACATATTATAGTGCATCCAAATTTATCACTTTAAATTTTGGTCTCTTGCACTTTTCACATTTCAAATTTTTAAAATCAAAATGCATAGATGATATAATTATTACATGCTATAACATGTATATGTTATAGAACATATGAATTATGGCTTAGTTATTTTGAGCCTTAATTAAAATAATGTGTATGTGTTAGTGTATGCATAATGTCTATAACATGTATGTGTTATGTTAAATGTCCACAAAATTTCTCCCTAACTCCATGCACTTACCCAAATCAAAAAATTTAATAGTGACTAAATTATTTGATTTAATTTTAATATACATTGGATATTATATCAACCTATGGATATGTTAAATAATTCATTTTAAAAATTTATCTCCCCTTCTCTTAAAGATTAAAAAATTAAATTATTATTCATCTATCAATTATATTTGTGATGAGAGAATGTAATTTTAAAAATATACTTTACAATCACATGTACTATTATATGAGATTATTTTCATATTATTCTAATATTTTTTAAGAAAATAGGTCTTGATGAAAATGTGATTTAAATAGATATCCATATAAATAGGTGAATCATATAGATAAATCATGAAAATATTTTCTACTTTATTATAAGGAATGCAGTTAATAAATAAAAATGCGTTGATATTCCATCTAGGTTTTTTAATAATTTTATTACTTAAAACATGATTAATTTTATTCCTTTAAATATGAATGATTTTTATTGTGAGTGTCATAGAGTTGAATCTTAGTTAAAAAATGGATGCTTTTATTAAAAAAAATCAGCCACTTATCAACTATGGTGATATTGAAATCAAAGATACACTAGATAAAAATTTAAGTCATAAGTGTGAATATATTATTTCTCATGGGATTTTAAAATAAAAATATCAATATAAACTCAAATTTATACCCAATTACAAATTTCGTCAAGATAAAATACAACCAACTCAAAAATTAATATATCTCAAGGTGGACTTAATCACATCCCAATATGATTCTAACGATCAAATTCATATAAAAAAAGAATAACAATACACAATAATTCCTTGATGGATATCCTAGGAATATTGAAATAAATGAAGTATTAATTCATCATATATATTAATTTAAATTATATTATATTATAGGATAAGCATGATATATTGCATTATTTATTTTGATACTTCAACATATACATGTACTATTGGTTAGTTACTAAACTTACATATTTTCTGATTAAATGTTTCATTGTCTACTTACATAAATTATAAAAATTAAAATGATATTATATATGTATATTAGGCACCTACATATGACCATGGATTCATAGTTAGGTCTCATGGAATTATGCTATAATTTTTTCCTGTTTAAAAAAAAATATTGCATTGACTTCTATTTTCATTATTGCTCATTTTCTTTTAGTTGATAGGTTTTTTAATTTTTTCTTTACCATATGGATTTTAAAATTAATTTTTCATTATTTATCTCATGTGTACATGGATTATTGATTCAATATATCTAAATTTATAATAAATTCATGAAACCCTAGGAGTACGTGAGAGAAATGTAAAGCAAAATTGAGTTTCATATTAGTCCATTAGCCAAAAACTACAAAGGGGGTATATTATATAGTGAGATACTAGGTCACCAAAAATATAATAACTCAACTCAATACTATAAAAACACATTAAATATATTTTCCTATAATTACATTAACAACCCTGAAAAATATTACAAACAACCATGTAGGTAAAATTGTAAGTAAAAAGCCTACACCAACACCCCCTAAAGTGTATATTAGGTGGGTAGAAGAATTGGGTCATGATAATGAACCCTATTAAGGTACCTAAGCATAATTAAAGTACCATAAGGCATAGAAAAGGAGAAATACTTTAGGAAAAAAATCCTATCTAAAAACATTTCAAAGAAGATAAGTGGGATAAAAATCACCACTAGAGTTTACAACTACATGTAGCCATCTTGTATCTTGTAATGGAGTTCTTGGGAGTGATTTTAAATACTAAGTAGATGTATTGAAGAGTGGATCACCCTCGAATAGTAAATGTGTTTTCCAAGTTCTTGATGGATCTTCAACAAAGCTATGATTCTTATATAATTAATTGCTCTCCTCATGTAAGGTAGGAGGGCCAATTGATTTATGAAATGATGGTTTAATGGGATCAGAGGATAAATTACCATATAACTATTGAATAGGTTTCCTAACATTTGATGTGTCATGTATCACTATACATATTTCATGTAATGTCTAAAGTGCACTAGAGGTAGATTGATCAGTTAATAACTCCTTAATATCTATAAGGTGACAAGAAGATTATGGAAGTATCTCCCCATCACTTTTTTAGTCATAAATTCTAGAAGAATCATAAATATCAAAGGTGTGCTCAGACTCATAGATATCATCAAGTTCAAGTGAGTCCAAAGCATAAAAATTTGAAATAGAGTTAGGAGCAAAGTTTGAGAAGTTATATAGTCATTTATAATGATCAAATATTTCCACTACTAATATAGTATCACTTTGAAACTCTCTAACATACAATGAATCTAGAGTGAACTCAACTTGAATGCCAAAACTAAGGTGAGTGAGTTGGTAATCTAATAGGATATTAGTTGAAAGTGAGAGAACACTTAAAACATTATTAAATGTTCCACCACTCATTTCAATAAACCCTCTCCTAGGAACCTTTTTAGAAGTGTCATAACCCATTTGTATAGAGTACATGTTTTATGATTATTATGAACTTAACTCTATGTATGAAGAGGCCATATGATGTGAAGCACCATATTTAATGACCCATATAGGAGTCTGAGGTAAAACTAAAAATAGGGACTTAACCTTTTATTTACCCTTACCATTTTATTTTGAATTTTCTTTACCATTATCATTTTCCTTAAATGATTTTTGGGTTAATGAGATCTAATTGGAAGAGTCAGGGACACTAATATTGTGTTTGTTGAACATCTTAGTTAGCTGGTAAACCTACTTCTTCATACATTTTATTTCATCATGTTTTATAAATAAAAACCTGCATTTTATCTTATATTTATTAGTATTAACATTGAAATAAGAGGTCTCATTTTTTTATTTGTAGGTGGGATGATTTACATCCTTCTCTTGATCATTTTTATTTTGTTTCTTCTCTCTATTGTTTGAATCCTTTTTCTTTCTTATCAAAAAGTATATGATATTTTGAGGACTTCACTATGCCCATTAGTATTAGCTTATATTTCTCTTGAATCAATTTAGAAATAAAGGTATCAAAATAAGGCATCTTCCATGTAGCTTTAAGATCACTTTTTGTGGCATGGAAAGTGGACACAGACAAATATTATTTTGGACCCAATTTTGAGAGTACAAACAGAATGATTTGATCATCTTTCTTATCTATTACACATTATTTTAACTAAAGCCTTAGAGATTTAAACTTGGTGAAAAAATTATGTACGATGGCAAAGTCACTTGGGCTCAAACTAATGATCTGATTCTCTATTTCATGGTCTCTCATCACATCATGCTTCCCAAAAAGATTTTTCTAGTGTGGTCCATGCTTCATTGGGTGTTGTAGCATATTATATATAAAAGAGTAGATAAGAAGAGACATAAATAAATAATAGTTCATAAAATTTATCATAAAACATTTAAATTTATCTACTTTTTTCCCACATTCAGTCTCTTTACCCATTATAATTTTATGAAAACCATTGGATTGTAAAATGATTTCCATTTTTTATTTCCACTCATGATAATTAAATGGTAAGAGATAACTTAAACAACTTTAATCCATAGTGAAAAAAAATTTGTTACAAAAAGTAAGGAATAAATGCAAAAAATAAAATTGCACAAAACCAAATAGTAACCCCTTAAAATTATTAGAGTGATCCTCCCTTAAATTTTTAAATATAAGAATGCTCATATAGACATCAAGCACATCTAAGAATGCTTCTTGAGTGAATAGTAAATAAGTACAAGGAACTAAAGGGATGTTAGGATTAGTAAAAAATGATTCCAAAGGAGTAAAATATTTGGTTTGAAATGTAATTTAGTGTGCCCAAGGTGATAACTAGTGTGTAGAGCATGAAAAATCAAAAACCTTTTTAGAAGATGACACTCAAAAAATAGTTATATATAAAAAGTTATAGCTATTTTAATATTTAATCTCACATAAAAAATCTTCACAACATAAATTTGAAAATGTTTGGGTTGACTAGATAATTGGATGGGGCTAAGGTTAAGCCCCCACTTGTATGAATCAAAATTGAAGCCCCCCATCTAACCATAACATATGACCAAAGTGATAAGACATTTTGTGAGTGCTCACCCTCCCCTTTTTTTATTTATTTGATTGATGTGGGAGTGACATCACTCCGTAAATGCCTCTTAATTTTAAATGAATAGTATTATTCTTAACTTGATTAAATTTGGAAGCCTTTTGGATGTCATAGTATTCAAAGAGGGTGGTTAGAGTTCTCACAAAAAGGGTCTAATTCCAACATGTGAGCACGTAGGGATCTTGGGTTCCAAAGTGGGTGTACACATGAGTATCAATATGTAATAAGTGTGCATGGAAGGGTGTTGGGTTATGATAGGTGTGCACATAAGGGTGTCAGGCTTCATTTAGATTCCAAACAAAGGCATTGGGTTCCAATAATGTCATATTCAAGTGCATTGAATTTTGGTGATGTTATAGATAGGGGTGTCGAGGTTCAAAAATATTGATGATATAGGAGTGAAATTCTAATGAGGCTATAATATCCACCCATGCCTATTTTCCCACCATAAGTCCTACCATGTCCAAAATATGCCAGAAATAACTACTATAATAAAACCCTCAAAAACATAATTTTCATATGCATCTTCAAAAAAAAAGTAAATATTCAATTAATAACTCATAAAACCTAGAAAAACCCATAAATATTTTTCTTGTTTGACAACATTAATGTGTAGATATGCATGAAATCACCAAAAAAGACTTGAAACCCTCCAAAAATGGATATCAAGAGTCTAGGTCATTTTTATAGCTAATTTTAGGGTTTTATTCTATTATCAATATGATTATCATATCCATTTTATGTTTGGAGACTTTAGATGTATAGTTTGAATATATTTTCATGAAATCCCACTAAACATTTGAATATGTTAAAAATAAAGAATGCATGCAAAAAAATATCTTATCAAGGATTTTAAAAGTGGAAAAATGACAATTAGATTAGAGCTTTGATATTATGCTAGATTACTCAAAGGTATTTGAACATTAAAGAAATGCATGAAATTTTAGGAGTATGTGAGAGCAATGCACAAAAAAAGTGAGTTTTATATAAGTCCATTATCCAAAAATTATAAATGATGTACATTATATAATGAGAGATTAGGTCACAAAAAAATTAACAATTCAAATTACTATTAGAAAACACATCAATTGTATTTTCCCCTAATGACCTTAACAACCCTAAGCAAGTAACAACCATATATGTAAAACTACAAGCAGGAAAATGCCTACACTATAAATGTATTTTATTTAAAATTTTCACATACTAAAGATTATGTGTGTATCGATAAGTGCATCCTTGAGCTAAAACTAGGGTTTGAAATCCTGCATGCATCTGTCTATTGTAGCTATGGCGAAGGGCTTGGGCAGGGACTTCCAGGCGTGGTTGGCATAAAGAGGGGTGGAGGTGGTGGGTTTCAACCCTGTGACACCATGGGTGGTGATGGAGTACTCTTGTCGTGACCATAGGTTTATGTTAGTTTTGTGGGAATGCATGATTTAGGGTTCATGTTGAAGGCCACCCCTGTGAAGGCATGGCTGCGGAAGATGATGGCTAGGAAAATAGACCCAGGGGAAATCTCCTTCACTCAGAACCTATCTAACATCCTACCCCTCACAATTATATACAAATACAGTGGGATATACATGGACAACATTGTCATAATCCTGAGGCAGCTGTTGGAGCTGCGAAATGTAATCAGGGTGTAGAACATGGATCCCAAAAGTGGGGTGTGGAACCGGCTAAACAATGTAGTTCTAGTGTTCGACAAGGGGCATCCACTAGTGTAAGGATGCCAGGGTTGTGGTTAGTGTGATTTTAGGGTTTGATGGCATGGTGGAGTATGGCCTTTCTCTCGACATGGTTATGGCCGTCATTATTGCAGGATCTCACGGTGTCTCTGTCAAATCAAAGGGACAGAGAACCAAAGGTATTTCATGGAATTTTTATGTCCCAGTAAATGCTTGTGTGTCATTATTGTTTATTGAAATAGCAACCTACATTGTTGGCTAGGGTAGAATGCTAAAGATATATATATATATATATATATATATAGCATTCTTTACCCTATGCTGTAAGTTCTTTCAGGTTTCAGGTCCTTGTAAAACGTGGGTACTTTTATTGGACTATGTTTGTGGTTTCAGGTCCCTGTAAAACCTGATTTTGATACTACTCTTCAGCAGGTCTTAGGATTGCTTTTCCTGGTGGTTGTTAATGCTTTATCTTTCTTGGTTTTGTTAAAGGGTTTTGGGGTCCCTTCAAAACCTACTTTTACCATAATCTAAAACATTATGTGTGTATGATTTATTTTTATTTTCAATTTTATGTTTTTATTGTCACATATCCCTATATTCCATATTTTCAAGGATTCATATCTTATAGATGATTTATGTCCCTGCCTACATTTCCATTATCTATGTCATGCATCTACTAGGGTAGAGGATCCTGGTGTATTCTATTAGATTAGTCATATATTTTCCACCAAGAGGCATAATACTTACACATTTATCATGTGATTTATTAGTTATATTATTTTTATATAATGTGTATAATAGTGTAATGTTTGGATTTAATATATATCATTAAATAAAGTGGCTTGATTCACAAACATTATTCATGTTCCTTGTTTGTTAAATCTTATTCTTATTTTGGAATGATACTTACATATTATGTCTCCTCTTTATTAATTATATATTTTGTATATCATGGAAATGTTTTTTTGGTGCTTAGATTAACTATATATCACTCATTGAAGGAGGCAAGGATATCATGTAAAATTATGAAGAAAATCAATGATAATGTTTATGAGGTAATTTTGACACAATTTTAATTTCTCTTTAGTATTTAGTGTTTTAAATTTATATTATTTCTATGGATAATATGGTGAGGGTAAATAATATGAATAAGTAGATCACATAAACAAGTACCAAAGAAGAAGAAAGAAAAGATAGTGCATGTTTTAGATAAGAAGATAGTGAACACAAGGTAAGGAAGTTATAATAAGTATTTGGTATAGTGGAAAGGATAATAATATTAATATAAAACTTGGATTTTAGAATGGGAGCTGGAGAATATTGACAAGAATAAATGGTATGAGTACAATCATAGAAACTCATAGAAACTAAGTTATTTTCAACAAGAGGAGAATGATGCAAAGTTCAAACTTCCAAAGGCCATAAATTGTTATCTATAACTATTTTTTATCTTGCCCCAAATTAGATGTGTTATAAATTTAAATTCAACCATTAACCACTTTATATTTTTAGGCATGTTTTTCAGTAATTTTTTTAGGCCATAGGTGACCATCTAAGGGTCCAAAAATGCATTTTTGATTTTTCTCCTTTTTTCTATTTTTGGAAATAGTGTATTTTTGTATAATGACATGAATGTTAGCTAAAATTAATCAATTAGGCTAATTTTATTATTTATAATACTTTTGGAAAATTTTAAGCCCATCCAGACTTACATGAAACACTTCTAAAAATAGTAGTTGAAAAAAATATGCTAGAAGTCAAAAGTTACTAAAAATATGTTTTTTTTTAAAATTCATCTTGAATCATTATTCCATATAAGATATGACCATTAGAGTTGGTGACTTGACATAGAATACTGTGGTAGTGTAGTTTGAGATATGTATTAAGACCATATTTGATACTTCCTTTCTTTCCTCTATCTAAAACACTCTCATCAAGACCTGTAACATCATCACACATCTCTTTATGACCTCTTGTCTACCATGAGGATTTCATTATTTTAATAATATGAGGTTACATTCTTGAGGCCTAAAGATGGCTTTAGGACTTGTAGGCCTAAAATGAGTTTGAGCCACTTGTAGGTAGGTTGGTTACTTCGATGTCACTAGAGCATGAATTTCTCCATCTAATTTCCACATTTTCACTTTCCCTCATTTCTCTAAATCTCCATCTCTAAACCCTTGTCTTTTAGGTCTTCCATGAGTCTTCATCATTGTTCATGCCAAGCATTTGAATCAGTTGGAGATAGAGACCTAAATAATCTCTTATATCTCTCTAAAGTGTTGATGGAATTTAAATACTTATATATTATGCTATCATTATTTGTTAACAATCCTTGGACTAGACTCCCATCAAATTTTCTCTCTTAAGTTCTATCTATAGTCAGGCCTAGGCTTTATGGATAACCAAGTGTGTGTAGCCCTAATGAATTAGTTTGGTGCCTTTACTTCAATCTGAGACTCTTATCATCTTTTAAATGTTATAATGTCTTAATTTCTTTCCTCTCAAATGTTTCCAACTCTAAAATATCTTCCAAACATGCAAATTTATTCCATTTCTATGATTAGGCATGTGACTACCCAATTTAGGCATAAAATGACTAATAGCTTGTCAAGACCTTTATTTGCATATAAAGAACCAAGAAATAAAGATATAATGATAATATAAAATAATATTAAATAATATTTATTATCTATCTTTAACTCCTCTTCACCACATTTTCATTCTCTTACTCATGACCTTTTGTGTGGGTGGTGGTTCTAGGCCTCTTATCTCTATGAGTTCTTAATTTGAGAGGTGGGATGGTGTTTCATTATTATATTTAATTACACCAATAGGATTATGTTATTTAATTATTATTTATAATCCTTTTAACTTATTATTTATCATCACACCATCAGTGTTTCTAAAAATCTATAGTCATAGACTTATTTGCATGGAAGATTTGACTGAGTTTATCTTGGGATATTCTAATAGTGTAGTTATTTATTTATCAACCATAAAATATTATTCATTACATTTATATTAATCAAAAATAATATTTAATATTCTGAATACCCCATCCTAATAGTCAACACTCCATTAGAGTCTCTTGAACTTGGCAGTATAGTCATGTGTGTGCAATAGGACTACTGACTGAGCTTGTCTCCTTAGGGATAAGTTGAAGGATTGATAATATTTTAACTTAATTTATGAATATTAAATACTCTTAATAGGCCATAATTAATCTCTTATTTTCTACTCAAAACCTTCTACACTCCATCTAAATAGCCAATGCTTCATTTGTTTAGCTTGCATAAGGCATGTAGGTGCCTAAATGAACCTATCTCTCAAGGGATTAAAGATGAAAATGGGTTTTGAAGGTAAGAGGTATTGGGTGGAATGATTAAAATTTTTATATCGTGAGTCAAATATATATCAAATTTATATCTTTAAAATAACCTAATGAATCTCTATAGATACCCTGCTCTCACTTGTTAAGGAGGTCACACAATATACACATCGATTACATTAGAGTAGAGCTTGATGGAGTTGTTTGATTATTATTAATCATATGATTATTTTAGGTATATAATACATAAATTAAATTCAAATAACCTACCATCCAAATCAAATCAACCACTCACTTTATCTTTTTACACTAAAGGATCTGCAACATGAAGAAACATTGCATTATAACCTACAAATGTGACAACATGAATGTTTCCTTGATCTTTAGGGCTCACATGTGTGAAATATTAGTGGGTAATTTTGTATATGTACTATGAGGTCCCATATAACACACATACAAACATTTATTACATTAAAAAAAACCAAAATTGTATCTCAAATTTGACCCCTACACAAATGATGGCAAATCTAACTTCTTAAATTCTTAAATTTTGTTCATAGAGTATCTGTCATGAATGTAAATAATAATTATAATTATTAAAAGGTCACGATACACCCTTATTCTACCCAAATTATTGTATCCTCACCTTCCCTCTCTTATCCTTACTATTCACAAACTTGACTGGCTCTCTTGAGTTGCCTAAGAGCTTGGTGGAAGAAATGGACTAAATTTTGACTTATTTGACTTGATAGCTCATTTATTAATCCATATTATGTCTAATATAAGTATATTATACATATATTTTTCTTCCTCTAATCATGGCTATATTGTATAGATCTATACAAGTCTAAGAGCACCTACAACCTACAACTTTCCTTGATTTTCTCATGTTTTAGACCTTGAAACACCATTGGTGGGATGGATAATGGAAAATAGAGTTCAAATAACATTTTAAAAAAATTATTATGGATGGTTAATATGAAAGGTCACACTTCGCATGTTTGGGGCCCATTTAATGAATTAAAAGTGGGTTTGACTTCCAAAAAGGAGACCATTTATGCATATGAACACCTTATCAAGATAATATGATGGTAATTAAACCTTTTAATAAACTTTTAAATAATTTTAAACTTTATCAAAAGGCTTTCTGATTATAATTTTTATTATATGACATGATTAAATTGTGTATTAGTTGACTTGGAGGGCTAGCTAAAGCTTGAAATAGCTTTGAATAAGTATATAATAGAGAGTAGCCTTAGATACATATTAGACCTTATATTATGACTTTAAAAAGGTTTAAACATCACCCCATATTGTTTAAATTTCCTCTATCACAATAAATGGCTAAAACATGCACAAATACTATGAGAACCATGAACCTTAAACTCTCTAAATTATCTTAACTTTTGCAGAGACCCTAACTTTGTTAAATAGGGTTTAAATAATTATCTAGAATTCATAAGACATTTATCACTCCTAAATTCGTTGAGGTACCATCATTATATCTTGGCACATCATCCAAACACCTATAAATAGATACTACACAAGGATCTATCAAGCAGTGTCTAGCTCATACCATGACACCTCAAAAAATGCTAAAATGTTTACAAAAGAGACCAAAGAAGATATCACAATTCATGAAGATCACCATGGAAAGATGGGATGGGTTTTATGGAAAAAAATTTGGTTATAGGGTTTGATATTTGGCCTATGAGACCAAATGATGAACATATTTGGTGACTCATAAGGGTTGACTAGTCTACTGGTCAAGAGAACCAATTATCTCTCCATGACAATCATGATCAAACTAAGATGATCTCCACACTTGGATTGATAATATAACCAACACATTATAACACCTTCATGTAATTCAACAACAATCTCAAAAGTAAATAAAACCAAAAGAAATAACACCTAAGAACTAACAAGATAGGATAACCTAATTATAAATGCTAACACACTAGACTTGTGAAAACTTATTAAATAGAAATAAAACAATAACTACTACAAAGAAATAACATAAACCCAACTTATTTATCCTCCAAGATCAAATGGAAGCTACTTTGATCAACATGGCATCATTAGGTTAAACTATCATGTGTTTACTAGAGTCCAATTAGGTATTGCTCACTAAATAAGAGCTTCCACTTGTATTTGGAGATGTTTTTATGTTGATAACCTCTTAGAAGGGAAATTGGATCCTCTTGATCTATACTCAGGCACATAGGTTGGATATGTGGATCCAATACCTAATTATAATCATCCTAAACTTTACTATTATTCATGAACAACCTCATTTCTATCTCAGTCATGGGCTTCTCCTGATCAAGATAAATAATTTGAAGTGGCTCTTATGGCATGCTTATAGGGTTGAATTCCAACATAGATGAGTATTGTTTCATAAAATCTTAGGGCCAACAAAGTTTAGTTTCATTCTCTAATAGTGAAAAGACATCAGAAAATGGGAGGAGGGGTTGATAAGTTTGTTTGAAGGACAAATTTAGTGTGTATTTTACATGATTTCTCTTGATTTCATATATCTATATAATATCTCAAAACAACCTTGGACAAACTATATAAAATTTGATCTATCATTAGTTGTATAAAATTGGTAATCCTTCAAAATATTTTTATTATCTTTTATTCTAACAAGTCCATGTCTAAATTTAATATGCATGAAACTTCTAAAATAAATTGAATTATATTATTGACATTTAATCTCATTTTATGGCTATAGTGTGTAGTTTTCAAAAAAAGTTCAAAATTGAAACAATGGTCCCAACTAGGAATTTTTCCATGTAGATCTTGAATTGATTATATAACCACTTTATTGGTGTGTGTGTTTTTCATATTGGTAGATAATATTCTTCTTTAATTTAAACATGAAATAATATATTTAGGTCATAACCAATTGCATCTTGATGACTCTTTTCTAGATTTTAATATATAATTTATAGTTTCTTCATGTATATAGCTTGTCAAATGTTACAAACCACCACGAGTGCAACATATTCCATATTATATGAAAAAACTATCCCTTAATTTTTTGACATAATGTACTTGGGACTAACTCTCTTGATGTTTTAGGTGGAGAAGTCACCATAGATTCCTATATAATCTCATCAGTATGTAAACTACAACTAATATGATGAAAAATATAAAAAAACATAGAAAATTCAACATCGATCCTAAAACAACATGTGGGGTATGTTTGGTTGATTTTAACATAGAAAGGCTTGCACATATCAAATGACCTTTGGCTAATTATCAATTGCCCATTTAAGTTTTCAATAAAATGTTTTATAAAATTATGTTTATGTCATGTTTAAGAAATTTTTTGCATGTGGCTTAGGTTTTTTCTCACAATTTAGTCTTTTAAGAAAATATTTTACATTAGATGAGACCCTTATGTTTTCATGCCAAAAGTTTTAATCAAATGCCTTGTTCCTTGAACTAATACTTTATATTTTTGTGGGAATTTACCACTAAATTCCTAAAAATATGTGATTAAAGGGTTATCAATCCTTATTCTTCTTTAAATGGCATTTATTAGATTTTTACTATTCAAGTTCATAGATGTACATGTTTGAATAATAAAATGAGCTTTATATGTTGACTTGTGCATTATAGACTCTATTATTACTCATGTTTACACATTACTATTTTTTTGAGTTTTGTTACCTATTGCATTAAATGCATTAAATAGATTCTTTATTATTAAATTATTTCTTCCATCTATATTTCTTTTTATTAACCCTAAATTATCCATAAAAGGGAACATTTTTGTATTTTAATCATTTTAACAAATAGTTGGTGTCATGTTGTATGGTTTTCTTCTTAAATGCATAATATCATACATAGTGAGCATGACATAAAGATGTTATTGTTGTAATTTTACCTTCCAAAGGTTCTATTATTTTATTATCTATTTCAATCGAATACCTTACTATTCATCACATTATCCTTGGAGGTGTGAGTCTAGGATCTACATTTTTATTAAATTTAATGGTGTTAACACTTTAACCATATAAGGCATATTAGAGTGTTGGTTAACATTAAACTCTATAGGTGAAGTGAATTTTTCTTCGTTAGGAGATAAATTAATTTGGGTCATTATGTGATGTTGGTTTTCATCATGCTTTAAAAGTACATGAAGGATGAATGTTTCATTATATTGTGTTTCTCCATTTGTTTCCTCACTCAATATAAATTCATTAGTTACGTGTTATCCTTGCCTCCTTCAATGAGTGATAAATAGTTAATCTAAGCAGCAAAAAAACATTTCCATGATATACAAAATATATAATTGATAAAGAGGACACATAATATTTAAGTATCATTCCAAAATAAGGATAAGATTTAAAAAAAAAGGCACATGAATAATGTTTGTGAATCAAGCCACTTTATTTAATGATAAATATTAAATCCAAACATTACACTGTTATACACATTATATAAAAATAATATAGTTAATAAATCACATGATAAATGTGTAAGTATTATGCCCCTTGGTGGAAAATATATGACTAATCTAATAGAATACACCAAGATCCTCTACCCTAGTAGATGCATGACATAGATCATGGAAATGTAGGCAAGGACATAAAGCATCTACAAGATATGAATCCTTGAAAATATGGAATATAGGGATATGTGACAATAAAAACATAAAATTTAAAATAAAATTAAATCATACACACATAATGTTTAGTATGTGAAAATTTTAAATAAAATACATTTATTTTGTAGGCATTTTCCTACTTGAAGTTTTACATATATGGTTGTTACTTGCTTAGGGTTGTTAAGGTCATTAGGGGAAAATACAATTGATGTGTTTTCTAATAGTAATTTGAATTGTTAATTTTTTTGTGACCTAATCTCTCATTATATAATGTACATCATTTTTAATTTTTGGATAATGGACTAATATAAAACTCACTTTTATTGTGCATTGCTCTCACATACTCCTAGAATTTCATGCATTTCTTGGAAGTTCAAAGACCTTGGAGTAATCTGGCATGATATTAGAGCTCTAATCTAATGGTCATTTTTCCATTTATAAAATCATTTATGAGATATTTCTTGCATGCATTCTTAATTTTTGACATATTCAAAAGTTTAGTGGGATTTAATGAAAATATATTCAAACTATACGTCTAAAGTATCCAAACACAAAATGGATATGATCATCATATTTATAATGCAATAAAACCCTAAAATTAGCTGTAAAAATGACCTAGATTCTTGACATCCATTTTTGGAGGATTTTAAGTCTTTTTTTGTGATTTCATGCATATCCACACATTGATGTTCTCGAACAAGAAAAATATTTATGGTTTTTTCTAGGTTTTATGAGTTCTTAATTGGGTATTTGATTTTTTTTAGGATGCATATGAAAACTATTTTTTTAGGGTTTTCTTCTAGTAGTTATTTTTGGAATATTTTGGACATGGTAGGACTTGTGGCATGAAAATAGGTATGGGTAGATATTATAGCCCCTATAGACTTTCACTCCTCTACCATCAATATTTTTGAACCTTGACATGCCTATCTATAACATCACCAAAATTCAATGCACTTGAATATAACATTGTTGGAACACAATTCCTTTGTTTGCAATCTAAAAGAAGCATGACACCCCTACGTGCATACCTATCATAACCCAACACCCTTGCATGCACACTGGTTATATATTTACACTCATGTGTACACCCACTTTGGAACCCAAGACTCTTGTGTTCCCACATGGTGGAATTAGACCCTTGTTAGAGCATTGTGAGAACTCTAACCACCTTTTTAAAATACTATGACATTTAGAAGCCTTCAAAATTTAATCAAATTAAGAATAATATTATTCATTTGAAATTAAGAGTCATTTTGGGAGTGAAATCACTCCCACATAAATAAAATAAATCAAAAAATGGGAGGGTGATTACTCACAAAAGGTCTTATCCCTTTTTTAATATGTCATGGTTATATGGGGGACTTAAATTTTGATTCATACTAGTGGGGGCTTAACCTTAGCCCCAACCAATTCTCTAATCAACCCAAACATTTTCAAATTTATGTTGTGAGGATTTTTTATGCAAGATTAAATATTAAAATATCTATAACTCTTTTTTGAGTGTCATCTTCTGAAAAAGTACAAAATTTTCATTCTCTACACACTAGTTATCACCTTGCTCCCACTAAATTACACTTCAAACCAACTATTGTACCCTTTTTTAAGCATTATTTATTGATCCCAACATCCCTTTAGTTCCTTTTACTTATTCACTATTCACTCAAGAAGAATTCTTAGATATGTTTGATGTTTATAAGAGCATGCTTGTATTTAAAATTTTAAGGGAGGATCACTCTAATAGTTTTAAGGGGGTACTATGTGGTGTTGTGTAATTTTATTTTTTGCATTTCTTATTTAATTTTTGTAACATTTTTTTTTTCACTATGGATTAAATTTGTTTAAGTTCTCTCTTACCATTTAATTATCATGAGTGGAAATCAAGAATGGAAATCATTTTAGAATCCAATGGTTTTCATAAAATTATAATGGGTAAAGAGACTGAATGTGGAACAAAAGTAAATAAATTTAAATGGTTTAACCATTATGATAAATTTTATGGAATATTATGTATTTATATCTCTCCTAATCTACTCTTTCATATAGAATATTTTACAACGCCCAATGAAGCATAGGCCACACTAGAAAAAGTTTTTTGGGAAGCATGATGTGATGAGAGGCCATGAGCTAGATAATGAGATCATTAGTTTGAGCCCAAGTGACTTTGACATCCTACATGATTTATTGACCAAGTTTAGATCTCTAAGGATTTAGTTAAAATAATGTGTAATAGATAATAAAGATGATGAAATTATTATATTTTCACTCTCAAAATTGGGTCCAAACTATTATGTGTTTGTGTCCACTTTCCATGCCACAAAAAGTGATCTTAAAGCTACATGTAAGATGCCTTATTTTGATACCTTTATTTATAAATTGATTCAAGAGAAATATAAGCTAATAATAATGGGCACAGTGAAGTCCTCAAAATATCATATGATTTTTGATAAGAAAGAAAAAGGCTTCAAATAATAGAGAATAAATAAAATAAAAATGATCAAGAGAAGGATGTAAATCGTCCCACCTACAAATCAAAAAATGATACCTCATCTTCAAATGTTAATCCTAATATAGATAAGATAAAATATGGGTTTTGATTGAGAAAACATGATGAAATCAAATGTTTGAAGAAGTAGGTTGACCAACTAACTAAGATGTTCAACAAACACAATATCAGTATCCCTAATTCTTCCAATTAGATCTCATCAAACCACAAATCATTTAACGAAAATGATAATGGTAAAGACAACTCAAAAGAGAATGGTAAGGGGAAATAAAAGGTTAAGTTTATATTTTTATTTTTACCTTAGAATCCTATATGGGTTAGTAAATATGATGCTTCACATCACATGGCCTCTTCATAGATAGAGTTAAGTTCCTTGGAATCATCTAGCATGTTCTCTATATAGATGGGTTATGACACTTATAAAAAGGCTCCTAGGAGAAGGTTTACTGAAGTGAGTGATAGAATATTTAATAATCTTTTAAGTGTTCTCTCACTTTTAATTAATATCTTATTAGATTACTAAATCACTCACCTTAGTTTGAGAATACAAGTTGAGTTCACTCTAGATTAATTATATGTTAGAGAGTTACAAAGTGATAAAATATTAGTAGTGGGAATATTTGATCATTAGAAATGACTATATAACTTCTCAAACTTTGCTCCTAGCACTATTTCAATTTTTTATGCTTTTGACTCACTTGAACTTGATGATATCTATGAGTCTGAGCACACCTTTTATATTGATTATTCTTATAGCATAGATGACTAAAAAAGTGATGGGGAGACACTTCCATAATCTCCTTTTCACCTTCTAGATATTGAGGAGTTATTAACTAATCAATCTACCTGTAGTGCACTTTAGACATTACATGAAATATGTATAGTGATACAAGGCACATCAAATGTTAGGAAACTTATTAAATAATTAAAGGGTAATTTATCCTCTTCTCTTATTAAACCATCATTTCATAAATCAGTTGGCCCTCCTACCTTACATGAGGAGAATAATTCATTATATAAAAATTACACCTTTATTGAAGATCCATTAGGCACTTGGAAAACACATTTAATATTCTAAGGTGATCTACTCTTCACTACATCTACTTATGATCCATAATCACTCCCAAGAACTCCATTACAAGATACAAGATGGCTACATGTAGTTGTATACTTTAGTGATGATTTTTATCCCACTTCTCTTCTTTGATATATTTTTGGAGAGGATTTTTTTCCTAATTTTTTTCTCCTTTTCTATTCCTTATGTGAATTTCATTATGATTATGTACCTTCATATGTTTCATTGTCATGACCCGATTCTTGTACCCACCTAATATACACTTTAAGGGGTGATGGTGTAGACTTTTTCCTTATGGTTTTACCTACATCGTTATTTGTAATATTTTTTAGGGTTTTTAATGTAATTATAGGATAATATATTTAATGTGTTTTTATAATAGTGAGTTGAGTTATTACCTTTCTGGTTACCAAATATATCACTATATAATATACCCCATCTGTATTTTCTGGCTAATGGACTAATATGAAACTCAATTTTGCTTTACATTGCTCTCACCTACTCCTAATGTTTCATAAATTTATTATAAATTTATATATATTGGATCAATCCTACATATACACATGAGATAAATAATGAAAAATTAATTTTAAAATTCATATGGTAAAGGAAAAATTAAAAAACCTATCAACTCAAAGAAAATGACCAATAATGAAAATAGAAGTCAATGCAATATTTTTTTTAAAGGAAAAAAATTATACCATAAATCTACGAGACCTAAATATGAATCCATGATCATATTTATGTGCCTAATATACATATATAATATCATATTAATTATTATATTTTATTTAAGTAGATAATGAAACATTTAATCACAAAAAATGTATGTTTTGTAACTAACTAATAGTACGAGTCTGTGTTGAACTATCAAAATAACCAATGAAATATATCATGCTTATCATATAATACCATTTAAATAAATATATATTATGAATTAATACATCATCTATTTCAATATTCCTATGATATCCATCAAGGAATTATTATGTATTATTAACTTTTTTGTATATGAATTTGATCATTAGAATCTTATTGGTATGTGACTAAATCCACCTTGAGATATATTAATTTGTGAGTTGGTTGTATTTTATCTTGATGAAAATTTTAATTGGGTATAAATTTGAGTTTATATTGATGTATTTATTTTAAAATACCATTATAAATAATAAATTGACACTTATGACTTGAATTTTTATCTAGTGTATCTTTGATTTCAGTATTAACATAGCCAATAAGTGGCTGATTTTTTTTAATCAAAGCATCCATTTTTTTAGTGAGATTTAACCCTATGACACTCAAAATAAAAATCATGCATATATTAATGATTAAAATTAATCATTTTTGAAGTAATAAAATTAATAAAAAACCTAGATGGAATATCAACACCTTTTTTATTTATTGACTGCATTCCTTATGATAAAACAGAAAATGTTTTCATGATTTATCTATATCATTCACCTATTTATATGGATATCTATTTTAAATCACATTGTAATCAAGACCTATTTTTTTAAAAAATATTATAATAATATGAAAATTGTCTCATATAATAGTACATGTGATTGTAAAGTATATTGTTAAAATTACATTATCTCATCACAGAGATCATTGATAGATGAATAATAATTAATTTTTTTTTTTTAATCTTTAAGGGAAGGGGAGATAAATTTTTAAAATAATTATTAACATATCCATAGGTTGATATAATATCCAATGTATATTGAAATTTAATCAAATAATTTAGTCACTATTACATTTTTTATTTCGGTAAGTGCATAGAGTTAGGGGAAAACTCTGTGGACATTTAACATAACACATACATGTTACAGAAATTATGCATACACTACCATGTACACATTATTTTAACTAAGGTGAAAAACTAGTAAGACATAATGCATATTTTATATAACATGTACATTTTTTATCATGTAATAATTATATCATCTATGCATTTTGATTTAAAAAAAATAAAATGTGAACAGTGTAAGAGATAGAAATGTAAAGTGATAAATTTGTATGCACTATAGCAAGTATGCGTTATTGTGATTTTTCACCCAATATCACAAAAATATATTAATTTTTTTTTGGGTATAAATTATTAATAATTCATAAACATTCTTATTACTTTACACCCAAAAACATAGAAATAAGTATAAGGTTATATTTAATTAAATTTCATATTCAATAAAAGAAATGTCAAGTATAATCTTACATTTATATTATTACATTTTATTCCTTATAAACACAAAAATATAAATTTAAATGTATATTATAAGTTTGGTTTAGTAAATATACTAATTTAGGATCACTTTTCATCTTATAGAGTTGGTATCATAGTTTTATGCCTTAAAATATGGAATATAGTTTTTTAAAATCCAATATGGTTAGTACTTAGGTATTTTTAAGGTTTCATTATTGAATTTAGGGATTTCAGGTCATAAAATTTGAAATTGATGTCCAATTTGGCTAACATATAGTAATTTGAAAGGTTTTTGTGCCTTCTAAACTGATTACTAGAGTTTTGAAGAGTCACAAGTTTGTAAAAATTGATGTTTACAAACCACTAACTTTAAATTCAAACAAATTGGTGTGATTAGGGAAACATGGGTCATGTTAATGACATGAACACATCAAATGACTAATTTATGTTAATTTTTATTTCTCATGATCCCTACCTAATCCTTAATCACTTCCTCCTCATCATCCATAATAACTACATCCTTATCCCTCCACATCCCTAATCACTCCCTCATTTATCTTCACTATCCCTAGTCATATCTAATCACTCCCTTATCATCCATAATTACTCCTCTATTTAACATCACCATTATTAATCATCCATAATAATTCCCTCCTCATCCCTCATAATACCTAATCACTCCCTTGTTGACCTTCACCATCCTTCATCACTCTATCAATGACCCTCACAATCCATAATCATCCATAATCACTCCCTCATATTCCATAATCACTCCGTCATTGAACCTCACCATACTTAATCATATATAATAACTCATTCATCAATACTCATCATCTTTCATCACTCCCTCATCATCCCAATGATTCCCTATTCATCCATCATAATTACTAATCACTCCTTGCTTGTCCTTAATCATCCCTAATCACTCCCTAATTAACCCTCACCATACCTCATCATCCCTAATCACTTTGTCATTAAACCTCACTATACCTCATTATCCTTAATGACTCCCTAATTATCACTCATCATACCTACTCACTCCATCCTCATCCCTCCTAATAATTAATCACTCCCTCTAATACATTGATGGTTAGTGCAGTGGCTTCCTAGTTATGCCTAATTAGGTTCTATTCCAATTATAAATTTTACTCACTCAAATAATCCCCAAATAAACTCTTATTCCAATCATCATATTTCACTTAAATAAGGAACTTATAGATATCATATGATTATCTGGTGTGTTTCATAGATCTATATGGCTATCCATGATTAGACTATGTAGAGAGTGTGTATCCAAAACCCCAAGCTAGAATAAATGGTGTAATGTCCCTTACTTAGGGCCTCTCTTATCTGCACAAAAAAACTGATACCAAAGACCAAAGCTCTGATACCACTATAATATCCCCTTCTAAACAGGAAATATAGCAACACAAAAAATCTGAACCAAGATATAATCGCTGTTGAATAAATTCAGAAAGATCACAATAATATAGTCTTTTAATAACAAATTACAGCTTGTATCACTTGTCCTTGTAAATTATTACAATTGCAGTCCTCTAATATGCATATAAAAATGAAATACAGTCTTGAAAACCCTGGCTTTGAAAAACTAGAAGTGCAAATCGAGTTCTGGAAAGTCTCAGCCCTTCTGTGTCGACACACAGTCGCCGTCGTTGGTCGATATATCGCCGACGTCGGTCTCTTCCGGTCGGATTTCTGCCGACGTCGATCTTCAGTCGACCGATGCCGGTCACTGAAACCCTCTGTCTGCCGATGTCGGTTCCTGCACTGATCTGTACGAACCCGTACGGATTCTGTACGGCCACAAATTAAGCACCACTTCCCTGTCTTCAACCCCTGATCCGAAATATATATGTCTCTAGCACAGTAGATCACTAGCTGTATAATTTATTGAATCAAAACATAAAGCAATAAATACCTGGAATATCTGTGATAACTTCTGTGTGAAGTTATCTCTCAAACCTGAAATTCTGTGATAACTTCTGGATGAAGCTATCTCTCACTTTGGCAATAGATCAGCTGATATTTCACAGCCTCTTAATTGCACACACTGAAGAGGGAACGTTCTCCAATGCAAATGGAATCCTTGAACCCTAGGCTCAGTCTTCACAGAAGAAATTCTTCAATTTTCAATAATCAATAATCAATAGCATACTCAACAATGGCCTCCATGTGAAACCCTTATACCCTCAAAAGATATGCTTGCCCTAATTAGGGTTTTTCTTAAATTAGCATTAGGGTTTCTAATTTAAAATTAGAGCAAATAATTAATAATTAATAATTAATAATTAATTATTAATGAGACCAAATAATTAATATTTGATTAAATCAATCAAATATTAATATCTCCCTCAATATACGTCGGATCCTCAAACCGATCGAAGCAGGTGAATCAGGGAGTGATTCCGCATATGACCATACCAAAATAAAGGTGCTCCACTGCATATCAAATATCCCTAAAAAGTAGGAGCTCAGGCTCAATGCATCTGAAATACCCTGAATGAAAACCAAATGTGGAAATTATGTGAATCAAAGTCAAGCCAAGCTCCATTATGACCCTCTATCCATCATATTAGCCTACGAAGGTCACATAATAAGCTAATCATCAAACCTGTCAATGTCCACGAAAAAGGGGACATGACAATCCGCCCCTCCGAAAATTGCTTGTCCCCAAGCAATCTCGGAATAATGAACTACTCAATCCACCTGGATCCCAAGGAAAAAATTGTGTAACATCCATCATGTCACCAATCAACCTATGTGAATAAATCATCAACAGCAATAGCATCAACAGTATCAAAATCAGCAACTGATAAACTGCACTCGACACCCAAACAACTATCTGAAGACCAACTGTAGATGCCGGTGGAAGAAACCACACTGTGGAACTCAAGCCAACTAAAACATCCACTCTGTCAAAATTCAAGTCCCTGTCTAACTGATACCCACACCCAACTGGACCGTGGATATGACAATCATGGGTCCCTGAGTCACTGACACCGAAACTAATCTCTAAATGCAAAGAAAAATAAGGAGCATACCTCACCGTATGATGCTGGTAAGAACCCCCAAACTCTGCTACTGGCACACTATTGCCAAACTGGAACTCAATGGATGGCTCCAATCTCGGCTCAACAAATAATACCTCAACATCCCTGTAAGGTAACATAGTAGAAAGGGTTCGTAAAATCCCCTCACCCAATCTGCTAATAGCACTAGAACCTCGGATCAGAACACCTTCTGTCATCTTATGTGAATCCAGACGAACACCCGCACTATCCAATAAATACTCCATGAATGGTTCAGTGCAGTAGAAATTATATGTGGAAGCATCAACATATTCCCCCACACACCCCAACTGATCTCTCTGTATGGCACAACCAACTGTACCACACTGTCATCTGTGTGAGAATAATCAATCTAGAGACTCGACTCCACTGGTATGTCCCGCTCATCATAATCAGGTACTCCCAAATCCTGAATACGTGTATCAGCCTCAACAACATGCTCATCAGCAACAACTGCAGGAATGTACTCATCACCAACCACCTTAATATACAAATGATCAACGTCAAAGCTCATATCAACAGACGGAGTATCAACAACTATAGCATCACTGTCTAACTCTTCCATACAGAAAGAAACAACCGGTGAAACTAAGTCCTCAAAACTGTCCACTGCATTCTCCTGAGTATCATCTGTAATAATCGGATCCTGGGACTCTGCTACAATCTCTGCCATAGTTGAGAGATCATCAACCCTCAGTGCACTAACATCTGAGCCCACCTGTACACTCTGAGTGCAAGCATCTAACTCATCATCATCTTCACTATCTCCTATCTCATAATCATAATAATCATGGGACATGCTACTCTTTTGTTGAAGTGATCTGTAGTGCTCTCTCCTATGCTTAACAAAGCGATCAAAAGGCAACAACTTCTGAATTCCAGGTGGTACTAACTCCCACTCCTCCTTCGCTGTCATATACCGTGCGAGTTTGTTTTTGGATGTAGGATATGAAAGAATTGCATTCATCCTCTTCTGGGTTTCATCCAACTGCTTCAAACTGTGTTCCAGCTTCTTCATATCATTGTCCCACTGTTTCTGAGTATATGAAGGCATCATGATCCTTTGCTGATTCAATCTACCCCAACTACCCAACAGGATGGCAAGACATTAGTTCTGATGTGCCCAACAGGATGGCAGGAATTTGGCTCTGATACCACTGTAATGTCCCTTACTTAGGGCCTCTCTTATCTGCACAAAAAAACTGATACCAAAGACCAAAGCTCTGATACCACTGTAATATCCCCTTCTAAACAGGGAATATAGCAACACAAAAAATCTGAACCAAGATATAATCGCTGTTGAATAAATTCAGAAAGATCACAATAATATAGTCTTTTAATAACAAATTACAGCTTGTATCACTTGTCCTTGTAAATTATTACAATTGCAGTCCTCTAATATGCATATAAAAATGAAATACAGTCTTGAAAACCCTGGCTTTGAAAAACTGGAAGTGCAAATCGAGTTCTGGAAAGTCTCGGCCCTTCTGTGTCGACACACAGTCGCCGTCGTCGGTCGATATATCGCTGACGTCGGTCTCTTCCGGTCGGATTTCTGCCGACGTCGGTCTTCAGTCAACCGATGCCGGTCACTGAAACCCTCTGTCTGCCAATGTCGGTTCCTGCACTGATCTGTACGAACCCGTACGGATTCTGTACGGTCGCAAATTAAGCACCACTTCCCTGTCTTCAACCCCTGATCTGAAATATATATGTCTCTAGCACAGTAGATCTCTAGCTGTATAATTTATTGAATCAAAACATAAAGCAATAAATACCTGGAATATCTGTGATAACTTCTGTGTGAAGTTATCTCTCAAACCTGAAATTCTGTGATAACTTCTGGATGAAGCTATCTCTCACTTTGGCAATAGATCAGCTGATATTTCACAGCCTCTTAATTACACACACTGAAGAGGGAACGTTCTCCAATGCAAATGGAATCCTTGAACCCTAGGCTCAGTCTTCACAGAAGAAATTCTTCAATTTTCAATAATCAATAATCAATAGCATACTCAACAATGGCCTCCATGTGAAACCCTTATACCCTCAAAAGATATGCTTGCCCTAATTAGGGTTTTTCTTAAATTAGCATTAGGGTTTCTAATTTAAAATTAGAGCAAATAATTAATAATTAATAATTAATAATTAATTATTAATGAGACCAAATAATTAATATTTGATTAAATCAATCAAATATTAATATCTCCCTCAATATACGTCGGATCCTCAAACCGATCGAAGCAGGTGAATCAGGGAGTGATTCCGCATATGACCATACCAAAATAAAGGTGCTCCACTGCATATCAAATATCCCTAAAAAGTAGGAGCTCAGGCTCAATGCATCTGAAATACCCTGAATGAAAACCAAATGTGGAAATTCTGTGAATCAAAGTCAAGCCAAGCTCCATTATGACCCTCTATCCATCATATTAGCCTACGAAGGTCACATAATAAGCTAATCATCAAACCTATCAATGTCCACGAAAAAGGGGACATGACAATCCGCCCCTCCGAAAATTGCTTGTCCCCAAGCAATCTCAGAATAATGAACTACTCAATCCACCTGGATCCCAAGGAAAAAATTGTGTAACATCCATCATGTCACCAATCAACCTATGTGAATAAATCATCAACAGCAATAGCATCAACAGTATCAAAATCAGCAACTGATAAACTGCACTCGACACCCAAACAACTATCTGAAGACCAACTGTAGATGCCGGTGGAAGAAACCACACTGTGGAACTCAAGCCAACTAAAACATCCACTCTGTCAAAATTCAAGTCCCTGTCTAACTAATACCCACACCCAACTGGACCGTGGATATGACAATCATGGGTCCCTGAGTCACTGACACCGAAACTAATCTCTAAATGCAAAGAAAAATAAGGAGCATACCTCACCGTATGATGCTGGTAAGAACCCCCAAACTCTGCTACTGGCACACTATTGCCAAATTGGAACTCAATGGATGGCTCCAATCTCGGCTCAACAAATAATACCTCAACATCCCTGTAAGGTAACATAGTAGAAAGGGTTCGTAAAATCCCCTCACCCAATCTGCTAATAGCACTAGAACCTCGGATCAGAACACCTTCTGTCATCTTATGTGAATCCAGACGAACACCCGCACTATCCAATAAATACTCCATGAATGGTTTAGTGCAGTAGAAATTATATGTGGAAGCATCAACATATTCCCCCACACACCCCAACTGATCTCTCTGTAAAGGTGGCACAACCAACTGTACCACACTGTCATCTGTGTGAGAATAATCAATCTGGAGACTCGACTCCACTGGTATGTCCCGCTCATCATAATCAGGTACTCCCAAATCCTGAATACGTGTATCAGCCTCAACAACATGCTCATCAGCAACAACTACAGGAATGTACTCATCACCAACCACCTCAATATACAAATGATCAACGTCAAAGCTCATATCAACAGACGGAGTATCAACAACTATAGCATCACTGTCTAACTCTTCCATACAGAAAGAAACAACCGGTGAAACTAAGTCTTCAAAACTGTCCACTGCATTCTCCTGAGTATCATCTGCAATAATCAGATCCTGGGACTCTGCTACAATCTCTGCCATAGTTGAGAGATCATCAACCCTCAGTGCACTAACATCTGAGCCCACCTGTACACTCTGAGTGCAAGCATCTAACTCATCATCATCTTCACTATCTCCTATCTCATAATCATAATAATCATGGGACATGCTACTCTTTCGTTGAAGTAATCTGTAGTGCTCTCTCCTATGCTTAACAAAGCGATCAAAAGGCAACAACTTCTGAATTCCAGGTGGTACTAACTCCCACTCCTCCTTCGCTGTCATATACCGTGCGAGTTTGTTTTTGGATGTAGGATATGAAAGAATTGCATTCATCCTCTTCTGGGTTTCATCCAACTGCTTCAAACTGTGTTCTAGCTTCTTCATATCATTGTCCCACTGTTTCTGAGTATATGAAGGCATCATGATCCTTTGCTGATTCGATCTACCCCAACTACCCAACAGGATGGCAAGACATTAGTTCTGATGTGCCCAACAGGATGGCAGGAATTTGGCTCTGATACCACTGTAATGTCCCTTACTTAGGGCCTCTCTTATCTGCACAAAAAAACTGATACCAAAGACCAAAGCTCTGATACCACTGTAATATCCCCTTCTAAACAGGAAATATAGCAACACAAAAAATTTGAACCAAGATATAATCGCTGTTGAATAAATTCAGAAAGATCACAATAATATAGTCTTTTAATAACAAATTACAGCTTGTATCACTTGTCCTTGTAAATTATTACAATTGCAGTCCTCTAATATGCATATAAAAATGAAATACAGTCTTGAAAACCCTGGCTTTGAAAAACTGGAAGTGCAAATCGAGTTCTGGAAAGTCTCGGCCCTTCTGTGTCGACACACAGTCGCCGTCGTCGGTCGATATATCGCCGACGTCGGTCTCTTCCGGTCGGATTTCTGCCGACGTCGGTCTTCAGTCGACCGATGCCGGTCACTGAAACCCTCTGTCTGCCGATGTCGGTTCCTGCACTGATCTGTACGAACCTGTACGGATTCTGTACGGCCGCAAATTAAGCACCACTTCCCTGTCTTCAACCCCTGATCCGAAATATATATGTCTCTAGCATAGTAGATCTCTAGCTGTATAATTTATTGAATCAAAACATAAAGCAATAAATACCTGGAATATCTGTGATAACTTCTGTGTGAAGTTATCTCTCAAACCTGAAATTTTGTGATAACTTCTGGATGAAGCTATCTCTCACTTTGGCAATAGATCAGCTGATATTTCACAGCCTCTTAATTGCACACACTGAAGAGGGAACGTTATCCAATGCAAATGGAATCCTTGAACCCTAGGCTCAGTCTTCACAGAAGAAATTCTTCAATTTTCAATAATCAATAATCAATAGCATACTCAACAATGGCCTCCATGTGAAACCCTTATACCCTCAAAAGATATGCTTGCCCTAATTAGGGTTTTTCTTAAATTAGCATTAGGGTTTCTAATTTAAAATTAGAGCAAATAATTAATAATTAATAATTAATAATTAATTATTAATGAGACCAAATAATTAATATTTGATTAAATCAATCAAATATTAATATCTCCCTCAATATACGTCGGATCCTCAAACCGATCGAAGCAGGTGAATCAGGGAGTGATTCCGCATATGACCATACCAAAATAAAGGTGCTCCACTGCATATCAAATATCCCTAAAAAGTAGGAGCTCAGGCTCAATGCATCTGAAATACCCTGAATGAAAACCAAATGTGGAAATTCTGTGAATCAAAGTCAAGCCAAGCTCCATTATGACCCTCTATCCATCATATTAGCCTATGAAGGTCACATAATAAGCTAATCATCAAACCTGTCAATGTCCATGAAAAAGGGGACATGACAAATGGGTAGTAAAGTGCACATAGGATGGGATAAAATTATATTACTACATATATAATTTATATTTTTTTCATATAATAATCCCAATCCTAAATTTTATAATCCCAATTTATATCTATATAGATAGGGGAAACTAGATACTAGTTGATAATTTTAATCCTAACCCCATAGTTAGTTTTCATTTTATTTATATGTCATTGAGCTCCATCCCTCATTATCTCTCATTATCCATAAACACTAAATAATTATCCTTTTATTATTCCTCATTTTCCTTTATCACTCCATCAAACCTCATCATCCATAATCACTCACTCATTAGCCCTCATCATCCCTCATAGTCTCTATTCACATCTTTATCAACCCTCATTATCCGTAAACACTCGTAAATCAGTCATCATTTTCCATAACCATCCCTAATCCCTCCCTCATATTCCATCATTTTCCCTCATCATCCCTTATCATTATTTTTTCATCCCTTATCACTCGACTCAATAATTTTATGGTGGTATAATGGCTTTCTACTTGTTTCAATCATTGTTAGTCACTCATTTATTTATATGTGTTAGAATGTGCCTTTTACATTAAAGATATGAATTGGGTATTTAATTAGATATTGTATATCAAATTAATGGTAAATTAATATATATATATATATATATATATGGTCAATATTATATATGGGTATTAAATATCAATATATGACTTATGTATTTTATCAAGTATCTCATACTCAAGTAGGTAAGGTAAGAAGGATAGGTAGGTAGGGTATACTCATGTACATAAAGTAGGTACGGTATACTCAAGCATATAAATTAGGTAGGAAATAAATAAGTATAATAATTTAGGTAGAGAATACTAAATATAGAGATATGGCCCAAGTATTTAGGTACAAGGCAAACTCAAGATCAAGATATGACTCAAATGTTGTATCCAATAAAAATCCATCTCAGATATAGATCAAATATTAGGGATGATGAGGGAACGAGTAGGGTTGATGAGGGTTGATGAGTAAGTTATTATGTATGATGAGGCATAGTGAGGGTAAATGAGGGAGTGATTAGGGATAAATAAGGAGTGATTATGGATGATTATGGATGGTGGGGGTTGGTGAAAGAGTAATTAGGGAGTGATTAGGGATGAGGATAGAGTGATTATTTATTATGATTGATGGTGAGGGAGTGATTAGGGATGATGAAGGATGGTTATGTTAAATTAAATAGTGAATAAGGATGATAAGTAATTTATTATAGATGATGATGGATAATGAAATTTAATTAGGGAGTGATTAGGGATGATGAGGAAGTGAAATTAACACAAAGTGGTCATTTAGTTTATGTATGTCATTAGCATTACCTATTTTTAATAAATCACACCACTTTGTATTTAACTTAAAGTGACTGGTTTTTAAATTTTTATTTTGAGAAACATAGGACACCTAAAAATGCCAACAAGTAATCTAGAAGACACCAATACCTAAAAATGGCTATATATAATCTATAGATCAAGAAGGGCATAAATACATAGGTATGGATATAATATATGAAATATATAGATTAATAATAAAGTTCCTTTGATAGATAATAATTTATTATAGAAAGGGAAAGTAGGTAAGAAATCAACGAATCTATATATCAGGAAGCAATCTTCCTTTGTATTATTAGGTAAGGCCTAGGTAAGTATGAAGGGTAATAAAAAATATATCTTTTAAAAATAAAGATTCCCTTGATATGTATTATTTAATATATAAGTAAATTAAAGTTATATATTTATAAGGAAAACTTCCCTTTATATTTATGCCTTACTCCCTTGTTATCTCTAGGGATACCTCTAACTAGCCTCTCTTCACTACATTGGATTAAGGAATATGCATTTCATTGCCTTCATATATCAAGTTTGATGTAAATAAGGCTGGTATTAGTTCAATATTTAGGTTTGGGAACACCCTCTACTAGAAACTAGATTATAAAACACTCTATTATATTGCTTATTACGTATCTATCTATTTATCAATTCACTCTACTATGGATAGACTCTCAGTAACATATAGATAAAGTGAGAATTCAACTATGGGGTATGGACTCAAATTATCAACTAGTATGGGGTTTTGACATTGCAAATAAATAAAAATAATGATTTAATTATTATTTTTTATTCATTAAAAATTCATGGTAAATATTATTACATGATATTATTACTTTTCATTCTTATTTTGTGTTGTTATAGTGGTCCCAAGAATTACGTAAGTCTATAGTAGAACCCTAAGTGTGATAATCTAAATAATAAAGTACTTTATTTTTATTTCAATATTATCAAAACCTAAAAGAGTTATTGGAAGAGTAAAATGGATGTGAGGAGAGGTTTTTAAATTTAAAAAAATATTCAAACAAGGTCATATAATTCTATACAAGTGATTAATAAAGTGGTACATCTGAATACCAAGCTTTTGTTTAGCAAAGTCTGAGAAAAGGACATTTTTCACATATTCGTATTATTATGAAGGTTGAAGGAAAATTTATAGGATAATAAAAACTTTTTTAGGTATTAAGAAACCCATAAAGATTCCGTGTTTTTCATTACAAATCAATAATTTTCAATTTATTGATCTCGGGTTTATGGAGGACTTTGTAAATCCTTAGCTAGGGTTTAGTAAACAAAAACTCATATATATTTATAGATAACCATTAGAAACCTCTTAAATTTTGTAGATGGGTGTATAAGGATGTTTTTTAATTGATCCAAATGGATTAATAACTTGAAATTCATCAGAGGATAACATAATCATGACTATGTTTTTTGTAACAGACCTTAATTAGGCCTAAAACAAGGCTAGAGGTGTAGTCATTCAAAGTATCTTGAAAATAAAAGATATATCAGACTATAAAATGTGTTCCTTGACATGTGTGATGTTAAAATTAATGGAATTAATTGAACTTTATTTATATTTTGGATCCATAATTCATTAAACAATAGATCAAACCTAAGTGAGAGTGATCGAAAGCCTATTTTGTTGTATTTTGGAGATAATTAAGTACACATAATGAAAGAAGCTTATTTGCTAGCTTAGATAGTGTCAAATAAGAAATAATAATACTTTTATGGAAATTATGAGTCAATATTGAGTCAAGTATTTTATATAAAGGGTTACAAACCTAATGAATAAGGTTTGATATGATAGAACTCTATTTTTTATATAATAATTAAGTTTATATGGATATCCTATTAATGTTTTGATGGAGATTATCACTAGGAGGGTAAATAAGTGAAATTAGGTTCAAATAGGTGTTCAACAATAGAATAGTATTCAAAAATGATTGATTATAGTAAAGAGGATATGAAATAAATTTTAGGACCTAGAAGAAAGATAAAATTCTTGAGAGAATATCACGTTTATTGTGTCATTTGAAGGTGGTGTAATTCAAATGAATACACCCTATTTATTTAGTGAGTAATGAAATTTAGAGTAAAAAAATATTATGTTAGCATAAGGAGTTAATATGTGGTATGAAACAAGTAAGGGAGGCTACAAATCCTAAAGGATACCTAGAATACCTAAATGAGTAAACTTATAAGAGGCCAACTTATGTCAGATGATGAGGGAGTGATTAGGGATGATGAGTGATGGTGAGAGTCAATGAAGGAGTGATGAGATATGGTGAGGGTCAATGAGAGAGTTATTAGTAATGATGAGGGATGAGTAAATAGTTATTTGGTATTATGAGGGATGAGGAAGGAGTGATTAGGGATGATGAGGGGTTGTAATGATCAAGGAGGGAGTTATTAGGGATGATAGGGGATTAATTATAGATAATGAGGGATAGTGAAGTTCAATAATGGAGTGATTAGGGATGAGGATGGATGATGGGGAAGTGATTAGGGATGATGAAGGATGATAAAAGAGAGATTATGGATAATTAGGGATGAGGAGGGAGTGATTAGGGATGATGAGGGATGGTGATGGGAAATGGAGGAGTGATTAGAGATAAATATGTATAGTGAATATCAATAAGGGAGTGATTATGGGTGAGAAGGAACTAGGAAAGAGTGATTAAGGATGATGAGTGATGAGGAAAAAGTGATTAGGGATGAGGTAGGGATGATGAGCAAAATGAAATTAACCCAAAGTGGTCATTTGATGTGCATAAGTCATTAATGTGATCTATGTTTACCAAATCACACCAATTTTCCATAAATTCAAAGTGAGTGGTTTGTAAAATTTAATTTTTACAAACTTGTGACTCTTAAAAATACAAGTAATCAATCTAGAAGGTACAAAATCCTTAAAAATGACTATATGTTTACCAAAGTTGGACACCACTTACAAATGTTATGCCCTAAACTCCCTAAATTCAATATTGAAATGTTGAAAATGCCTAATTACTGAAAACATAGATTTTAAAAATTATAATCCACATCGTAAAGCATGCAACTATGATACCAAATATATTAGATGCAGAGTGGCCCTAATTTATTATATTTACTAAAATAAATTCAATGTATAAGTAATAATCCTTGTACTTAACATTTATTTTAGTAAATATGAAATTTAAATAAATTGAACTTCTTATAGATCATTTTTTGTTTTTTGGGTGTAAACCGAATGGAACATGTATGCATTCATATTGTTTTTCACCCAAAATACAAATGAATATCTCTTTTGTTATTTTGGATGAAATGTTACAATAATGAGTACATATTATAACACATACACATTATTTAAATTTCAATTAAAAAAACCAATACTTTTGGCTCAAAAATGGTTTAGATTTATGAACCCAAGGAATTGAATTATCGACACATAGTCGAGTCTGAGAGTTTTGATAGACACCAAAAAAGCTTCCATTTCCAAATACACTAAAAATTTAAAGAAAAAATTTCACATAGATATTACCATGATGATGGTCATGATCTCATATTCATAAATATATGATTTTTTAAATTTTTTAATTATTTTAAGGCTTCAAACTATGTTGATTTCTAACTATAGCTTTTTAGGTCACTAAATGCCACACATATACATGCCTATACATATATTTTTTTTTTTTTTTCATTTATCCAAGTAAAAAACAAATTATATGGTCAAAAACTAGGCCCAATTATATGCACATAAAAAACAATTCTCCATTTTTTAGGTAGTTAGGGGAAATACACAACTATCTATCAATTTTTTTGTCTATATTTATGATCTATTTACCTTCAAAATTAATTAAAAAAATATTCATTATAAAATATAAAAAATATAGGTTTAAAACTAGAAGATCTTATCTAAATATTCACCAAAGGGTTTCAAACAATATTAAATGATGTTAAAATAATGAGAGTCCACATGGACATCTATTTACTATGTTTTCATAAAAAATAGGAGTTCATCTTCAAGTTCTATATGTTTGAACTATTTATACATAACCATTTTTAAAAAAATAGTGTTTTAGAAACTAGAATTGAAATGCTACAATTCATGTTCTTATACCATCATCAAAATTTGAGTGTAGTCATCACAAATTAACTACAAAAGTTCAATTTTCTAAAATTTTATGATAATCATGTCTATAGGAAGGCCCATTTTTATCCCAAAACATTGTGAACTTACCCATTTTGTATCAATATTAGTGTCAAATTTATGTAAATTTAATAATATAAATAGTAAATATTATGACACAAGATTATAGTGGTACAAATTATTACTGGGCACTTATGATACATAAATTTTTTATAGAGGTTTGGAGGGTTATCTGGGCATCAAATTGGTGGAATTATCAGTGGATGTTCTATGCAACGTCCAAATTTATATAACATTTTGACCTTTATTTTGTTTATCTAAATTTTATATTAATGGCGTGACAAATTTATGTTAGTATTTACATCAAGATTATCAAGTCATTGAATTTAAATTTCTCAACTAACATAGGGTATACCATGATTTACTAATATTTAAAAAATAGTTACAATTCAAAATATATTGAAATAAATAATTGCATTAAATTTAATTTATATAAAAATTACAAGATAATACTTTTAATAATTAATTAAAAATATAGTAAGATTAATTAATTTCCTTAGAACTCCAAAAAATTAAAATTAAAATTTGTTCTTAAAATCTTATCATAAATAGTAGAAAATATCAACAAGTAACATAATTAAAATTTTGAAAAAAATATTTATTTAAGGTAATTCAAATAAATTTTAAATTCACATGAATCATGAACATTAAATAATACCATATTTTATTTTAAAATATACTAAAATAACCCCATTTTTTTTTTAATTTGCATATTAGAATACACATTTGGAAGTATAACGAACCTAAACCTCACTTGATAAAGTAAATGATGCTCAAAATAATTGCATACACGTAATTATAAAGGTTAATATTAACATTATAAGACATCCTTGGGCCACATGAATCTATGTATATGGGAACAAAGTTAGGTTGTCCTAAATGACAATCAAGAAAACTAGCATTATGCTAAACAAAATAGTAACCAACATCAAAAGGATACATGTGGTTTTATGATAAGTCTCTCTAAGCATACAATAATAAATCATTGCATAAATATACTTCAATCGCTTTAAAAACATGCTTTCTATGAACTAAAAATATGGACGTAGGTGCAATTCATGTCTTACTACATCATCTAAGAAGTAATGATATAGTGGAGATTCCAATCCTTGAATCATTATAATCAATTTCATATTGGAAAATAGCCAATGAAATGACATAACGAAAGGGAGATAAACACCCCCACACACATACAATCTAAACAATTTAGTTCCATAATATGGATTGTCTTTTCAATTGATGTTTTAGGTAAGGAAGACATATAAACCATTACAACATTAAAATACCCTTAAGTGATTTCTAACCATAAATGAACTTAGGTTTTTATTATATGTGATTAAACTTTACCAAATTAACCTCCCTTATTTTTAATTATTTTGTTAATGAATTGACTTAATTCATAGGACATCATACTAATTATTTATAGCATGAAAGAGTAACATGTTTCACGTATACACAAATATATCTTATCCAAGCATATAATGGTTATAAGTAAATTGGTTTTAAAAAGAATACACGCATCAAGGTTTCACATGGTTAATTTACACATACCAAAATTCACTCCAACAACCATGTTTACTCGGTGAGAAAATACCAACCCTTAAGGGGATAACTAATAGTCATATTTAGTAATATAATCATGTGAGCAATGAAAAGTATCAAGTGGTAGTTACCAATTTATTCAAATTATATGTGTTTTTTAGGATTACCTTATTCATCCATGAATTGGTAATTTATTCCAAATATTAAAATGGAACACTTCCATAATAGACAACCTCAACAACTGGTCAACACATAACTTATTTGTTTTAACAAATAAATCAATTGAACTTCAAGAGTTAAGAACAATACAAAGAAAGGATTTACTAATGAAAATATTTTAGGAGTATCTATACTCCAAACATAATTACAAATCACTAAATCATAATTCCATCTACTCACTTTATAATAAGAGTAGCTTGAATGTCTATCAAGGAAAATGACTCATAACCATAAATATCGATCCAATGAAATAATTTTGTATCTTTCAATAGTTATCATTTGGTTAAGATTCCAAATTTTTATAATCCTAGCCAACATACTCAAGCATGTCTAACACCAAATTAAGCAATTTTCATTACCTACACAATATCTACACCAATCATTACTAGAATGGTTCAAATAATGAGAGTATGTAGAATTTTTATAAGATTACATAATGAAAAAATTCCAGTCCAAAATGCGTACACTATCAATACCATGTGATCCATGGTGAATATGCAAGGTAATACACTAACATAGTGTAAGCAATAGAGACCAATTATCAATCCAATATAAAATTCAAGTACACCTAAACACCATAATAATAAATCTATTCTCCCTATATAATTATTGACTCAAAGTACCCTGATTATACATTTTATGAGAATAAATATGAAAAATCCATAAGGTTGCATAAGTAATAAATGCCACATTAAAGCATGCATAAGTCGTTGCTATACATATTCCAAAATGAAGATAATAAGGCAATTTACCAATATAAAAAATGTAATGCAAATAAACTATCCTTTTAAGGGTAACCCAAGTATAAATTTCAAGTATGCCTAACCATAATATAGGTAAATTATTTGACTAAACAATTTGCTATTCAAGTTACTGTGATAACTTATATCAAGTGAACATAATGAAGTTCTATAAGATGGCACAATGAAACACTACCACACTAAGTGTCTTAAAATAAATACCAAATTATTATCATAAAAATGATTAAAAATGTATTCTAATAATAAAGGTTTGGTGATGATAATAAGATATTGTATCCATGTAGAATTGGTAATGAAAACTAATTAATAATCTAGGATAAATTCTTGAGTACATCCAAAGATTGAATTCATAACAATAAGTGAACTTCAACATATTACCTCATAATCAGAAATACAGCCCTCATATCTCTTATCCTCAAAGGATCACTATCCAATTACAAGGTTATCATACTAAAGATCAAAATGTAACAAAAATTATATAGGAAGAGAGTGATTATAACTACATTCACTAGCTATGCTAAATGAAACAATATAACTTTTATGATAGCAAAAAGATAACCAACATGTAATTTAATTGTCAAATACATAATACCTATTCAAAAATTCAAAAATGAAAGGAGTAGTAGAAAATAATTAGGACAAACCCTCCTAACTAGTCTTATGATCCCAACCATTAGTAGCCCTTAACACCTCAACCATCATCTAGATGGTGGTTTCAACAAACAGAGTCAGGGAGGAAGTTTTTAGGAACTTTTATTCCAATCCAAAGGACATCATGATAAAATTAATTACCCCCAAAAAGGAATGAACACCATCAAGGGTACACTCCTCACAATCAAAGACAAAAACATAACTATAACTCAGGGATTATATGCCACCTAATCAATATCCCATAATAAATCAACCTGGCATAATAGATAGGCAACTCAACCATACAACAAACTCAAGGCAACAATTAAGGACTTCAATAATCAATCAAGACCAAAATTTATTATAAATCATAACTGGTTCAAACCAAAATAGGCAATTATAAACACATGGTCCACGTATTCATCTTAAATTTTCACTAATGCCAACAAGTCCCAAAGAGGTAATAAATAATAAATAGGTGTTCAAAATAAAAATATGATTTAAAAGAGAATAAATAATATAAAAGTTTTAAGGGATGATCATGAGGTATCATGACCTCATATGATCCCTGAATATTAAAATTTGGTCATATGGGTTAATGGGACAACAAGCCATTTATAATGTTTCTAAACAACAATGAAACCCACATTATAACATTGATGATTCTGGTAGGGTTAATCGTTTCTAAGATTTAGAGATACATAATTATACATAACTTTTACCAAGACAAAATAATAATCTACCATTCAAAAAGATACATGGCAGGTTCCAATCAAGACTCCTTATAGGTATTTTAACCAATTTGAGTTAATACAAGGGAAACACCATAAGAATTTGTTAAATAGAGGATCGAATTGACTTGTATTTAACCCAACATAATTGAACATTAATCAAAAGTAAAGGTATAAATATATCCAATTAAATCACATCCATGGGGCCAAAATTGGGCCATTCAACACACTTGCACAATCAATTTGAGAATAAGGGTTCGATCAAAATTAATTCAAGGTGACATGTTAACCAAGAAAAAAAACTTGAACCTTTTAATTTTAGGACACCCAAATCACATTAAATTTGATATTATAATTCATAATTACAATCCATAACCCATTGATCTCAAAATAAGTTCATTCTTTTACACATTCTAAGTCCAAATCAATTTTATAATCCAAATAATGAGATTTAAAGATAATCCCAGAATCTACCTTGAGATAATTCACACCCCAGGTCAATTTGAGTGGATTTAAAAAATTATATTTCCCATGAAATAATCTGCCCATGCATTTAATAAAAGCCCCAAATATATTTTATAGTCCAATAGAAAATACAAATAATAGCTAGGTAAAATCTACTTAAGGATTTTTAATAGAAACTAAGGTAATTTGAAAGTTTCATATCTTGTATTGAGCAACTAAAAGTGTGCAGCCAATAGAATAGGGTTTTATAAGTTCATAAAAACTCTAGAAAATTGAGTGAAATGGGTCCAATGTTTACAAGTTATGTAGTTGCATAATAGAATGGAATATATAACAAATTTTAGGCATGTACTAGAAATGAATATGACTAAAATGATATATATAAGTGATATGCAAAAGGAATAATATCAAAATTTATTATTTGAGTTCTAAGGAAGAATAATATATATATATATATATATATATATATATATATATATATATATATAAACTAGTTGTGTAATTTCCCCTTGGTTGTAAGTGAATATATATATATATATATATATATATATATATATATATATATATATATATAAACTGGTTGTGTAATTTCCCCTTGGTTGTAAGTGATATGCAAAAGGAATAGTATCCACATTTTTTGTTTGAGTTCTAAGGAAGAATAATTAGATGCAATTAGAATTAACTTAACCAAATAATTCCATATCCAAAAACCCTAAACTGTACTCTCCCATTCATTTATTCTTTCCCCTATTTATGGGGTTTTTCTCCCTTTTACATTGCCTCATTTATCTAATCACTCCTACCTGCATGTTTTCTTTGTTGCTCTCTCCTATGCATATAATTTTCCTTTCCCCTCCACCATGTATCCTCTATATTCTTTCTTGCATGCCCTCTCCCTTTTCCAACCTACATTTTTCTATTCTCCTCTCTTTTTTTATTCCACTTGACTATCTCCACATGCCTCCCTTCTTTACTTTAGATCTCCCTCATCTTCTCTACATTTCCTTCCCTTTAAGCCTTCTCCCTTACACCATCTCCCTTACTCCTCATCCCTTGCATACCATTTTCTATTGTATTTTCTATTTTTAACTTTTTCTTTACTCCATTTAACTCCCCTCACCTTTTCTACCATTTTACATACCCATATTTTTATTTTTACCAAAAACCATCCCCCTCTCCAACCATCCCTTGAATTATTCTTCACTCCATGCCCACTCCCATACTCTCTACAACCCTTTACATTAATTAAGGAGAGAGAAACATCTCCCATGCCATGTGGCATTGACACACTTCTCCAACATCAATAATCTTAGGCACAATATTCTAAAGTTTTAATTTAAACCAAAGAAATAATAAAATAAAGAATGGCAATTTAAAGAATAATATAAGTATTATTTCAATGCCAATAAATTAATAGAATATTAAAGTAAATGATAATAGTTAAAATAATAGACTAGGTATTAATTTAAAGGTTATCAAATGTTTAAATGCCATAAGATCAATTAATCAAGCCCATAGTAATTATCCAGTCACCATGGTTAAGAATTCATGAGGAAAGGTGGGTGTCATGGGGAGGTAGGTCTATTAAGGAGTATGAGTTAAATGAGGATTAGTCCATGAAGATGGGTGGCAAGGTGTACGTAAGAGAGAGAAAAGAGAGGGAGTCCAAGTAGATGTAAAAAATTTCAAAAAACACGTGGGTAACAACAACAATATGATAGGAACAACAACCAATATATAACATGATACAAAAATAATTAAGACAATATATAATAAATCATGACCACATGTATGAATAACAGCAATCAACCAAAGACACAACACAAACCAAGAATACAAGGTTACCTATTAGAACTCATTCGACTGCTCAAAATCATTCTACTACCCCAAAAGTTGATTCCATCATCTATCCTAGCCCATATTCAATACCTGCAACCATCAAGTGTATCCATTAGTAATATCTAATCCAAAAATTGATAAAATGATAAGTAATAATGAATTATAATCAAACATTAACCAATTTGTATATCACTAATGTATAATAATAACATGATAACCACATCACTGTAGTCAAATACCATCGCATCAGAATCTAATAACACAATCTAGCTAAGTAAGCGAGTTTAATAGTCACTATACACATGCTCTATATTAGCATGAAGTATAATATCATAGCCTCAAAACAATAATGCAGTCCAACTATGTAAAAGAGTGCAAAAAATAGCTATACACATGCTAAATTAATCATCTAAGCACTCATTTCAAGGTGCATAAAGGCTAGATCATGACATCCTCTCCCTCTTAGAGAGGAGTCATCCCAGTGATCATGTCACCAATCAAAGACTTAGCTATCCCTAAGGATTGTTTCACTTTCTTTACAAAGGTTTCATCTACTTAATCATATTATTAATTATAAAAACCATCATCTTACATAATAGTAAACAAGAGGATGTAATACTGTATCTAGGTAAAAATATATATTTTATTCTCATCATAAATGACAATTAGTACCAATTAATTCCTTTATTCATGATATAAGAAAAATCTTACCATTTCATGTGTCATTATAAAACATTAGAATAATAATAAAGAGCTAATATGAGTCATTGCAGTAATAAATGTGCATACACATACCTCAACTTAGGGTACAATTCCATGTCATGGTGCACATGTCATTTATTAATAGACAAAATAGGCAATTATAGCCTTGGAATAAGTTCTAAAAACTCTAAACCAACTCTTAATTAGAACACATACCAATGGTATACCACCATTTTAAACATAGTTCTAAGAAAACTATATAAATTCAACCACCCATCACAGGCATGACTTTTAAGCAAACAATATTACCAACCATGGAAACAAATTTTCACATCAAAATAAATGTCAACAAAAATCTTTCATTGCCTTCCAAGTACACCTCTTTCAGCTAAAACATTTTAAAAGATAGCTAGCTTTAACAAATTTTGACTATATAGATCAAAATTTTACTAGATCACTATACATTAGGTAAATATTTTTGGACATGTTCATTGGTGTCTTAAGTTTTCATTGATGTCAAAGAGAGCATGTGATAGTAATGCATGAATGATAAAGTGATAAAATTAAGATCTTGAAAAGATATGACACATGTACAAGTCTATAAGGACAAACAAGAGGTTTTGAGGCATCCATAGATGTATTGGTAGAGCTCTTGTATGTCTTTTGATCATTTAAAATGAACAAAATGCATCTTATAGATTAAGAGAAGCCAGACCGTCACTACACATCATACAGATATGAAAGACCTAACAAGTTTGAGCATTTATTTTAGGTACATAGAAAGTCAATATTAGCTAAAGAATTACATAGAGATGTTTTCTATAGTACCACGAAGCTACACTAAAAATTTGGAGTCTTGAAGTCTTGTCTGGATCACTTTATAAAGATTCAAAGTTTCTATAGTAGATTGTAATGGGTAAAATACCATCAAGTTTAACCACATCAAAGATTGAGGTCATTGGTATAGAATATCTAATGATGAGTGCTTAATTATACGTAATGATATCAAAGGTACATATCAAGTCAAAATTTTAAAGGTTGCATGCATAGGTGATAAGTGTTACAAGCTCTCTAGTCTAACATAAGATCACCAATGAGTAGTGGTTCATACTCATGAAAATCAAAGGTGCGGGATAAGTCAAAGAGTCAATAATGCATGCAAGATTGACAAGTGGAAAAAGTTTAAGGGACTATTAGTAAAGTAATAAAAATTCATGCGAGGGTGCTAACTGTCATAATATCAAGAGTTTTGAGATATATATAATGGTGAGCACTACAAGCTAAATACTAGGCTTCTCAATAGAGATTGACGATGCATATGTGGTCAAGATTGGTAAAAAGCATGAGATGAGGTCAACACGTTTGAGGTTTAACAAATAGATAGTGGATCACTATAAGTTAAAGTTCAAACTAATTTTAAATAAGATCAATGATGTGAGTTGATTGAGATGAGTGAAGAACACAAAATGTGTTCTAAGTGATCGAGGTTTAACTGTGACCATTTGGATTTCAATATTTGAATTTAACAAAGGAAAGACCAATGATTTGGTTTTTATCCATAACTTATTATCTATGTAGAATTTGATGTTGTATTAAAAAGTTATAGAAGACTTCAAGGGGCATTCATAAATATTTATTTCAAGGTATAAATGTTTGTATCGTCAAAGTTATTGAGATCTAAATTTGACTGTGTGTTCATTCATGCTATACAAGTAACTCTAGAAGGGTAATTGAGTTGTTCTTGATGGTATTTTGATGTTTCAAGATGATCTAACTATCATAGAGTCTTTTATACTCCATGAGGACAATTTTTTTGGATTATGAAGGTTTGATCAATCATATTCAGTATGATCAAAGTCTTAGAAGGTGACTATATGTTCGTTCATGGTGGTTGTGTACATAGAATGTTGTTTGAGTGAATTGAGCTTTATCAAAAGGGTTTTTTATGGTTTTTATCACTTAATAAGGACCTATATATTTATTTCCATGGTCCCATGTATTTTAAAGTGTTTTTATACTCTTAGTTTTCTCAAAGAAGTGTCAAATAGGTGAATGGGTCTTCATAGGACCTAAAAGGCGACTTAGGCCTATTTGAAAGAGGGTTGTCTTTAAATCTGACTTGTGTTAGATTCCCTAAGACTAAAATCATGTTTTATGGCTGAAAATAAAGTTTTTGATCATAAAAATCATGAAGAATCTATAAAATATGAAACCAAATGTTATGGTTTCTAGGCTTGTTAAATAGACTTGTGTGTGTAGAGTTGAGTAGTTGTGTGAGTGAGGATTAATGTGAAGTAAAAAACCTTTGAAAGAGAAGGTATAGGTCAATAAAGACCATAATAGACAAAATTGAATTAGTCATGTTGATCTGATAAAGCTATTACATGTGGACACTCAGGTCATTGGACCTAATAAGCGTAGAAGAGGTAGTTTGAGAAAGTTAACCCTAGAGGCATCTTGAGAGAGATTAGAGGTGAAGAGTGTAGATAAAATTTATCATGATAAGTTGAAGAGTATAAATAGGTGTTCAAAGTGATTTATTTAAATATCTGATTAGGTGATTGGTTTCCTAGAGGGTTGGTTCCTCCTTACAAATTAAATCTTGCTAATGGTCTAGTTGTAGTGGGCACTTAACTAGACAGGGGTAGTAGCTCCTTGTGGGATTGGTGTCTCACTAAACTAAGGGATGGGTCTTCATTGATTAGTGGGTTTTATTATAAATTTTGGATCTTGTTTTATAGGAATGTATTCCATCTTGTAGGGTTTAGTGGTCTTTATCCCCCAAGAGGGGTTCCCACATATATGATGTGTTCATGTGATGTATGTTCTTATATATGATATATGTGTTGACGCTTAAAAGTGCACCCTACATTAGGAAAATGGATTCCTGCCCTCTCCCCACAACATGGAAACCCCTCTCTCACCTGTGGGATGGCGAAACAGGTGAGGAGAGTCTCTAGGTATGGGCTAGTTCCCTCTGATGTATCTTGTTTGTTTCAGGTAGCGCAAAATATAGGTATATAGGTATATTAGGGGGGGATGAAAAGAGATAGAGAAAAAGCATGAAAACAAACAGCCTATTCTAAAAGAGGTGATACACCAAAAATAGGTTGACCTTCCACATCCACACTTAGGATCAAGAAAAAACATACATACACTCAGATTTGGCAGAAAAGACCAGGTCTCTGGGATGACAGGGAGGTTCTTATGGAAAGCACAAGGAACAGGGACTCGCCAAGGTGCTGAGAAATACACAATGTAATTGACCTCACCTATTTTATACCTCCAAAATAGAACTCTACTCCTGGCAGCAGTAGACAGTGGTACTTTATAGATCACAGGTTTGCTGGTGTTGAACCTGTGAGAGCATCAAGAGACAATGACTAGACACAGATTAACATTCAACGCATACGCAGATTGATCCATCCAAATAGAGGTAAAACTATCTTTTATTGATTTAGGTGGAAACATTGGAGAGCAATGCTCTTTACAAAAGTGTGGAAGATCTCTATAAATGAACAAGTCTGCCCATTTATAGGGAAAAGCCAAGAGGAGTCTCATTAGAAAGAGTGAAAAACACTATAGCTGACATCACAAGTATGCCAAGACCATGCTTGTTGCCTCATTTTGCATGCTGGTCTTCTCCTTCGGTGGCTGGGCGGGTTTTTTCCTATGTTCTGCAAGTGTTTTTGGCCGCCTCATGTTGTGGGTGGTGAATTTGCCACCCGCTGCAGTGGATTGCATGTAGGACTTCTGCCGACGTCAGTCGATAAGCTACCGACCATGGCAGTTTTGCCAACATCGGCCTATGTAATCTATCGATGGTGGTAGTTTTGCCAATGTCGGCCGATGTTAGTGGCCTCTTTTTCTCCGTCGGCATTGTGGGCGGTGATTTTGCCGCCCTCTGCATTGCGTGTAGGGGGTCTCTTTTTACCTGCCCATGTTGTGGGCGGTGATTTTGCCACCCTCTACATTTTGTCTGCCCTTCTTTTTTTTCTAAGTGTTGAACGCCCCAATTTTTTCCCTTCTTCTTGTGAACATTTGAAGACTCTGCCTCTTACTACTGTGAATGCCAATGAACTAGGCCAATGAGCCAATGCTCTGAAACGGAGCTGTCAAACCCTGAAGGTGGACCTTACAACTCGAAATGATTGGCCATGCAAAATAGGTGTATAAGGTGACCGAGATTTTGCCTGAGGGACAAAATTGGGTCAACAAATTGGTGACTCACAGGGTAAGCATGCCTGCTATGCTTAGAACCCAGTTGCCTTACATATCCATTGGGTGCGAAGTCGGATGGTAACTTCGAAGAGAGTTCACCACAGCTTGTGAGATCCTAGAATCAAATACACAAAATTTACCCCCAAACAAAGGGAAACACACAAAGCTAAAAACAACTAACTATGCAAACTGCACTTAGGGAAAGCAAGAGAAAAACAATTGAAAGAAAACTATTATATACAGCTAACCAAGAATGTTTGCATCCCTCATGGATTGAAAGAAAAGTTTCTCAAGTCCCCTTTCTGGTGAGAAGACTTATGGTGGCAGGCAAGTATCTGAAAGAAAATGAGATTTGGTGACTTACTCTTCCTGCTTGTCACCTGAGTTGGCTGGAAACCGAGGGAATCAAAATCAAACATGCCTCCAATATATACGTATTTTGATTGTCCTTGGAGGCCTGTTAAATGTTGGTCTTTGATATTGGTGCTCCTCACCAAGAAATCAATTGTTGTCGGCTCATCACCGTGAGTTGTCTAATCTACACATTCCTTCTGTAATGCATCATGGTCTGATATGTTTCCTCCTACCTCACTGAAAACTTTGTCAGACTCATCCTCTGCTTCCTCTTGGCCTTCTTGAAGAAGGGTGAATGTGGTGATGTCTAAAAGGGACTCACAAAATTATTGCTCATCCCATAAGGCTTCACTTTCCTATTTAAAGCTCAATTCTTCAAGGCATTCCTCTTGGAAAATAGACCTCTCCTTTTCCTCTTTGCTGATCAGGTTCTCTAGAGTTTCAAAAATATTCCCCTGATCCTCCTCTAACTCAGACTCTTCAATGTAGTCATCCTCATTAATATAGAAAGGAAGTTCATCAAACTGAGGGGAAGAGAGCCTACTATGAATTTGTTCCTCCTCGAATTGCTAGAATATCTGCATATATGCAAAGCCTGCATCTTCTCCACTGCTGACAAGGTCTTCACAAAGAGTATCAATGATGATTTCTTCTTCGTTGTCGCTCATAACAGTCTCCTGAAGACTTGCAAATTGGATCTTTTACCCCTCACCTGCCTCTTGCAAAATAGGTTCTTCTTCAAGAAGGGACAAAGTGGAGAAAACATGTGGGAGAGGGGGCAGCCCTTGAGCTAGAATCGAATGATTCTCCTCCCTCCACTTGGTCAACACTTCATCAATATCAGGCGTAACCTGATAACTCTCTTGGAAATGTGTAAGTGGGGTGTGTTTAGACATAGAATGCGCTATTTGGTCTGAACTATCCATCACACATTGGCTGAGGGAACTCTCTCTGAATTCTAAATCTGCTATTCTCTTACTCAGATCTTCTTGGAAAAGCTTTTCCTGGAGGCTGCCAGCATCACCATAGGCAGGGGCAACTTCAGCTTCTTCAAGGTTCTGAGAAAAACCTTGCTTTTCTTCTTCTATTTATTTGCTGCCCCATGATTCCATTATTTTCCCCCAATTCAGGATCTCTGAATTAAAATTCTGCCCCTGTGAACAGGCAACAACTTTGTTTTCCACGAGGTCCTGAGGCTCCTCCACAAGGTTTGGAAATTTTAACTTTATTTCAAGGAGAAGCTTCATCCTAGCCTCTAAATCTTCAATTTGTCTAGATAGGTTTTCTTGAAAGAGTCTTTCTTAGAGGTCACCAGCATGATCCTCATCAAAGCTCTAAGCTGGTCCTGGGCATTCCTTCCTCCAACTCAGAATCTGCGTATTATGCTAAAGGACTTGGGGAGGTTGGGGAATGTGAGGAAAACGTTGTTGATGTGTTGGAGTCTTTATAAGAGGGACGTGCTGGCTAATGTTATTATTCTTAATGGAAGATTCCTAATCTAAGGAGTTGAAAAGATTGATTTTTATGGGAGGTTGTTCTGATACCCTCTGGTGTTGGAAAGCCAGGCGCATGGGATTGGGAGTAGCAGTATTTGATGAGTTGGAGTGAGCAAGTGCAATTTGATAAAACAAATTTGGTGCAAAAGAGGGGGTTTTCTTTAGGGTAGGAGGGGGCACGCAAGGCTGACTGCCTTGAAAAGATGGATTTCTCCATTTTGGTGCCCCTTCCTTCATGGATTGTATGGCCTGCGCTTGCCTAAACAAGCACTCCTATTTATACATCAGCTCCTACTGATATTTGTACTGCTCTTCCAGCCTATCAATTTCCATTGTCTGCTTCTCAAATTCTGACGCCACCTCCCTTATAGTTGCAGGGCAACTAAGAGAACTACTTGAGGGGATTCTCTGAATATCTGAAGTATGATTATGTTCATATGAAGGAAAACAAGATCCATGATTTGGTGTAAAAGAAGTATACATATAAGAAGTGGATGATTCTTGGTGGCACCAGATTACTTAACCAGCAGATTTACTCAGAGTTGCCAGATGCAGAAGAAACTTGATTTGTTGTAATAGGACCAGCACCAATCCTGAAACTTTACTGCATTAAAAAACTTGATAAAATATAGTCCCACCGGGTGTACCAAAACTGTTGACGCTAGAAAGTGCACCCTACGGCAGGAAAACGGATTCCTGCCCTCAACCCGCAACATGGAAACCCCTCTCTCACCTATGGGATGGTGAAGCAGGTGAGGAGAGTCTCTAGGTATGGGCTAGTTCCCTCTGATGTATCTTGTTTGTTTCAGGTAGCACAAAATATAGGTATATAGGTATACTGGGGGGATGAAAAGAGATAGAGAAAAAGCATGAAAACAAATAGCCTACTCTAAAAGAGGTGATACACCAAAAATAGGTTGACCTTCCACATCCACACTCAGGATCAGGAAAAAACATACATACACTCAGATCTGGCAGAAAAGACCAGGTCTCTGGGATGACAGGGAGGTTCTTATGGAAAGCACAAGGAATAGGGACTCACCAAGGTGCTGAGAAATACACACTGTAAGTGACCTCACCTGTTTTATACCTCCAAAACAGAACTCTACTCTTGGCAATAGTAGACAGTGGCACTTTGTAGATCGCAGGTTTGCTGGTGCTGAACCTGTGAGAGCATCAAGAGACAATGACTGGACACAGATTAACATTCAATGCATACACAGAAAGATCCATCCAAATAGAGGTAAAACTGTCTTTTATTGATTCAAGTGGAAAATTTGGAGAGCAGTGCTCTTTACAAAAGTGTGGAAGATCTCTATAAATGAACAAGTCTGCCCATTTATAGGGAAAAGCCAAGATGAGTCTCATTGGAAAGAGTGAAAAACACTGTAGCTGACATCACAAGTCTGCCAAGACCATGCTTGTTGCCTCATTTTGCATGCTGGTCTTCTCCTCCGGTGGTTGGGTGGGTTTTTTCCTATGTTTTGCAAGTGTTTTTTTCCACCTCATGTTGTGGGTGGCAAATTTGCCACCCACTACAGTGGATTGCATGTAGGACTTCTACCGACGTTGGCCGATAAGCTGCCGACTATGGCAGTTTTGCCGATGTCAGCCTATGTAATCTGTCAATGGTGACAGTTTTGTCGACGTTGACAGATGTTAGTGGCCTCTTTTTCTCTACCGGCGTTGTGGGTGGTGATTTTTTGCCCTCTGCATTGCGTGTACGTGGTCTCTTTTTACCCGCCCGTGTTGTTGGTGGCGATTTTGCCACCCTCTATATTTTGTCTGCCCTTGTTTTTTTTGCTAAGTGTTGAACGCCCCAATTTTTTCCCTTCTTCTTGTGAACGTTTGAAGACTCTGCCTCTTGCTACTGTGAATGCCAATGAACTAGGCCAATGAGCCAATGCTCTGAAATGGAGCTGTCGAACCCTGAAGGTGGACCTTGCAACTCAAAATGACTGGCCATGCAAAGCAGGTGTAGAAGGTGACCGAGATTTTGCCTGAGGGACAAAATTGGGTCAACAATATGTTATTTCATGTTTATGTTGCTTGATCAAGATTGATGTATGCTAAATGTTTAAGAGTTGGGAATTTAGTTAGATTATCTTGAATCATTGATTCACCCCCTCCTCTCAGTGATTGTACCTCTAATAATTTGTATTAGAGCTTGACCTTATATGCAAGTTTAAACACTTGAAGGTGATCCAAGGTATGATATGGCTAAGCAATTGAAGAAAGATAATAAAGAGTTTAAGGTACAAGTAGAGGTTACTTATTCATATCTAAAATCAAGTGAATAAAAATGTAATAGTATCAAGGCACTTATTTAAAATTATAGTGGTAAGATGAGATATTATGATTAAGATAAATCTCTAGAAAAAAGATCATGGCCTTAAACTTTAAGGCTGTTATGGATAAGTGTATTAGGATAAATAAGGAACTATAATCCTTGAAGGTAAGCTCAAGATGAAAAGATGATAAAAAGAAGATCAACATTCTTGAGGATCAATTAAGAGTTATAAGAACAAATCTGAGTACAAAAGAAGAAGACTACAAACATCTAAAGACTCAGTTAGAAGAGACAAATGCCAAGTTGAGTTCAAAGCAAGGTGAACATGATGATTTGAAATTAAACCTTTATTATATAAATATTATTAAAGATAAATCATGTAGATTGAATGATAACATGACTAAATAAGATAAGAAGGATAAGAAAACCATAGAAGATCTCATAATTCAGTTAGAGGCTACAAGTTCAAATATGAGAGCTAAAGAGGATGAGAATATTCAATTGAATATAAAGATAGATTCATTGTAGGATGAACATGAGAAATTTATTGTCAGGATAGGCAAGATTGAATAAGAACAAAAGAGATAAAAACAAGGGAAATAGGATGGTAGAATGAAAGATAATAAGTCAAATCAAGTCAAAGGTAAAATGAAGAAACCAATGAAATATAAAAATGCTTCATGGTATGAAAGATATTTTGATGGTTATTGTTATGCTTGCCATAGGTTTCGTCATAAAGTAAGAAATTATAGAAGAAAGAGAAGCTAGTCAGCTAGAGGCATGGGTAATGTAGTCTACTATAATTATCATGACATGGGACATATTTCTAGATTCTACCCCAGAATGCATGGAAAAAGACTAACCCAGGAATTGATACCTAAGATAGTCGAGCTTAACCCTAATGAACCTAAGAGACAAGATGGTATATTTACTGAGATTCATAATATTCATAAATTAGAAGGTATGAATGATGTTATTTGTTTCATTTTTCATCTAGTTGGTTATATTTCATTTTTTGTAAAAACAAGCTCCCAAATAATACAAAGGTGCGTGGACATCCTAAACTACTTAATAAAAGTCAATCCTTAGTATTGAAACCTAAGGAAGTGAATATCAATAAAATTAATTTAGTTGAATGGAAAAATCAAGGTAGACTACCTGCTAAAGAAAAAAAGGAATCAAATATGAAGGTTCAGGAATGTCAAGAGAATATATCATATATCTAGAGAGAAAATGATAATCAAAAGTTAGTTCAATTAAATCTAAAATAAAATACTAAAGTGCTAATTGAAGCTAGTTTTGAGGTATTTATGGATCCAAAAGAATATCCTTTTATTATGAAACAATTTTTATGTAAAAAACATTAGTTGTCAATACCCAGTGATTAGGTTATTTCTTCAAATGAAAAGGTATGTCATGAATATTTTTTGTCTCCATGTATTTTCAATTAAATCTTATAATAAAAGAAGAATATTGTATTGGATGAACATGTTGCTTCTCTTAAGCTTAAGAAGAATAAAAACTATCACTATTAGATGGCCAAGGATGAGAAAGAATATGAGGAGTTGTGGGAAACTCCTAGTTTTACATTGTTTGAGGACATGTTGGGTTAGGATGTCTCTATCTAAGATTTAATGAGACACTAGTCAAGCAAGAGGAATCATGGTGGATACCAATTGAGCTTTTGACTAATGTTGTAGGATAAGAATATCATTTGAATATGTGCATGATATGAAGGGGATAATATGTGACATGTTCTAGTCATGGTTGAGGTATGAAGAATTTTAATGATCTAAAATTGATCACTTTATAAGTTATTTTTTTCAAGATCTAGACTACAAGTATGTGTGCTCAAGGTATGTTTAGGAATTTTGGTCCTGAAGGTCTGTAGGTAGAATATGAAGATTTCCAGGTGTCATTTAAATAATTTAAAATTTCCATGGTGTGTTATTAGAATATAAAGGTGTGATGAATTTATTTAGATGTGATTCAATTGGTTTAAGTCCTTCAAGGTTTTTTGTGTGCTATCACAGAATTTTTGTTTACTCTTGGGTTTCCTAGTTTGTGTTTAAAGGTATGCAGGTCAAAAACCATGGTATAAGAATTATATATTCCCAAAGTATTATGAGATAAAAAATCTGTCCATAATAATTCATTGATGACCTACAAGTGTGGAAGAAGTTTCAAGTGATGATGTTGACTGGAAGATAGTATGTTGACTATTGTTGTTTTATAAACCTAGTATTTTGGCCTTTATTATAAAAGTGGATTGCCTAATGAGTTGAGGTATAAGGATTTGTAATTAGTTTAAATGGCCAAATGGGTGATCAAAAAGTCTTCCACAGTATTATATAAGTGCATGGTTGGTTCCGTGGATGAGGATTTATACTAATGAATGGTTAATTAGCTAGTGGGTTTGTGAAGGAAGTATGTGGCAGAGGAAGATCCAAGAATTATATTTTTTCATGCATGAGTGTGAATATTAGAATGACCTATATATGAAATTTAAAGCCATGAATGTTTATACACATAAATTTATTGGCTTTTCAAGGTCTAGGTAGGGCTATAAGGCCTCTAAGCAAGGCTAGTATGAAGAAGTGGACTTTTTGGTCATTTTATCCAAATGACCAAGATGATATAAATATGCTCAAAGGATGCCTATGTTTAGATGACCTAGGTGAATTAACTCTAAATTTTATTAATACTGGTGTATATCAAAGATAAGATGACATGACATGGAGCATAGAGTTAAGGGGAGCTTTCAAATCTCTATGGGCAATTTGTCAAGTCCAAGGATTAGAGAAGTCATACTTCATATGGATGCATATCAAAGTGGGAGCCATTGGTTCATTTTATTAAAATTATGTAAGTATCATAAGCATATTAAAATATTATTTTGATTGCACACATGATGTTAATGAATGAGTATTGGCATGTTAAGGAAGAGATCCTTTATCATTAATGTCAAAGGAAGAGAAAGATCAGAATGGAGAATTGTTCAATGTGGGAGAAGACATTCCAAGTGTATTTTTCCATTAATGAAAAATTGTAAGATTTTTGGACATGGTCATTGGTGTCGTAATTTGTCACTGATGTCAAAGGGAACATGTGGTATTAATGCATGAATGAAAAACTAATCAGATTGAGAGATTGAAGAGATATGGACCATGTATAGATCTATAAAGAAAAAGAAGAGGTTTTAAGGCATCCATAAATGTTTTTGTAGATCTTTATTATGTTTTGTGATCATTTATATTTAAAAAAATGCATCTTATAGCTTAAAAGACTAGACCATCACTACACATCATGTAGATATGAAAGATCCAGTAAGTTTGAGCATTTATTTCAGGTATGTAAGAAGTTAATATTAGATAAAAGATTAGATCGAGATGTTTTATATAGTGAAAATAATCTACCCTAAAAATTTTGAGTCTTAAAGTGTTTTCTATCTTAAGTTATAAATATTTAAAGTTGATCTAGTAGACTATGATGGGTTAGAGACCATCAAGTTTAACCATGTCAAATATTGAGGTCATTGGCCTATAAGATCCAATGGTGAGTGTTTAATCATAAATATTGAGATAAATGCTGCCTATGAATTCAAAATTTCAAAGTTTTCATGTACAGGTGATAAGTGTCACAAGCTTACTAGTTTGACAAAAGATCAATAGTGAATAGCAGTTCATACTAATGAAGATCAAAGGTGTAAGACAAGTCAAAGAGTCAACAATGCATGTAAGACTGATAAGTGGAAAAAGTGCAAGGGATTATTAGTAAAGTGATCATAAGGCATGTGAGGGTTTCAAGTATCATGATATTGAGAGTTATGAGAAATATTTGATGGTGAGTGTTTCAAGATAAAGACTAGGCTTGTCAGTAGAGATCGATGATGCATATGTGGTCAAGATTGTCAAAAAGCACAAGAAGAGGTCAACATGTTTGAGGTTTAGAATTTAGATAGTAGAACACTATGAGTTAATGTTTGAGTTACTTATGAAGACTATTAATAATATGAGTTGATTGAGATAAATGAAGAGCATGAGATATGTTCTAAGTGACCGAGGTTTAACTGTAACAATTTGGATTTATATATTTGAATTTAACGAAGGAAAGACTAGTGCTTAGTTTTCAAGCCATAAATTCTAATATATATAGGATTTTATGTTTCAATAAAAATCAAAGTTGTAAATTATTTATAGATGCATTTTAAAATATTCATTTAAAGGTTTAAATTTTTGTATAGTCAAAGTTATTGAGCTCCAAAGTTGACTATGTGTTCATTTATGCTCTACAAGTAACACGAGAAGGGTAATTGAGTTTTTATTGATGGTAATTCAATGTTTCAAGATGTGATAACTATCATAGAGTGCTATAAAATCCATGACAACCATCTGTGTCGATTACAAAGTTTTGATCAATCATATTCAATATGACCAAAGGCTAAGAAGGTGATTGTCTGTTAATTTATGGTGGTTGTGTGCATAGAATGTTGTTTGAGAAAATTGAGCTTTATCATAAGGGTGTTGTGATGGTTTTTATCACTTAAGTAGAACATATATATTTTATTTCATGTTTCCATGTATTTGAAAGTGTTCTTGTGTTCTCAATTTGCTCAAATAAGTGTCAAAGAGGTGAATGGGTCTTCATAAGACCTAAAAGGTGACTTAGGCCTATTTGAAAGAGGGTTTTGCTTAAATGTGAACCATGATAGATGTATTAAGCATAAATTCATGTGTTGTGTCTAATAATGAAGGTTAGGATCATAAAAACATGAATAATATATTAAAGGTGAAACCAATTGTGATGGTTTCTAGGCTTGTTGAATAGACTTGTGTGTGTAGAGTTTAACAGTTGTGTGAGTGAGGATTCAATTGAATTAGAGAACATTTTAAAGATAAGGTATAGGTTAGTATGGACCATCATAGATCAAAGTGTATTAGTCATGTTGATCTAATCGAGCTACTTTAGGTGGACACTCAGATCATTGGACCTAATGAGCCTAGAATAGGTAGTTTGAGCAAGTTATCCCTAGAGGTAACTTGAGAGAGATTAGAGGTGAAGAGTGCAGACAAATTTCATAATGATAAATTAAATAGTATAAATAGATTTTCAAGGTAATATGTTCATGTAACTGAGTGGTTGTTTAGTTTCATAATGCGGTGGTTACTCTTTTCAAGGTAAAGCTTGCTAAAGGTCTAGTTGTAGTGGGTGCTCAACTAGACAGGAGTAATAGCTCCTTATGGCATTGGTGTCTCACTAAACTAAGGGATGGGTATTTCTTGATCATTTTGTGTGAGTCTAAATGTTGGATCTTATTTTATAGGACTATAGTCTAACTTGCAGGGTTTAGTGGGTTTTATCCCCCAACAGGGTTTCCCACATATATGATGTGTTCATGTGATATATACTCTTATATATGATATATGTGCATTGATGTTTATGTTTCTTGATCAAGATTGATATATGTTGAATGTTTAAGAGTTGGGAATTGAATTGTATTATCTTGCATCATTGATTTAACCCCTGTTTTAGTGATTATACATCTAACAAACATCCCTCTTATCAAGAGGATAATATATCATAAAATCAACTTTTATTACCATAATTGCAAATTATACAATCCCATCAAGATTTAACTATATACACACACCCTGAAATAGTGTCTTTATTGACACTCAATATGATTTATGAATAATTTAACTAGCATTCATCACAAATTATTCCAAATGATAGTAACCAATTTTTAATGGTTACTTATAAACCAAAAAAATACCATTCAGGGGATAGTCTAGCATCCCACACTATCCACACTAAAAAATAGGAGAAGCCAACCCAGGCCTTACATGTTACCCAAAGGTTTACTACATACTCTCCAAAAACTTTTTGATCTCACACGATGGTTATATGAATCATAGCTCCAAAATCATACTGTACTTACCTCATGGTAGCAAACAAAAAAATAAAATAAATATGGTTACCCAAAATAACAAAATCTACCTGATTAGGACTTATATTGTTCATTCCAAACACAAAACTAGCATACTATCTAGTCATGCATAAAGCAATACAAAAATATAAAAACACACACACACACACACACAATAGTTATTACAAGGCATTACCACAATCATGGAATGTCTACACACACATGCCAACATATGCATACATTTTATTAAGTATGTCCTTGCTAATTTGTATACACATCTATAATTTAGGACTACTTGGTGCTTCTCAAGGCTTACATAGTGATATTCCACATAGGTTGTTTAAAAACAACCTCCAAGAGGCAACTAAAGGATCATTAAACCATAAGGTGACCATTATGCATGCGGGTCCCATGGCAAATATGTGGCTCATGTGGTGCACACTCTAAACAAATCAGGTGGTTTCTCATATAAAGGGATGTAGTGCATTTTTAGCCTATGAGAGGATCAACTCCCTAGATCTTACCCAATATAACCATTACAAAAATAGTGTCTCTTTACCCTCAACCTCATACTTTCATCAATGTCCATAACTAGAATAATAATCTGGGATTATAATACATCATGACACTATACCTAGGTAGCCTAACCAAGAGATTCGACCTCCAAAATAAAATCTATAATATACAAGTGTTCAGCATCAAAATTTAATTTAAAAACACAATATCACATATATAACACAATTGGAATATTATGATAGCCATTTTGATAGCACAAAAGTCTACACACTTCACGGGGTAAGCAATTTCACACCTCACAAGGCTCATACAATAAACATACAACAATGTACATGAGTTAAGAAACAACTTAAGATAAATGCACAATCATGTATAGGTAAATATGCCAAGGTGTTTTCCACATCATAATATTCAAACACACATATTTTTGAAACACAAGGGTCCATGAACCTACATCAGTCCACCTAATGCATAGATGCAATGTAAAATACATCAAATGCCCACAAATGGTATGCCATGATCAAATCTTAAAAATCTTAACTTGATCATGCAATTCAATCACACTCACCCCATTATGCCCTTTAGGATTAAGTCTCACCCTTGTTCTTCCAAAGATATCATACATTAACCTCATAAAATGGCTTGTTTATGCAAGCAATCAGTGCATATCCAAGTATTATCTTAAAATTCCAACAACAATATTATATCACAATTCAACTAATTGACTAAATCCAACATGTCAAAGGTCAAATGGAGATGCCTATTTTAATGCAACATTGACTTAGGAAAGGGTGAGCTTAGCCAAGGATCAAGGAGAATACCATAACACTAATGTAGGAATCACAATTCTCCACAATCAACAAGTTTAATCAAAACTTGTAATAAACATCCTCATGGCTGTAACACATCCATGAATAAACATATATCATAGATGTAAAAAAAATCTAAGATAAAATAAACATTCCAAGACTATCTAAATTCAACCCCTTTTTTGGAGTTATGAAGTCACTTGATTCTTCAAGTTAACTCAAAAAAGGCTAATAAAACTAAGTTGACTCTAGATGAAATGCATAAATTTTCAGCATCGCATTAGCTTAACTATTTACATCTCATGCATAAAAGCTACCACTCAACCAACCAGACAATAATAAAACAACAAAACATTCTAGATTTGCTTAAAAGTCCATTACCTTAGACAAGCCAATGCCTCCCAAGTATTGTCTTTGTAATAAAATTATGATATTGCTTCCCCATGTCACTTATAGTAACACCCAGGCCAAGACAAAATCTATAGCTATTTATCAGAGATATTATTACAATGATATTATGAAAATATTTTGAATAACAAAATTTCTATAAGCATAAAAAGAAGTAGGGTAGTCTTGCTATCCAAAAGAAATTCACCCCATGTAGACATGTCTAATCCGCTAAAACCATCCAAAGTACGGACATGGGCCAACACACCTATGCAATTTCATAGGTTCTCAACATCTCAAGGAAATCCTTTACATGAGTGAAGAGCTCAAACTTTTCCAACATGAACAAGAAATCTAGTCCTTTTTGCACCCTATCATTCCCTCTAGGCTTGAGTTGAACTCTAGGTTATCCCTGAGTCAAAATGTTCCAAGTATCTAAGGAAGACTCACCCATACAAGTTGACCATACTTACATAGACATCATTCCATTGATTTTAAGAGATAAGCCTATATCACCTAACTCCCATTGAATTTCCCATAAATACAAGTAAATGGTTGACAAGTGATACTTTGCCTAATGCAACTAGATTTAGGAAGGTTTAACCCAAATTACGACTAGGGGGAGATAAAAATAGACATAGTAGAAAATATAGATTCCTTGGAATCGTTCCTTCAATTTAGAATCACTTCTCAATTATACCTAATTAGGATAACTCATTGGTCACCATATAATAATTTTACAAATCCCAAAATTCCCTAAAGTAGAAACATTTCTCTAATACAAGATGAAATAACCAAAAAAAATTTAAGTTGCATATCAGAGTAATGCATAACAGACCTAAACCTCACTTGTTGAATCAAGTGATGATCAACATACTCACGTATGCATAACTAGAAAGGTTAATCTTAACCATTTAAGACATCATTGGGACACATGGGTCCAAAGACATGGGAACCAAATAAGGTTATCATAAATGATAATCAGGCAAACTAGCATTATGCGAAACAAAATAGCAACCAACCTCAAAAAGATACATGTGGTTTTATGCTAAGCCTCTCTGAGCATAAAATAAGAAATCATTATGTAAAGATATTTAAATCACTTTACAAACATACTTTCCATGAACTAAAAAGATGGATGTAGGTGTAATTCATGTCTTAATACATCATCTAACAAGTAATGATATAGTGGTGGTTCCAATCCTTAAATCATTATAATCAATTATGTATTGGAAAATAGCCAATGCAATGACATAACTAAAGGGAGATAAACACCCCCACATACATAGGCACCAAAAAATTTACTTCCATAATATGGATTATTTTATCAATTGATGTTTTAGATAAGTAAGACATATAAACCATTACAACATTCACATACCCTTATGTTTTTTCTAACCATATATGAAATCAGGTTTTTATTATATGTGATTAACCTTTACAAAATTTACCTTTCTTATTCATAAGTAATTTTTTAATGAATTGAATTACTTCATAGGACATCATACTAAGTATTTCTAGCATGAAAGAGTAGCATGTTCTACCAATGCAAAAATATATATTATCCAAGCATACAACAATTCCAAATGAACTAGATTATAGAAGCATACAAGAATCAAAGCTGCACATGGTTAATTTACACATACCAAAATTAACTCTAACAACCATACTGAGTGAGAAAATTATATCCCTCAAGGGGATACCCAATAGTCATATTTAGAAATATAATCAAGTGAGTAAGGAAAAGTATCAAGTGGTAGTTACTAATTAATTCACATTATAGGTGGTTTTTTAGGATTATTTTCTTCATCCATGAATTGGTAATTTATTCCAAATATTAAAATAGAACACTTACATAATACAACCTCAACAAATGGTCAACTCATAAATTATTTGTTTCAAAAAATAAATCAATTAAACTTCAAGAGTTAAGAACTTTACAAATAAAGGATTTACTAATGACAACATTCTAAGAGTATCTATACTCCAAACATAATTGCAAATCACTAAGTCATAATTCCATCTACTCATGCTATAACAAGAGTAGCTCAAATGTCTATGAAGGAAAATGATTCATAAGCATATATATATATATATATATATATATATATATATATATATATATATATATATATATATATATATATATATATATATATATATATATAATGAAATGATTTGGTATCTCTCAATAGTTATCATTTGGTTAAGATTCCAACTTGTTAGAATCCTAGCCAACATACTCAAGCATGTTTAATGCCAAATTAAGCAATTCTCATTACCTACACAATATCTACACCAATCATTACCAGAACTTTTCAAATAAGATTAAGCAATTATAATTACAAATTTTACAAGATTACATAATGAATAAATGCCACTCTAAAAGGGGTACAACATCAATACCATGTGATCCATGGTGAAGATGCAAGGCAATACACTAGCATGATGTAAACAATGGATAATTATTATCAATCGAATATGAAATTCAAGTATGCCTAAACATCATAATAAGAAATTTGTTTTGCCTATAAAATTCTCAACTCAAAGTACTATGATTATACATTTTAGGATAATATATATGAAAACTTTATAAGGATGTATAAGTAAGATATTTAAAATTAAAGCATGCATACATCATTGCCATACATTTTCCAAAATGAAGATAATAAGGCAATTTACTAATGTAAGAATAATGTTGAAAATTAACTATCCTTTCATGTTTAACCTAAGTATAAATTACAAGTATACCTAACCACAAGATAGGTAAATTATTTGCCTAAGTAATTCACTACTCAAATTACCATGACAATTTGTATCGAGTGAACATAATGAAGTTCTATGTGATGGCATAATGAAATACTACCATAGTAAGTTTGTTAAAAATAATTGCAAGTGATTATAATAGGAATGATTAGAAATGTAGTATAATAATAAAGGTTTTGTGATGATATTAATATAGTGTATACATGTAGCATTGGCAATGAAAACCAATTAATAATCTAGGATAAAATCTTGAGTACATGCAAAGATTGAATTCATAACTATAAGTGAACTCCAACATATTACCTCATAATCATAAATACAACCCTCATATCTCCTATCCTCTAAATATCACTATCCAATTACAAGGTTGGCATACTAAAGATCCAAATGTAACAAATATAATATTGAAAGAAAGTAATTATAACAACATTCACTAGCTATGTTAAATGAAGCAATATAAGATTTATGCTAATAAAAAGATAACTAACATGTAATATAATTTTCAAACACATCATACCTATCTACAAAGTTAAATAAGAAAGGAGTAGTAGTAAAAAATTATAACAAGCCCTCCCAACCAGCCCTATGAACCCAACCATTAGTTGCCCTTACTGCCACAACCATTAGTTAGATGGTCATTTTAGCAAACAGGGTCAAGAAGGAAGTTATAAGAAAGTTGGATTCTAAACCAAAGGACATAACAACAAAATTATGTACACCCAAAAAATTCATGAACACCATGAAGGGTACACTCCTCTCAATCAAGGACAAAAATATAATCTAGAACTCAACTATTATATGCCACTCAATCAATATCCCATAATAAATCATCTAGGTATAATAGATAGATAACTCAACCATAAAATAATCTAAAGGCAACAATGAAGGACTTCAATAATCAATCAAGACCAAAATTTATTATAAATCATAATGGGTTCAAACCAAAATAGGAAATTATAAACATTCGGTCCACGTATTCATCCTAAATTTTCACGAATGCCAACAAGTCCGAAAGAGGCAATAAATAATACAATAGGTATTCAAAATAACAATATGATTTAAATGGAAATAATTGATATAAAAGGTTCAGGGGATCATCATGAGGTCTCACGACCTCATATGATCCTCGAATATTAAAATTGGGTCATATAGATTAATGGGATATTAGGCCATTTATAAGATTTTTAAATAACAACAAAACCCTCATTATAAAATTGATGATTATAGTAAGGTCTTAACCAATTTTGAGGTTCAGTGATACATAAGTATACAAAAATTTTATCAAGCCACAATAAGAATTTACCATTTGAAAAGATACCTAGGAGGTTCCAATCAAGACTCCTTATAGGTATTTTAACCAATTTGAGTTAATGCAAGGGAAACACCATAACCAATTTGTTAAGTAGATGATCTAATCAACTTGTCTTTAACACAACATAATTTAACATTAATCAAAATTAAAGGTATAAATATCTCTAATGGAGGCACATCCATGGGGCCAAAATTTGTACATTCAACACACATTCACAACTAATTCGAGAATAAGGGTTCAGCCAAAATTGATTCAAGGTGACATGTTAACCAAGAAATAAATCTTGACCCTTTTAATTTTAAGAGACCAAGATTGAATTAAATTTGATATTGGAATTCATAATTATATTCCAAAATCCATAGATCTTAAAATAGGTTTAGTTTTTTTACACATTCCACCTCCAAATTGATTTTATAATCCAAATAATGAGATGTAATGATAATCCCATAATCTTCTTTGAGATAATTCACACCCCAGGTCGATTTAGATGGATTTGGAAAATTATATTTCCCATGAAACAATATATCCATTCATTTAATAAAAGTCCCAAAATGATTTTATAATCCAATATAAAATACAAATAATAGCTTGGTAAAATGTACTTAAGGATTTTTAATAGAAACTAAGGCAATTTGAAATTTTCATATCTTGTATCAAGCCACCAAAAGTGTGAATCCAATAGAAAAAGGCTTTATCAATTAATAACAAATCATGAAAATTGAGTGCAATTGGTTCAATATTTTCAATTTATGTGGTTACATAATAGAATGGAATATATAACCAATTCTAGGCATTTACCATATTGGAATACGAGTGAAATGATATTTATTAAAACTGATTGCATAATTTCAACTGGTTCTAAGTGATATGAAAAAAGGAATAATATCCACATTTATTGATTGAGTTATAAATAAGGATAATTATATTTAGTCATAATTAACTTACCTAGATGATGCCACAATGAAAAACCCCAAACTACACTTTTCCCTACATTTATTCTTTCCCCTATCTACATGGTTTTTTCCCTTCTACATTGCCTCCTTTATCTCTTCACTCCTACATGCACTTTTGCTTTGTTCCTCTCTCCTCTACATATACTTTTCCTTTCCCCTCTATTGTGTATCATCTTTGATATTGCCTACATGTCCTCTCCATTTTCCCATGTGTCTCATCCATTCTCATTTTGCTACCTACATTTTTTATATTCTTCTCTCTTTTCCTAGGCCCCTTGACTATCTCCACATACCTCCCTTATTTATTTTGCATCTCCCTCATGATCTATATGCATCCTTACCTTTAAACCTTATCCCTTATTCCATATCCCCTACTCCTCATCCCTTATATATCATTTTATATTTACTAATTTGACTTTTACTTTACTCCACATAACTCCCCTCACTTTTTTTGCAATTCACCACACCCACGCTTTTATTTTTTCCAAAAATCATCCCCCTATCCAATCACCCTTGACTTATTATTCACTCCATTCCTACTCCCATACTATGTATTCCCCTTCACATTAATTAAGGAGAGATAAACATCTCCCCTCCGCCATGGCGTAGACCCACTTCCCCAACATCAATAATCCTAGGCATGATAATCCAAAATTTAAATTAAATCCAAATAAATAATAAAATAAAGAATGGAAATGTAAAAAGTAGTATAAATATTATTTCAATGCCTATGAATAATAGAATATTAAAATAAATGATAAAAATTATAATAATAGACTAAGTATTAATTTAAAGGTTATCTAATGTTTAAATTCCATAGGATCAATTAATCAGGCCAATAGTAATTATCCAGTCACCATGGTTAATAATTCATGAGGAAAGGGGGTGTTGTGGGGAGGTAGGTCTCTTAAGGAGTTTGAGTTAAACGAGGATGTGTCCATGAAGACATGGTGGAAAGGTATACCCAAGATAGAAATAAGAGATGGAGTCCAAGTGGAAAAAAAAATTTCAAGCAACATGTAGGTAACAACAACAATATGACAAAAAAAATATGACATGATAAAAAAACAACTGAGACAAGATATAATAAATCATGACTGCATGCACAAATAACAACAACCAACCAAATACATGACATAAACCAAGAATACCAAGTTACCTATCGAAACTCATCCGACTACTCAAAACCATTTTGCTACCCCAATAGCTGACACTAGCGTCTACCCTAGCCCATAATCAATACCTACAACCACCAAGTGGATTCATCAATAGTATCTGATCTAAAAATCAATAAAATGATAAGCACTAATACACTATAATCAAACATCAAGAAATCTATATATCACCAATGTAGAATAATAGCTTGATAACCACATCGCTTTAGTCAAATACCATAACATTAAAATCTAACAATACAATCTAGCTAAGTAATGGAGTGTAACAACCACTATACACATGTTCTATATAAACATGAATCCCAATATCATAGAATTGGAACAATAATATAGTATAGCTAAATAAAGGAGTGTAGCAATCATCTATACACATGCTAAATCAATCATCTAAGTAGTCATGGCAAGGTACACAAGGATGGAATTATGATATACACACAACCATCATTGTTAAAAAAAATTAAAACCATTAAAAACTAATTTAAAAAATATTTTAAAATCATATGAAAAATAAAAATAAATAAAAATTTATTTAATATTCTTCTTCATCATCATCATCATCATCATCATCATCATCATCATCATCATCATCATCATCATCATCATCTAATGCACCTATATCATCAAAATGATGACAACCACCATTGTCATAATCATTTCTATCATTATCCTTGTGCATGAAGGTTCTCATTACCTAAAAAATATTCCTTATTAGTAATAAAGTTTAAAATGTAAAATAGTGGTATTTTAGATATAATTTATTTATAAATAACATATAGGAGGTATATTTTGGGAGGCACCAAATCTTTCTTGCATAAAAAATAATTGATCTTTAATTCTAAAATTTAAAATCTAATTTCATATTTATAAACCCAATTTAAAAATAATCAAAACCCAATCTTCAAATTCTAAATTAATATTTAATTAGAGCATTCTATAACATAGTTAATTTATATTTATTTATATGCCTTCAACAAAATCTATGCATATGAAGAGGGCAAGACAACCTTCCTTTATTACCACTTTTATGTGATCATTAAGTTGTAGGATTTGGGATTTGGATTCATTAAAAAATATAAATAATTTATGGTACATTTGAGAACTAGACATTGCATTATTAAAAATGTGTAACATATTTAAAACTATAAATAATTAACTAAGGTACAAATGTCACAATGATAAATTGAATATTTGTTTCATTAAATTGTGATATATTTCAATCAACAATGTTGATATGAAATGATAAAATATAAATTAAATTAGATTACAATATCTTATAAATTCAATCTTAATATTAAAAAAATAACATTTCAATATTTATAAAATCATATTCCATCATCGACGAAATTAGACTTCTTCATAATAATCTTTAAACATTGTCTTTTACACATCTTATGGCTTATAAGAGTCTATATAAGAATGAGACATTTTTTCTAAACTTTTTAAATTACATATACAATGAATCAAGAATTTTAATATTTTATAATACATTTCCCATAACTCATAAGAGACTTTAATTGATTTTAATTCGATTTTCTATTGTATTATATTTTCTTACATTTTTTATAGAATTTTATTTTACTAAGAATTAGTTCTTTGGGTATGAAGATAGTCTCCAAGTAATAACTTTTCATTTTTAATGAAGTATTTACTTGAGTTTTTATGCTTTAAAAAACTGCATGAAGAGAATAACCAATTTTTTCTCTCCACAATAGTAAGGAATTACACAATTATTCTTCCTCAAAATTTTCACGCCAAATCAATATATGCTTCCTAAAAAAATCAATATTAGAACTCTATAGAATTATAATATAGGGTTATAACAAATAATGTAGGAATTATACCATATATACAACATCATTTTCTGAAATTCAAAATCATGAAAAATCTCTCTCTCCCTAAACCATTATAAATGACATGTTTTAAGAAATAAATAATGAAAATTGGTAATTTTTTACCACTAAAATTATATTTCCCTCTATTGAAGCTAATAAATATCTTAAAATTAAAAACATTAGTTTTAATATTGGTGGCGTATTTACATTAATTTTGATTTATTTAGAATGTAGAGATAATGTTATTACAACACAAAGTGAAACGATTAATATTGAGGTATGTGTAAAGAATGAGTGAAGAAGTACCACATATATATTTTTCACGTCATAAATAATAATAAATATACATATAAAACATATTTATTCCCATATAAAAATTAAGTAAATATATTTATATATTTTCTTATTTTGAAAATGAGTATCATGATTCTTTTCATGTATATCTCCTTGTGCTTTACCACTCAATAAAGATATATGTGGTGTTTCTTAACACATTCCATACATACAAAATAATCATAATATAGTCACTTTATATATAATTAATGCTACATTATAGTTTTCAAACCCTCATTGTTTAAGAACACAAATATTAATTTCCAATAGTGAAAGAGAGAATAAAATTTGATTCTTTCTACTGTAGATTGAGGGAGTGCTTAATATGCAAATGATATTGACTTTTTATTTGATAGAAGTATATTAAAATGTATTAGGAATATTTAAGAAAACATATTCTAAATTAAAACTCATTGAAATTTGAGAGAAGATAAAAGCTACAAGTGATGTTGATACTTTGATTTATTGATTTAAATTAGAAGGTATTAGGAAACTTAAAAAAATGAAAGTGCAATTTTTTTTGGAAAAAAATAATAACTTTTGGACTAGAGCAAGATTTAAAAACAATTCATATTGTATGCATTCCCATAAATATTTTATTAAAATAATGTTATGGGAACCTATCAATCACCTTGTTAATATATATTTATAATAAAATAAGAATCTAATGGCTACTAGATTCACATAATTATTTTAAGTTTTTTAGGAAAAAGGAACTCAAAAATGAATAGGTTTTTGTATATATTATAGTCTTTAATAAAATGGGAACGTGGAGGCCATTAGATTTACATATTTATTTTATAGAGATGGAAAATAAAAAGAAGAATTGATGATTCGTGTTTGAGGAGAATATTTCCAATCTCAAGGCCATATTATTTTGTAAGATATTTTTGGATGCCATCAAAATAAGTTTTATCCCTTTCAAATCTCTCTTTTCATGTATTATTTAATGGTGGTGGTGGTTGGTATTTTAATATGTAATGGTTGGAAATATTGGGAGAGACTATCGAGGTTGATGATTATGAATAATGGTGTATCAGGTGTGTCTACACCCCTAATGGTTTATAATAGTCAAAATTTTCCTTTTAATCATATTTTGAAGCTTCATTTTCAAACTTGATGGTAAATTCAAATCTTATCATTATAGACTTAATAAATATGGTTCCATTTTTCCAATACAATCCACTTAAAAACCAAGTATGATGACAATAAAGAGAATGTTTTTCATATAATAAGGAGTACGCTTAGAAAATAAAGCATATTTTTGAACCTAAACATCTCTTTACTATTGATGTTTCTATTGATGATAATAACAATAATATTTGATATTTATTCTTGTTGGTGGTGAGAAAATGCATGGAAAATTATATGGAAGGAGCATAGATTGATTAAAAAAGTAATTAACATTTATTTTAATTGGCCTTGTATCTAAATTTCCTATAACATGTTTATATACTCCTATAACAAATGAATATATGGAAATTTAATCCATTTCTACTATTGATGTTATTTTTGATGATGATGCTAACAATAATATGTGATATTTACTTTTGTTAGTGGTGAGAAAATATATGGAAAATTACATGAGAGGAGCATAAATTGATTGAAGGAATAATTAACATTTATTTTAATTAGTTGTGTATCTAAATTCCTATAACATGTTGATATACACCTATAACAAATGAATACATGGTAATTTAATCCAAGCAATAGAAAACATATGCATGCTACGTTTTGAATTATTTGAGGCATTTTTGGTATGGTCAATGTAATTCCCTAGCACCACCTCCAACCATAGTTTTGATAAGATAAAATTATATGGTTCACTGATAATAGATTGAAAGACCTTAACCAATCCCTCTTCATGTGGTAGATTTGAAACAATTGTTAGGCACTAAGACTGAACAAGTTATACCAAAACCTTAATTAGTTAATATTACTCACTAGCCAAAAAAAATGCACTCATAAATATTTGATCCATGCTCACAATTACATGGTTTTAGTCAGTGGTTTATTATAATCTAAATTTTTGGGTAAATCTTGGCCATAGATTTTAATTATATTTCCATCACTATTATCATATATATATATATATATAATGTCTTTGTATTTTGAATATTTTATTTACAAATATTATTTTTTATTACATGTGATTTAAAACTCAAGTTAAATTAGTTATGAACAAAATTGAAACCTAAAATCTATTAAGTTTGTATATGTTTTACAACAAGTTCACTACTTATATAATTTGTTTTCTAATATTTTTAATAAATCATAGTTAGAAAAATTTTATGGCATGTAAAAAAATCAAATTGATTGACTTACCACTCGACCATGATTTATAATACTTAAAAACATGGAGAAAAATAAGACGAGGTACATAATTTTAAATAAATGAAAAGATTAATCATAAAAATTTACATAGTAGTGATCTAGATCCAATGTTAATTTCTTTTAATAGTTCATCAAAAAATTACATGTTTAGGGTTTTTTTGTACTCAATTTTTGTTCAAACCTAATTTCTCTTCTACATTCACTTTTTCAATGGGAAATATATTGGAATAATCATGATGAATATGTATATCGCTATTGATAATGAAACAATTATAGCTAACTATTTTTCTAATATAACACCTTGTAAATAAAGGTTATTAATAAAAAATGATGTCCAACTAACATAATTCATTAAACTTAAAACAACAATACTTAAAATATTAAGTTAGAATATATACTCAATATAGTTGGAAACCTTTTGAATGTTAAGTTTAAAACAAATTTATATGTAATGAACATGCAAACACACGTGCACGCGCACAAACACACAAACACACAAACACACACACACACAAACACACAAACAATTAATTTTACATTAGTTTATGTTTATGTAGGAAATATCATGTAGTTTTGAACCTAGTGGTTAATGGGTTCTTACAAGTTTCTACATGAATATAGAAATCTAATGATTGTTAACTTAAATAGGCCATAACTTTTATATTCAAAAATATTTGTAAGTGATTTTTTTGAAAGTGCATACTTTATCATCATCTTCATATTTGTATTTTTTTTCTATTTAGTAAAAAAATTAAGTGGTTGTTAGGTTCCCAAAATTAGTTAGGAACTTAGAGGTCATTGACTTTGAAAAGCAACAAATTTTACATTTAAAAATATTTTTACGTGAGATTTTTTTTAAAAGTGCATATTTATTTTATGATTTTCAAATTGGTGCAATTTTTTTTTGTAAAATAAAATTTTTAATGAACCTATTATATATTATGTTAATAATATTTTGATCACATAATTGTTGGTAATTTTTGATCTACAATAACTTTAACATTAAAAAGTAATTTTTAGTTAAAGTATTTTTAAATTTTATTATTTTTGTGTGATATTCAAATTAATACGCTTTTTTAATGTATTTTTGAACCTATAAGCTTCTAGGTTCCAAAAATTATTCTTATGCAGTTAGGAACCTAACAACCATTAATTTTGATAAGCATAGACGCTTGCATTTGAATATATTTTTCATCAATTTTTTTTAAAAAAGTGTACTTATTATCTTAAACTCCTTCAAGTTTATTTTGGAAAATAACATGAATATTTTAACCTAGCATCTACTAGGTTCTCAATGTCATTTCTATGTAGATACAAACTTAGAAGTATCTAATTTCGATACATAATGATAACTTTTGCATCTATTTTTTTTTAATTGATTATTTTTGAAAGTGTAAAAAAAATCATTATATTATTATTATGTTTTTTATATTAAAATAAAATATAGTTCATAATCTATCAATCATTATGTTAATAAAATTATTTCCATGTAATTCTAAACATAACATTCATTAACATTAATCTACCATAACTTTTATGTTTGAAAATATATTTTTACATTTTTTTTAAAATACATATTTTATCATGCCATTAAAATAAAAATGAAAATATTGTATGTTTTAAAGTGTATTAGCAACTAAGTTCTTAAAATTGTTCCCATGTACTTAAGAACTCATTAGAAGCTAATTTGGATAGGCCATAAGCATTGTATTCAAGAAAACAATTTCGTGATTATTTTTTGAAGGGCAATTTTTCCCATGTAAAGTCGGTAAAACTTTCTTCATGTAGTTATAATATTTGGCCATTAAGATCCTAACATTATTTCCATATAATTATAAATTTAAGGACCATTAGTTTAACTGATAATAAATTTATATATATATAATATATATATATATATATATATATATATATATATATATGAAATTACAAATTTGAAATGATATTTACATTGGTGTAATTTTATTTTAAAAATAGCACATAGTTTTAAATTTATTGGCTATTAGATTATTAATATTGATCCCATGTTAATTTCAACCGAACATAGTTTTATATATAGAAATATATTTAAGTCAATGGATTTCTAATTTTTTAAATAATCGTCATATACTTACACATTTTCAATGTAATTTTTAACTTAGTGTCCATTAATTTCTCAACATTTCTCTCATATATTAAGATCTGAGTGACTGTTAATTTTGATAGATAATTACATTTTGGCTAAAAATTATTTTAATTATTTTTTGATGGTACATTTTTTGCACTATCTTAATATTGATGTATTATGTTTTTAAAAAAAACATAATGTATATTTGAACATAGTTTCAAATATGTTCCTAACACATTTTCCATGTAGTTAGGAACTTAGTTGCCACTAGTTTTAACAAACTACAACCTTTTCATTTAGGAATATTTTTCAATGTTTTTATATTTCTAAATAAATATTTTTTCATGATATTAGAATATTTATATATAAATATTTTATAATCAATTTTTTGAATGTAATTTTTTTATTTGTGGTATTCAAGTTGTTAAAATTATTAATTTTAGATTATAACATAGTGGATTGTATGTTACTGACAATTTTCTAATGTAATTAGAATCTTGGTGGCTAGTAAATCTGACATGTTATAACCTTTTTATTTGTAAAAAAAACATTAATTTTTTTTTGGACGTGCATTTTTTTTCATGATATTAAAATTGGTGTAGTAGATTTTATGAAATACTATTTAAATTATAATGTAGCATATGTTTGGTTCTCAACATTCTTACCATTTAGTTAGCAACTTAATAGTTGTTATTTTTGATCGGTTATTATTTTTATATTCATAAATATTTTTTTAGTTAATTTTATTTAGAATGTGCATATTTATCAATGATATTAATTTTGGTTAAATTATATATTAAATATATCATGTAGGTGTATTTTTTGGTCTGCTAGATTACCAATAATGTTCCCATATAATTAAGAACCTAGTTTTTAAAAAATTTCATGTTATAAATTTTGTATTTAAAAACATTTTTCAATGATTTGTTTTTTTTAAAGTGTATATTTATTCATAATCATCTCATAAATGCACATTTATTTTTAAAATATTATGTAGGTTTAAACATAGTAACTACTAGTTTCCAAACATTTTTACCACATATTAAAGAATACATCAACCCATATTTTTGATATGTCCTAAAATTTATATGTCAAAATATTTTTGAATGATATTGAAATTAAAATACATAATTTTTCATAATATACAAATTGATGAACTTTTATTTATAAAATATCTCATTATTCAGAATATATTTTAAATCCTTCTGCTTCTCTACAAATATATCTCGTTATTCTTATATCTTCTCAAATTATGCCATAGTTTTAATCATCTATACTACCTTTCTTATCTCTACCTACTTTTATCTTCTCTATTTAATAAATTTTAATGTTTGCTTATTTTTATGGTCTAAGTAAACCTCATTTTCTTGCATATTATCATTATTTCTTTGTTTCAAACTATTCTTTCTTTAAAACCTTTCTAAATAATATTTATAAGAAAATATAGATTTTCAAATTGAATCATTAACAATATTTTCTTGAGAAATAGTTTTATTTTTATTTTAATCTCATGCTTTAGTAAAACATATGTATGTGTTATGTATATTCAAATATTATGTTTTAGGTATATCCATTAATTAAATAAAATATATCACTATATATCTTATGTTACTTAATGAAATATTTATATATGAATTATAAGTATTCCACACTTGAAAATTATTTAGTGGTGTTATTTAAAACTCATTAAGTATGTTAAGAAGTGACATTTACTAACTATGTTGATAAAAATTATGTGTAAAATAATATTAATTAGGTTGATGTTTTTAAATCCATATATGTTTCAATGTCATAATATATATATATATATATATATATATATATATATATATATATATATATATATATATATATAAATAATATATGTGTATTTTCAATCTCACCATTGTTTTTATGTCATAATGTATACATAATTAAAAATACCAATATTAAGAACTAGTAGATAATAAATCTCACAAGGTGCCCACATAAATATGTGGCACACTTTATGATATTTTACACTATTCAACCAATGGTTTTATAGGTCAACATCTATACAAATATAGGAATTCATCTAACTTGTCATGTTTGCATGAAGTGCACAAACATACATTATTCCCAATGTTATAATTGTAACATATGAGTTACAAAAATAATCTTGAGTTTCAGTAAGATCTTATTAGAATGGACAGAAAAATTTCAAATTGGAAGAAGAATATTATATAATTCTAGTCTTTGAATAATATATATTTTTCAATTTGAATGCATAATTTAAATTCTTTTATGTTATAGGCTTTACAAATAAAGTTTGAATTTATCATTATAACATATTTGTGATATGATTATAAATGATTAATGAAATTGAAAATATAATTAGGATGTGTGGATTTTCACCTTAAACTATCGACATTATGTAAATGTTACCAATCAATCATTATTTCCATCTAAGATGGGATACAATCACACATAAATATGTGAGATATACACAAGGAAAAATCTTTTGTTAATGATAATCGATTCCAAATGTTAATTATGAATTCATTAATAATATTTTCATGCAAGTGAAGTTATTAATAATTCTTATTTTGTTATTGTGATCAATAATTTGAAGAAAGATAAAAATGAATCATTATTAAAAAAAAATCCATAAAGTCTTGTTATTCCTTCCTATTTAGATCTATCGTATTAATCTAGTTTTTTAATAAATTTAAATCAAGATCATTTAAAAAAAATTAGTGACCATAGTTTATTTACATGTAAATGGTGGTGTTGGAAATGTTGCATTCACTGGTCCATTAGATAGAATAAATACATCAAAATATAAAACTCCATAAGTATAATAATGATTTTAGTACCTAAATATCTATTTGGAAGTAAAAATTTGTGGTGATAATAAAATTTAAAATGAAAATTGTGAGTCTCTAAATTTTGGTGGATAGATAGTTAAAAAAATTGTTATTTAATGTAGAGCATCATTAAAGAAAAAAAACATGTAAATATATCTTAAAGTTTTATTTTGATAAATTTTGGTTTGTGAGTGTGTTATGGGTACTAAAATGTTCATTAGTTTATTTTGGAGTAGGGTTTTTTTTAGCGATGAATCTTCGTTAATCTATGAATTTTCCATTTTTCAAAGTCGATATTTGATAATATTTGTGGAGAGGCTGATAAGGCAAGATCATCTAAATTTTTGGGGTGAAAGTTAATTTCAAAGAGAAGTTCACCTATATTTGAGTACAATTTTTTTCATATAAATGTACTTAGATGGTACCTCAAAAGATAATCTTGATGAATTCACCATATACAGTCAAGTGGACACCAATAGAAAACTAATTATGTGTAGTGTAAACCTAAAGACACCAGGCAAGCACCCATAAGATATCCATTGGTGGACGTTCACATCTTATTATAAGATGCTCACATGTTTTTGATGGACACATATGGGCATGAAGGAAACATGTGAATGACCATAGTCCAATGGCATCTGCCAACATATTGCAGATGTTGATATGTTGTGGGCATCCACCTACATATTACAGATGCATGTTGATATATTATGGGTGTCTACCTATGTATTATGGGCATTTTCTCAAGATATGCCTATAATTGCCCCTGATAAGCAAGTGACCACCTGAAGATTATTGGTAGATGACATAATGAGGGAATCCACATATACATTTCAGATGCTCACCGGTATGTTGTGGGCTTCTGCCTATATATTATGGGCATCCACTTATGATAAGTCTATGATCACCCATGATATGTAGGTGGCTATCTATAGATTACCAGTATATGGCATCATGAGGACATATATCAGTATATGGTGGATGTATATGATCATCTTGAAAACACCCATGATTGACTGATAGTCACTAACACCAAGTTAGGTAGATGTATTTGATGTTAGATGCCTGTAAATTATCAGTGGATGCATGTGATCTCCCAAAATCTACCATTAGTAGAGTCCATGCATGGGGGATAATTATCTCACATGCATGTCCAAGCAACTTCTCTCAAGGGATAGGTACTATAAACATTAATCTTGACATGTGATCTTCACAAGGGAGTGTTGTGAGTAGTAGTACATAGCATTAGGGTTACCCACAGTTCATAGATATGTAACATATCATGTCAATATTCACTAACATGATGCAGATATTTTACTAGGATGTGTAGAAAACCCCAACATATGGTGTATTATAAAAAAATATAATTAAACTATAATTATAATTAAATAAATTTATAATTATTCTTCTTTCAAACCTATTAATTTAATAAAAATTATTTAAAAATCATAATTTATAAAATAGAGTAACCTATATGCATAACCATTTTTTTCACTTTTGACATCCATCAGCATGTAGATGGTGTTTGTCTATATTTTAAAAATGAACATCATCATGTATTTGGTGTTTATTTGCATACTTGTGGTATTTATCTACATAATTCACCTTGTAGCATCGCATGATTTGACTATGCATCTATACACCTTTTGAAATGATTCACCATCATTACAAATTTGATTCACCTAGGGACCTCCATATATTTTTTTATAGGTCCCACTAAAATGAGCCCTATTTATGATTGATAAGGAATCTTTATTTTAGTGTGTTTCTATCCATTTTAAGTTTTCTAGCCAAAATCAAGATTTGAAAATTTGAATTTAAAACTTTTCTTAGAGTGTTGTTTTCAGTCTTATGTTCAATCTAAGGTGATGCAATGTTTGTAATAGGTAATATATGTTCCTAATAAGTTATATGAGGGTTTTAACATGTTCATATGATGATAAGGAATATTTATTCCAAGAAAAGGCATTTATAACTACC
>JARHVA010005085.1:15000-52500 GCA_037957365.1 Torreya grandis | reverse complement strand
AATAAAGTATGGAAGCCGATACTATTAAAATAGATTCCTACTTGTTGGAATGTACTTTCAATTTCATTCAATATATTACTAAGCTATGTTTCCCTTCCTTATTGAGCCATGGATGTGTTGGTTGGTTGGGTATTGATAACCATGTTTGAGGCTCTTGGTGTTAGATAATCATAACCATTGTATACCCTCTTAATTTCTAAAATGACTAGTATGGGATGGTGATCTAATTAAGCATTTATTATGATAATTGATCTCTCCATGATGGAATTATATTGCAACTGAATGTAATTTTAGTAAATTTGAAATTGTCATCGTGACATTGATTTAATCATGTCTCCAAGTGTGTATAATGACTTGTATGCCATAGGTAAACATTATTCTTACTTGGCCAGTAGTATATATATTTACCTATGAACTTTGGGACTAGTAGAGTCGTTAGACTCCTTTAATAAAGGTAAAATAATATTTTTGAGATTCTCTTCAAGATTATTAGTTTGGTCCTAAGTTAACCTCCATTGGGCAATGTATGGTGATTAGCCTTGAGAACTAAGATTTAGTTTATGGAATCTTGATGTATATCTCTATGGAGTTTCTTATTCTATTGTGGGTTGTGTTCACAATCAGTTGAATACCTCACACAAATTGATTGGACTCCCTTACATACCAATCCGAGTGGCAAAAAATGTGGTTCACCTTGGAACATATTTTATATCAAATGATTTATGATTGGAGGGTTTATTTTCATAAACTTTCATTATGGTCCTCTTACGTCTAGGATTAACATTATGTTGAATGTCAAGTAGTATTTGTATTATTATATCTCAAAATGACCCTATTAAACTTCTGAGATATGGAGTAGGATTAACTAACCATTAAATACTCCTATTGGTGGGATTAACCAATATTATATAGATTTTAGATTTTATCTATGTGTGCATGCACACTGATACACCCCAAACTATATAATCTTTGGTGAGGACATGTTCCCATATAAAACTCTTTATTGATGACTTAATTCTAGTTACATGTCTCTATTGAATGATAGCATACCAATTGGGATAACCCTTGTGTGCAAATCCACTTTGATTTTGTCTCAATATGTTTGTTATTATCACCTAGTGTTACTTTGTATTTTCAAACTAGTGATTCATGAATTTTTTTTGGGTTGTTTCATCTAGTATCAAAGTAGTGTTTCTACTCTAGGGAACTCTAGGACTTGAAGATTTTCTACATTGAGACAAATAAATTGTCCCAAATAGGTAGAGTTGTGAAGTGATCCACAAAATCACTTATCCTTTTTGGGATGAATAATAAAGTGTTATGTTGAATATGTTAGTATGTTGTAAGTTTCATTCATCTCTCAGAATAAATGATTCCAAGGAACCTGAATTTCTTCAATGTCAGTTGTTATCACCCCTATCCTTGGTTAGGGTAACCCTTCTTGAATCTGGTTACATTAGAGAAAGTCTCACCTACCAACCCATTGACTTGTATATGTGAGTCAATGGGAGATAGGTGATATAACATTTGATCATAGAATTAAGGGAATAATGTTTGATATCTATTGTTAGCTTGTATGGGTGAGCCTTCTCTAGATACTTGGAACATTATGACCTAGGTAAAAATCAAGGGTTCAACCTAAACCTAGAGGGCTTAATATGGTGCAAAATGGTTGATTTACTTAAGTAAGTCATCAAAACTTAAGCTCCTTTCTCATAAATGGAGTACCTTGAGCCATTGGAAACTTGTGAACTTTAGTGGATGTGATAACCAATGATAATTCATTGGATAAAAAATACTATAATTTTTTTGCTCTAGTAGACAAATATGATTTTTTAATTTAATTAAAAGAACTCAAATGTTGAATTATTCAGATCTAGTATGACACTTAAAGGTGGATGGTTTTAGTGGATTAAAACCATCTCCTCATCATATGTTGTTCATGGACAACAAGGCTTCCCCTTACCTCCTTTTTTGATTATAAAAAATGTATGGTTTAGCAGAAATATCATGCAATGACATTATTGGATAGTTGTGGTAAGAAAATGTGAATTATGGCTTGGCCTAGGTGTAACTATATATGACTGCTGGAAACATTGTATAAATTATAATGTTATGAAAAATTCTTGGGAAGTGTTGACTCATCTAAGGTAATGGAATTATAAGAAAAAATCAAGAAGGTTTAATTGTCTAAGATGTTTTTTTTTTTGGCTAAGCATTATGTATCCTAAAAATGTGTAAGATTATGAGGTACTAAGAACTTATGCATTTCAACTGAGTTAGGCTTAATATTGTTTATACATTGGCCTCTTTTGATTCAAATTAGAGAAGCATGTGGCTTTGTAACTCCAAAAGGGATGAAGTTAATAAGTGTGTGAAATGTTTATTTGCATCATAGATATGTTTTACGTCTATGATGTATATTTTAAATATGGATATGTTTGATTTTCATGAGGATTTTATGATAATCACAGAGGTGTTTCACATCCATGAGGATGTTTAATATAATCCTAGTTGTATTATGCATCCATGGGGATGCCTATTCAGAACTTGGTTGTATTTTGACACTTATGAAGATGTTTATTGTGATATTGGGTATGTCTTACATCTACGAGGATGATTATTTAAAGTTCTGATTAAAATTTTTGTTTACGAAAAATTATAATTCCCATGGTAGTGATATAAAATTCACCTTGAGCCTTGGCTAATCTCACCCTACCTGAAATTGATGTTGCATCAAAGAAAACATCATTATACAACCTTTGACTTATTAGGCTAATTCAATTTTTAGAATAACGATATAAATTTATTGTTGGAATCATAAGATAATGCCTTGATGGCCACTGATAACTTGCATAAGAAAACCATTTGATGAGGCTGAGGTATGATATCTTGGGAGGTCCAAAGGTGTAGCTAAAGCTTGAAGGGCTTGATAGGGTGCATGTGACTAACATGCTTGGGAAAGTTAAGAATTTTTGGGGATCTATTATTGTTATTTGGTAGCATGAGCCATCTATCCATGACATGAAAACATTGTTAGTAAAACCCTAAAAAATCATGGAGATAGATAGGCCTTGTTAGAGCATAACCTTCCCTTAGAGAAGGTGATCATAACATAAGATCCCTAGGACTACATATGTTGTACTAAATGGGTATCTGATGTCATTTGGATGGCATCTAGACATCAGATGGATCGATAGAAATCATTGACCCTTGTGTTTTACCATCCTATATGTTTAATTTTTGTAATGTGAAAAATACCTTGGCATAATGACCTATATCTAAATGTGTGCCTATCTCACATAGCTTCTTCATGTACATTATTATATATTATATAAACCCTTATGAGGTGTGTATGTGATTAACCATGTGAAACATGTGAACATTTTATGTTATCAATCTAGTTGTATGGTGTTCAAATGTTATGTTATGCTACAAATGTGATCTTATGTTGTTAAACCTTGAAATTGTGAAAACACTTATGTACTATAATTTCTATTTTGGAAATAAAATCTTCCAATTAAACTACCAAGGTATAATGGCATGATGTATTTTTTAATCCCACATAATTTTTTTAGTTATAAAAATCAATGCAAGTATGAGGTTGAGGGTAGATAAATATTATTTTCATAATGGTTTATATTGGGTATAGATTAGGGAGTAGAGTCTTTCATAGGCTAAAAACCCACTCCTCCCCTTTTAATGAAGTTGCTTCTTGATTCATTAAAAGTGTGCACCATGAGAGACACACATTGGCCCTAAGATCTTTATGCATAATAGTCACCTTATGGTTAAGTGTTCTATTATCCACATCTTGGAAGTTGTTGTAAAATAACTTGTGTAAAATTTTATTGTTTAAGCCATTTGAGGCACCAATTGGTCTTCAATTTGGACATTTATGAAAAATAAACAAGGTGGTACTTACTAAAATGCATGCATGTGTCGACCTATAAGTGCAAGCATGTTGTGAATGAGGTATTGCCCTGTTATAGCTAATAGATATATCATGGGATGAATATATTTTTGATTTTTTTAAGCATTATTAGAATGTATTTTAGTTGATGCTTGGGATGATCATTATAAGTCTCGATCAAGTGGATTTGAAATCTTGGGTACTTTTTTTTAAATGTTGCCATGAGGTAATTGCAATAATATGGTGGGATTGTGATCTATATAAGCATCATATGATCTCAAAAGGTTGTGGAGATAATGTTATAAGCCTTTGGATTGCATGTAGATGCCTGGGATGGCTTATATGGTGTTTATTGTAGTTGGTGTATGATGTTTCACTAACCCATGAATGGTAATGATTGAATTATAAGTAATTATACAAAATGAGTTATTGTCTTGTGTTAGCATTCCGTGATAAATGTTGATTAAGTCATGCATAAGGCATGACATGTGTTGGTAAAGACACTTCTTCAAGTTCTAAATATGTCAAAATCCCAATGGGATTGTACAATTATAACTACTATCATGAAAGTTATATATTTTTATGATAAGGATTTCCTCATAATAAGAGGGATAAATGGATAGAAACTAGTTCCATATCAAAAATTTTGATCTAAATACATGAAATTGTTAAATATGCCTATCTTACGTAAGCTAAAAGCTATAAAAGGGTGTACCTTAAAGGTAACAAAATATATCTAAAGGCATGTATTGAGGTGGTAAAATTTGTTCCCATGGTTAATACTGTTGTTTTTACTAGAAAGGAATAAAAGGCATGCCTATATATGTGGCTAAATTTCAATAGTGTCAATATAACTATGTTAAAAATAGTGGTATACCATTGGTTTATACTAAATTAAAAACATATTTGGGCTAATAGATGTATTATCAAGTTTTTAAATAATTATTTGGTTATTAATAAATGGCCACGTGAGCCATGTACACTAAAATTATGCTCCGAGTTTGGATATGTAGGTGGAAATTTAATGTTATGATGGCTTTTATATCTCCCCATTATTCTTCTTGGTGTCACAAACTGACACATGAGCCAATAAGACATTTCTTATGTCTTGGATAAGAAATAAATATCTATATTTATGATCATGATGGGAATTTGAAATGTCTCTTACATGCATGGTGTGTTACATCCTCTCACTTTACTATTTAGTTAGTTGATGGTATTCTTAATAAATTTTATGATTGAGTTAGGTAATTAAACAATGGATATTATGTTTCTTAGTGGATTTTGGTAAAATACCAAGGGTATCCACCCTTGTTAAAAGTGCAATAATTGATGGTTGACTAGTGGAAATTTTGAAAAAATTATGATTAAATCCCCATGGATAGTCAGATCCTAGTTTTATTTTTAGTCGCTAGGACAATTCCTCTCTAACAGGTGGAGGATTTTATGACTCTACCTTGAGAAACATTTTATTATTATTGGCATGACAAATTTATAGGATCATCTTAGTGAGATTATCATTATGACTACTTAGTATAGTTGATTACTTTGTTTTGAGACAGTATGATATTGATTATTATGCATTATAAAGTAAATGTATATGCCTAATTCAGTTATGACATGTTCCTATATTCTATTCATATTAGATTTTATTATTATTGATGTATACTCCTTGAACAAGAACTATTGATGTTCTATTCAGTGTTTGTATGAACAAGTTGAGTGAGCTAGTCTCATTGGTGGACTTTGGCTGCTGGGAAACTAAAGAAATTTTATGAGTAGTCGGGTTGGTACCAATAGGTAAAATATCAAGGTGATAGTTACATATATGGTTTATTTAGTCTTTTAACTCAAGTGAATTTATTTAATTTGTCTTCATGTCGTTATGTGAATGATTTCTTGTGTCATTATTTTCATTTTGTTTGGATTTAATGAGTTTGGGATCATTAATCATCCCTAATTATTTCATGTGCTCAAATGTCATTTTTCATGTTTAGGATTTTTTTTAAACCTCTTTACTATTGTTGGTTTTTAACTTCTTCATCTCCCCATTATATTTTATTATGAAACCTTGTGCATAAGATAGGATGTTTTATCATTAAAGGAGTCCCTCCTTGGCTGATTAGACCTTAACTTGATTCCCTTAATTTTAATATTGTGTCTTGTCTTGAAATAATTAGTTAATTAACTCCCAATGACTATATGGAGTTATTTTTCTATAGAACTAGATATTTTTTTATTAATGTATCATAGACTCTTTATCTTCCTAGACATATTTTATTTATATTTATCCTTCGATGGTGTAAGTTTAAGATTGGTGAATGGATAAGGGGGGACATGACGTAATTTGTTATTAGACCTAGAATGTTCATTATTTTGACTCCCTAGCATATCATGGAATTATTCATTTCATTGAAAAAACCAAAATTTTGACATGATTATATGGGATGCAACTCAGCTATTTCATTTTAATCTTGTCATCTTTAATTTTCTAACTTGGCATTATTTCTAATTTGGACTTGGTGACTTGGCTAAGTTTATTTGATCTTGACATTGTTATTATTATATTAGACTTACCATTATTATAATTTTTGACTTGGTGCTTGAAGGAAGTCATTGAAAAGCTTGGGGGAAAAGCAATTTTGGTTGTTGAATTTATTAAATTTTGTCTTTTTGCCTTGAGCTTATTCTCCACACCTCAATCTATTTATAAAATACCCAACATGGCACCCGTACCAGTATTATGGCATAGGAATGGGGGAGGGGTTTGATAGTTATAAATCTCATTATTTAAAGGGTTATGGCCTTTTACCTAGTTAACACAAGAGTCGGGTGGAAAAGAGCATGTATGTGGCTAGAGAAAGAAGCCCTGAGTCATCCTGGGCATGTAGGGAGATGGAAATTATATAGGGTAGACTAATATAAATTAGAATGACCCTCATTATAATGGAAATAAAATATTTAAGTATTGCCCTCAAATTTCTATGGACAACTCTAGAACTACTAGTCTTTGTGGATTTGGGGTTTTATGGAAATAAATAAACCTACATTCTAAATTCCCATATAAACTAGATAGATCAATTTTATCTATTTTGGATATTATTTATAAATATTATATGGTTTTAAGATGATTTAAAATAAACAAATTTATGGTCATACATGAATGAGTCCATTCAAATATTTTATATCATTTTGTTTTAAGTCGTCTATATGGTTTTAATATTCTAATGATCTCTCCATGCTGGAATTATACTATAGATGAATGTGATTTTATTAAATCTAAAATTATCATTATGACATTGATTTAATTATGTGAGCGTGTATAAGGGCTTATATGCCATAACTAACCATTATGCTTACTTGGATGGTAGTATATATTTACCTATGAACTTTGGGAGTAACATAGTGGTTAGACTCCTTTAATAATGGTAAAACCATGTTATAAAGATTTTCTTCAAGATTATTGGTTTGGCCCCTAAGCTAAGCTCCATTAGGCAATGTCTGGTGATTGGATACTAGATCTAAGATTCAGTTTATCAAATCTCAATGTATAGCTTTATGAAGTTGCCCAGTCTATTATGGGATACATTGGAAATCAATTAGATGCCTCACATTGGTTGATTGGACTCCCTTACATACTGATCAAAGTGGCAATGAATGTGGTTTGCCTTGGAACATCTTTTATATCAGATTATTTTTGACTTGAGGGTTTATTTTGATAAAATTTAATTTTGGTCCTAGTACCTCTGATATTTACATCATGTTGAATGTCGAGGAGTAGTTGTATTGTCAGCTCTAAAAAAGGATCCTATTAGATTATGGGTATATGGATCAGGGTTAATTGACCACTAAATAGTCCTATTAGTGGGAGTAACTAGTATTGTATAGAGTTTGGATTTTATCTATGTGGGCATATACACTGGTACACCCCAAACTATATACTCCTTGTTAAGGACATGCTCCCATATAAAACTCTTTAATAGTGACTTAATCCTAGTTACATATCTATGTTGACTGATAATTTACTAATTAGGAGCACCCTTGTGTGAAAATATAATTTGATGTTATCTCAATATGTTTGGGTATAGAATGTAGTGCTACTTTGTACTTTGAAACTAATGATTTCCAATTTTTTTTGGCATTATTTCAATATTTTTAGTAATATCTAGTATAGTCATTGAAGAGTAATTTATATATGCACATAGTCCTATATAACAAGTAAGTATGCATAGTTAAGGGTTGTTTGAAGGTTATGTAAGGGTTTGTAAGCATCATCAGGAATTAAGAGTTCTTTTATTAAAGAGAATAATCATAGTGGAGGCTTAAATAGTAGTTTAGAAGTTAAATTATACACCCAATTTATAATTTACTATACATCATCCTCTAAAAAGCAAATATAAAACTATGAAATAAGTTATGTTGAGAGTTTACCAAGATTGATAATTACCTAAAATATTTTTTAAAAGGTAAATGGAGTAAGGAGTACCTTATACAAGAATTATATTCCTTTGAGATTCTTATAAGTTCAATAAAATGCAAAAATATCACTTAGATTGGCACATTATCTATATACACATAATATTTTCAAACTTTTATTGATTATTGACACTTTGTATCTTACAGAAACCTATCAATTCTCAATCTCTTTGAGTGCATGCCTTAAGGGGTGAAATGGGAAAGGGGTGGGTAAAACATCGGTGATTCATAAGATTGTTGTCCCTTTTACCACTTTCCATTTACACACTTGTCTCCTAAAACTATTTACCCTAACCTTATTTTTCTCAATCCTACCTCCTCCAGTATTTTTCCTCTTTCCATCCTCTTTTTATTGACTTAACATACTTTTGGATTATTGGATATACTTGGTTGAATAGGTCAACCTAGTATAATTTATGGGTATTTTTCACTTTCTAGTTTGTTAGCCTTTTGGCCAACCTAGTACACACCTAGTAAATTATCCCTGAAAACACATTGGGTTGACTAGGTTGACCCTGTACAACTGATGTTCTTGAGAGGATTTAGGGAAATATTTGCCTATATATACAAGTTCATTTCCCACGATTTCATAAGATAAGAATTATTAGCGAATAAGTGTGAGTGAATATCTACTTATTGACCATTCTACTTGAGGAATAAAGTTTAGTGTTCCATACTTTCTTTGAAGATATGGACCTTCTCTTGTGGAAATGTCTTTTAGATGCTTAGATAGGTTGTTTATCCTAGAGATAATTTATCTTGGTTATTCTTACATACCACAACAATCTCTTATGAAGGACCTTGACCAAAGGAGAGATTGAGGCTCGATAGGTTCATCTTCAAATGAAAGTATTCCTAGCTTTATTTCTCCTTTGTAAGAGTAGATAGATAATGCATTTGTATTTTTATCTCTATGTATTACGATTTTATATATATTGACATGAGTATATGTCCTCTAATGCAGGTTTAGTTTAGTTATTTTATTTGTTTTTTACCCCCACTTTGTTCCATAAGTTTTGGTGTCCACTAGATTAGATTTTTCTTTCTTGTTATTAGCATAGAGTGAACATTTTAAACCTTAGGAATCCATTAGGGTTATTGTGTGGTTATGTTAGAATATAGGCTTTATAACCCTTCCTATCATGATATTTTATGACAAATGATCCCTTAATTAGGTCTAGTGGATCCTCATATTGGTCATGTTCCCGCTTAATAAGTGTATCCCAATAAGAAGTGCAGGTATGATCTATTTTATCCGATATGAGATTAATTAATAGATATGAAGCATTTTTGATTGTATACATTCTAGTGATCCTAATGTGAACTAGCCCTTATAAGATTTTTTCAATTTTAATTCATTTATCTCATTCTTGTGATCATCATTTTCATCATATATTTTTACATACTAGATCGATTATGTCAACCCGACTATTTGTCTCTTTGCATAGGATTCCAAGAATAGGTAATTGGATTGACCTAGTCAAACGAGTATAGGTTTCTATCCTTTTAGATACCTAGTTCAACCTACTAGCTCATCCTAGTTGACCCCTTATAATTTTAACTTTTTTAGCAGGTTCCTGTACAGCTTGATTAATTATGTCAACCTATTTTGTAGGTTTATGAATCATACCTCAAGGTTATTCATCAAAAATATTTATTCATTGCATCTTTGATACACCAATGTTACTTTCTACTTCTCTATTTATTTATTTTCTATCTTTCCTTTCATAATTTTTATTATATAAAATTTCCCTTACACAATAAACTAGATTGACACTATTAACCCAATTTTATGTTTTCTGTGTTGTCTGAAATAACTAAATTGACATTATCAACCCAATTCATTTCCAAACTTTACTTTCATATTATAAGTTTAACCCTATAAACACTATACCCTATTTCAAATTGGAATTAACCTTATATTTGTTAGTAATTAGTTCACACCTTTCTTTTCTTTTTGCTTGCACGATTAGAATAATTCACATAGTTAAAATAGGGGATTTTAAATTTATCACTTAGTTTCACTATTTTTATTTTATGCACACATGGCCAAATCACATAATCTACACAATCACTTTAACATTTTGTCTACCCTAGGCCAACCTACTTGGATTTCATCACCGAGTGGGAAGCTAACTTGATGCTCTGGTCAAGTATAAAGCATGGTTAATGGTATATTTTGGCTAATCACCCAATACCCTTATCATTATGGTGCATGAAATGAGGGGGTAGGTCTTGTAGACACTTAAATGTGGCCACCAATAACCTCTAACCAAGAGTTTGACCAATTTCCATCTAAAGTGCATAATTTGGCCTAAAAAAAATAAAATGCATTAAATGAGTTGAAAGTGATATATTCAAGTGTTGATTCTAGCTAGGGTATCCCTAAATGGGGTAATGAAATTTATGAGCTAGCTAACTTTGATCAGATAATTTTGATTTAAAATGCTAATTTTACACCTAGGTGATTTGGATTGCCCTTTCCTATCAAATCTCTTGCAGAAGACACGTGCCTTTGTTATTTTTTATTGATAATATCCTAAATGGGAATATGGATCCAATGCATCTAACACTTAGTTCCAATTCTAATCCAATCAAATTTTGTACCAATAATAAGGCATTCTAATCAATTTGAGTAATTTGTGCATAAAGTGCTTAAACATGTTTAAGAGCTAATTAAACCAAATTAGAGCCTAATCAAGAATAACAAGGAAACTTGTTGAATAATTTTTTTTGGAAGTGAATATTAAATATCTGCATCATCAGGTGACCTCATTTCATGGGAAGACATCCCTAAGCCATAAATACCACAAATATCAGGATTCATGCCCTCCATGCCTCTTAACTTCCCATTTTTCCAATGTCATGATGAGGATAATTATAAACTTACTTTAAAAAAAATTGAATTAATCCTCAACCAAAAATCTTCATCTCATGATGGATGATTCAGGTTGATTCTAATCAATCTCAAAATCTATAAATAGAGAGGCCATGAACATAATTTTCAAGATTAATTTGTGCAAAATTATAATGTAGGATTCATTCCAAAATCTTCATGCAAACTAGTGTTACCATGCCAAATTTATTCCAAGCCAAGACAAAGCCAAAGCTGCCAAGGAGAGATGGAGGTAGCCAAGCTTCTATTGATGAGGACTTCATGAGTAAAAACTAAGCAAGCCAATCAAAGAATACTTTTGGAGCATCAAGGAAGGTTAGGAATGTGTGTTTTATTGCATTTTAGTTGTGCTTTATTCATTTGTCTTTCTTCACCAAGCTCACCCTAGTAACTAGGCATGAAGATGTTAATTTATTATATTTTTTATCATTTTATTCTATTCATTTTTTCACTAACACTATACTAATCTCCTCTTCTTAGTCAAATTCCTAGTTCACATAATGGCATGCCCGGTGGGATCTTTCTAGCTTCACAAAAAATGATCACGAATCTCTTTCAAACAACCTACTAATATTTTCCTTTTAGAATCTTGAAGTAAGAAGCCAAAAAGAGTGAAAATTAGAGTAAAAATACATTTCTTTGGAGTCACAGATTTATTTTGACATAGTCATAGTATTTTTTCTTTGAGTCATAGGATTTTCCTACAACTCATGGTATTGTGCTAAGATTCTTTTTTGTCAGACTAACTTTGTCTTTCTATGTAGGTTTAATAATACCGCTACTATCTTAGTAGTGAGATTATTCTACAACTCATGGGGTTGTCAAACCAATTAGTAGTATTGTCTAATAGGTTGAATTATAATACTACTAATTTTTAAGTGGTAGGATTGTCCTATAAGTAGAGGGATTGTCACTATGAGTCACGGTATTGTAGTGTGTAGAACAGGTCATTTTCTAGAGCTTCATTTGGGGTCATCCAGACTCCATTTTTAGTGATTTTTTTAAACCATGTTGTTTTTCCTAAATTTTCATAATATGTAATTATTTTAGCCTGAAGTTATGTATTTTTTTTAAAAACCTCATTTTACCCCATGTAGCAGGATTGTGACCCTGAGTGGTGAAATTATTGTTTGCAATACCAAAAATTTGAAAGTTGCAAGATTATCCTACAAGTAGAGGTATTTTCATTTAGAGACATTGTATTGTGACTAAATGGTTAGTGGTTAGTTACAATACCACAACTCTTAAAGTTATGAGATTGTCTTGCAAGTAGTGGGATTGCTCTATCAAGTAGTGGTATTTCACCACTGTGACAACCCAAGAGGTCTTTTTCCCAAGTTTATCTTTTAAAAACCAAAGTAGCTTCAAGGCTAAAGGACATACTAACATTTTTTTTGTAGGACCAATCTTGAAATTTACTAAAAACATGTTTTCAATCATCTTTTACATCCTTTAAAATAGATTAGGAACCTTGTTTTGGTGTTTAAATGAAAAATTTAGATCTCTATGGTGAATGTTTTCAAAGTTTGAAATTAAGACCATGGGGTCAAAATAACACCATCACACCTTTCCATTTGGGCTTAAATATGAACTCATCTTTCCAAGCTTTTTTGTATTCACTTAGTTTTTTAAATTAGATTTTGTTTGTCAAAAAAAGGGATGCCATCTGTATGCTCTTCCATTTGTCTCCTTTAGGGAACCCTTGGAATCAAAAGCACCATTTATATTATAAAAACCCTAGTTTAAGGCTTAGAAATAATGTCATCTAAATCACTCCCCAAAAAATTGTCATAAGTTTGGGTGACCTTGGAAATGGCGCTAAAGTCTTTCTTTTTATGTATTTTATTTCATTATATCTTGGCTTATAAGGGGGATGTCATTACCTCCCATGAGTTATTTAGGGAAGATTTAAATTAGGGTTGCATCTCACGACATTGACTTCACTTACTTATTTTGAGTTTAATATAGGATTTATCTACATTTAGACATTGCACTACACTGAACAAACATCAAGATGTAGTGGTTGTAAAAAGGACTAGACCTTTTTACAAATAGCCAATGTCATGGTCACCCAATTTCCATGATTATATTTTACATCATTTGATTTGAAATTAATTGTGAAATTGATTCTCTTAGAACATTTAAAAACTTGTAGATCTTAGACAAAACCCCACTTGCCATGGAAGTATTGTTGGTGCAATGTGCACCTCAAGGTCCATGTCATACTACTATACTATCATTTTAGAAAAGGGGGGTGTAAAAACCCTACTATATAATGCACATTTAATTTTGGATGAACTATTAAAATCCTCTAAAATAATGTATATTGATGGATTCCAATAATACCAAGCAACCTTGTTAGTTTAGAGTCTAAGAGAGAGTAATCAGTTGAGTTTTGTCCTAGATTAGAGTCTTGTTTGAAGTCAAAACTTGGTGTAAAAGAATGATACAAAACAAAACAAATGGTCATAGTTTTCCTTTAATAAAAGAGGCATTATTCTGCCCATGTAAAATCATCAATTTGCCTTGTTAAAAAGTTCATCAAAACTTGGGAGTCATATCATTCACTTTGGCACAGTTATGTTGCCCAATTTATTCTAGACCTTTGCCAAAGTTGTATAAGTTCTTCATTTATAATATAAATTTGAAATTGCACCTTTATAAGTTCATAGGGTTGATGTTTTAAGTGGATTTACCATTTTCACTAAACATGAGGGAACTTAAATTCAATTTCCAATTTGGGTTGAAGGTCATTTAAGACTCACAATCGTTACCACCACTTGTTAGACCTAAGTCATTTTATACTAAAAACTTGCACTTTTAGTCTATGAACCACAACATTTTAAGTCAAGAAAGATATTGGTATGCTATCAAATTTGTGGGAAACTAGTTTTTCCTTAGATATTTTTTGAAACAAACATTTTTTTTCATCTTTTGGGTAGTCTAGCATTGTTATGCTACCCAAAATATTTTAGATATTGTTTCATAGACCCTCTTGTGTAGAGTTCAAATTTGTTCCTATATTTTTAAACCAATCCATGTGTACCTTTTATGAACTTTGTATAGTAAAATTAGGTTATTTAAATTTTTTCTAGATTATTTGTCGAAAGAACCAAGTTTTATAACATTATTTGTGAGAAAAAACTAAACTATCTCTAAAGTGCCTTTTGTTTCATAGCTTATACTTAGTTGGTCAAGTTTATATCAAAAACTCCATTCCTAGTATTTTTTAGAAGTATTTCAAATCCATTAGATTAAAAATCATCTTTTGACATCATTTGGCTAAGTGTCCTAGTACATGCTTTGTTAGAGCCTAGATTTTGACATTGCATTTGGCTTTTGACGTCACATTTGGCCAAAATACCTAACAATTTTTGTTTTTTCTAGATTAGACTGATTTGAAACACTTCAACCTTAGATTTTGTCATTTTTATTTTTAGTCTATTTACTTTCATATCTTTGTGTGAACAGTGAGGTATTAGATACTTAACGCTAGCTTGTTTCCTCAAAAATCTTTACATAGACCTTTTTAATCCTTTTGATGAATATAGACCAAGTTTGAACATCATCTATTTTAGACATTTTCCTTTTTAGATCTTTTATAACTCTCTTCCCTTTCTATCACCAAGCATTGACTATGGATCCCAACATGTATTCCTACACTCATTGTGGACTCATATACAATCTGGGGATTACTAATGTGGTTGTGCAGGAAGAAGTGGCATAAGACCCCTTTGTAGATAATATTTATTATGAGATGGATCCTTATCCCTCTTATAATACTTAATTAGGGGCACAAAGACAAGATCCATTGGCTAACTATCTGGTAAATACACCACCTTATTCAAAATAAGACAAAGAAAAAATTGCATAATACCTAGCTATAATACCCACAACTGATGAACTAATTTGTCAATAGCCATACTCTACTAATGAACCTTCCAAATATGATCCATTTTTCTTTGAGCATAATTTATTTGAGAATAAAGATGATATTTTGGTTAGAGCCATAGAGGTAGGGGCCAAGTTTCTAGTAGACTTCCCTCATGAGAATTTACCAAGCCTAGTAAGAATTACACACAATACAATTTATGATCAATAGGATTCTTATATAAATCCTTTTTCTCTAGTCCAAACAACATATATAAACCCCAATCTACCTAATATAGGAAAAAACAATACAGAAGACCACTTTAATGAAATGTAGATAGCATATCAAACCTACCTAAATCTATCATACAATTTCAATCAGACGAACATGGTGAGTAAACCTATTATTGACTTAGTTCCTTCAACAGGAGTTTTGATAGAGTTAATTGGTTAAGAGAGTCAAATTTTAGACCTATTCATAAAAAACACTTCGGTATACAAGTTGTTGTATCTACCCATTATTGAAAAGGTGTCTTTTGCTTCTACATAGAATAATGAGCAAAATATAGTGGACAATGTGAAAGCAACATCCAATCCTAATCAAAGTGGTACTAACACACAAACAACTAGTCAACAACATGTGCCTATAGTTAATACCATGAGTGGACCATCATACCGGGGAGTAGGAGTTTTTGCATCCCAACCTCAACAAATTGCTTCATCAAGTGTCCAACCAATAAGATTAGGTAGTCAACCAATAACTAGTGTCATGCCTTAATAATAAAATATAACAAATCCTACTCCTCAACAAGTGATGATTAGTATTCCACAACATCAAGTACAATCTAGTGTGCCAACATAGCGAAGGCTGATTGTATTACTACCTCAGTAAGGGGAGACTAATGTTCTACCTTGTTGGGTAATGGAAAAAATACCTCTTCAGTCATAAACCAGTGTATCAATCCAAAACCAAATGATGACTAGTCAATAACATGTAAATATTGGTCAGTGATAGATGTCAAATGTTTAACTTGATTTCACTTCCCGATAGGGGTTCATGCAATGAGGAGGATCCCATGTTTCTCAAGTACCTACTACATAGTAATTGGTTCAAAATGTGCCACAAGTTTAGAGATAGGGTCTTGGTCCATAAGTTCCCACTCAATTTCAAGGTTTGATTAGTTTATAACATGTCCTTTTTCAACAAAAGTAGGCACAATATAGTTATATCCCTCCATCCCAGCCACAAAATCCTCCAAGTCAAACCTTTATCACCAAGCCAAACTAGAATATTGGACAACTAAATGTATAATTCCAAATACATCCTAATCCATGTATACATATTCTTGGTCCATTTCCTAACCAAACCAATATACCATAATAGGTATCTCCATCATAATCTAGTCAAAGTGTCCCACTTATAACCTCCCAACCATCTACCCAAACTAATATTATTTGTTAAACCAATGTTCCTTCTAGTTTCCTATCCCAAGAATTGCAATGGATGAAGGATGTAATTTTTGCCATTCAGGTTGAGAAATAGACTAAAAAATTTAAGTTATATGATGTGTATTCTTATATATTTAACATGGAGTACTTATAAATACCATTTCTTTTAGGATACGAACCACCAAAATTCAACAAATACAAAGGGAAAGGTGACCTTAAGGCTCATTTAATAGAGTTATTTGTTGCATGTCGACTAATGGCATATAGCGATATATACCTTTTGTTTTTATTTCTAAGGAGCTTAGATGGACAAGCCTTGGAGTGTTTCTTAAAGTTTCCCAAGAATTTAGTAATAGATTTTGATGATCTTTCTAATAAGTTTGTGCAAGACTTTTCCTATAATCTCAAACATGAGATTTCATTGGTTGACTTAACATAAGCAAAGCAAAAAGATGGTGAGAATTTTTCAAGTTATCTATAGTGATGGAGAGATCTTGAAAGTTGATTACCTATATTTTACCAAATAAATAATTAACCATTGTTTTTACTATAAATTTGCATAGTGAGATAGCTTATCATCTAGAACTACAATGTATATATACTTTTAAGGAGATCATCAACAAAGGCTCATTGATTTTGTGAGCTCTTATTAATCTTACATCAACTAATCAGAATCAAGGTACCAATCAGGGAAGTGGACAAAACCAATATCCAATTTAAGTGCAAACATCGTAATCAACACAAGCCAATAACAAAGAAAGACTAAAGTAATTTAACCACAATATAAATGTTTTGGGTAATAGAGTAACCAAGTCACATCAAGTCTAAATGGTGCATTCATCACCCATACCACCTTTTCAACTTACTCCTACCCAACAACCTCTCCAACCAATGCCACAAGCATAACAATTATGACCCACGCAACAAATACAATAACCTTTACCATTACAAACCCTTCCTCTAAGGAGATTGGTGCCTACATGTCATGTGTTTAGTGATCTAGGAGATCCTATTGAGTCTATATTTTGTAAACTTACCACTACTAATTTTATTATTTGGCCTATAGCAAATCATTATCCATAAGGCATTCCTTATCTTGATTGGTACCATGAAAATGAATTCTATGAATATCATCAGGTTAGTGAGCATAATCTATGAAGATGTGTACAAATTAAGAATTTAATCAAGGATATGTTGGAAAATGGGGAGATAACATTGGATAATGGTAATTCCACTTCTAATCAAAATCTCTGGGTTTATCAAAACCCATTTCCCCAATATAATAATCAGTAATAATAGAATAACTAGAAATAAAAATAACACTAGCCAGTGCAACAACAAAATCAATAGTATCGAAATCAAAGGCAGAACCAGTAGAATCAAAAAATTCAACAATATAAACCATAACATCAAAATAATGGACAAAAATAAGGTTAGAATAGTCATAAACAACAAACCTACCATGCAGTTGCACATGACTACAACAAGGTTGTAGGTCATATTATAGGGGGTAGCATTAATACCATCTCCATTAATCTTAGATAGAGTGTTAATTAGTCTAGACCATTGAGAAACAATAACACTCAACCACATTACATGGATAATCATTCTTTGACCTAGGATAGCATGTAGGCAAACCCAAAAATTGGGACATCCACTTTTAGACCTTATATTGACAACTCTCCCTTGCCATGTGAACACATACAAGTGCAATGACAACCAAGACTTTTCTTATCTATTCCTACACCATTTCCAACATTTGTTAGTAATTACGATCTAGTATCTAATCTTGATTATGTAATCACAACTCAGAGGTTGAAAATTACTATCCTAGGCCCATAAACATCTACCACTTTACCTATTATCTAACTAACCATTCAGTCTCAGAATAAACCATTCACTATTGACCAAGATAAGAAGTTTGATATTGTGAAAAAATTACATAAGACACCATCACAAATTTCTATTTTATATTTGATATGAATGCCAACAATACACAAGAGCATCTTGAATAAGTTTTTGACCCAATCCACTATTTCTAGTGACTTATCCCTTGATAAATTTCAAGATTTAGTTGGACACCTAGCACCATCCCAACAAGTCACATTCAACCAAAGTGATATGTCTTCCCTTGGCCCATTCCATAATAATCCATCGTACATAGAAATTTATATAAAGTGGCATAAAGTGAAATGTGTCCTTATAGATAATGGATTAGGCCTTAACATAGTGCCTTTAAATCTCATCAAACTTCTTGGTTACACACTGGTATATCTGTAGCTATAAATGGTAACTATCAAAGCCTATGATAATCATGAGGTACTGTTAGCTTAAAAATTATCATTGGGACTTTGACCCATGATACACTTTTCAATGTGCTTAATCTTGATTTGTCATATAATATTCTTCTAGGTAGGCCTTGGTTACATGAAATTCATGTAGTCCCATCAATGTTGCACCAATGTATCAAGTTCTCCCACTTAGGGATGGAAGTGAATATTCCAGGAGATTTACACCCATATGAATACTAAAAACATCTTGAGGTTGAGTTTCAAAGCTATAATTACCAATATGACATGAATTTGAGTTCCAAATAAGATAAAGGAAAGGCCATACTTATTGATCTACCATAGGATAATTACATAAATCATAATACCTTGGATTCCCTTTCCAACATACCACCTCTTGAATTTTCCAATCATTTCACTATTTTAGATAATGGACTGCTGGAGTATGTGACCCATGATACCTTCCATATTGCCAATATTCCTCATAATCCAAAGACCTTTGGGTGACCTAAAGTCCCCCACACATGAATTGGTAACAAAAGAACAAAGATAAGGGACCTATCATATTTGTACCAGCATCTAGCCTAGAACCAAATCCTCTTGAAGGGGATGAATCATGGTTGTACAATGATAACCAAGCTAATTATTATAAAAGTGTAAAGTATCATATTCCTAATAGGATCATGGAGCATCAATATTATGAAGGAATAATACTCAGACTAAATCAACAAAGAACCATCGAGCCAATTTCCATGACTAAATAGAAAAGGCCCTATGGACTTGGATTTAAACATCCTGGGGGTGACCCCACATATCTTATTCAAATTCCATCAACAGTGGCTAGTGATGATGATGTCGATAGTGAAGTAGAGTTTGATCATAGCCTCACCTTTGATGACCTACATGATACTAACCTATTTTATAATAATACCATTTATACCCTTACCCTAGTCATTCATCACAACCCATTGCCATTATACTATCCCCAACTGATAGATTGGGACCAACAAGAATCCAATTTGCCAATTCATGACTTTAAAAATGATGAGGCATTTTGTGACATTTTTGGCCTTAGGGAAAACATTCCACTGGGAGATCACAAGTTAGGATTCTCAATTACATTATATCCTAAATCCTATTTTTGAGAGTAGGTGAACACCCTTAGCCAAAAAAAACCATTGAGGTCCCAAAGTGAAAACCTCTTTGAGGCACTTTCTAACTAGGGAAAAAGTAAAGATAAAGGCTATTCTAGTCATGAAAACCTATTCCAAGCATCATTAGATAGAGGTGTTCATTCTTCTTTGAATTTATACCAAGAGACCACCAATGATGAACTTTCTTATGGATCCATGTTTAGTTTTATGAAACAATAAGTATTTGATCAAATTATTCAAGAGTTTTTGACTATTTTTGTCACATGGCTAGATATCCCATTAGGGGATTTAGATTCATCATGCCTAGGAGAAGTTGAAGACTAAGTTATAGTAGAGGACCCTCACATAGTCCAATAGTTTAAGTCTTTGCTTACTCTCCTAAAAGATGGTTTGACCCTTCTAGTCAAATATATAATAAAGGTAACATTGAGACTCCATCAAACCTAAAATGGATAAAAGTAGGTGCATCCCTCACTGAGGAGGAATGTCAACTCTTTACATCTCTATTGAGAGAATTTTTAGATATCTTTGTATGGACTTATTCTCACATGCCAATTTTAGACCCTGCCTTACTTTTGCACCACCTTATGGTCAATCCTAATGCCAAATTGGCAAAACAAAAGCTATTTAAGATGCATCCTTGCATTATTATCTTATTAAAGAAAGAGTCAGAAAAAATCTTAGACGTGGGATGTATTCAATATATTGACTACATGTAATGGATATCTAATGTTGTACCTATTAACAAAAAGCTTGAAGGAATCAAAATTTGTACTGATTTTTAAGACATCAATAAAGCTTGTCCTAAGGATGACTTTCCATTACCTAATATTGACATTATCATCGAATCCATGGTAGGTTATGAAATGATTTCACTCATAGATGGCTTTTCAAGATACAACCAGATCAAAATAGCACTATAAAACCAACATAAAATATCATTTACCATTCCATGGGGAGCATTTTATTATCAGGTAATGCCATTTGATATTAATAATTTTGGAGCTACATATAAAATGGCCATGATTTCCATATTCCATGATATGATCAATGACATTGTTGAAGACTATGTCCATGACATATTTGGAAAATCCAAAATTAGGGCCAACCATCCAGCAATGCTACATAAGATATTTAAAATATTATGAGAGTATAAAGTCAGACTCAACCTAAAGAAATGTCTATTTAGTGTAACCTTAGGTAAATTAGTTGGCTTCATCATGTTTCATAGATGTATTGAATTTAATTCAGCTAAAGTCCATGTTATAACTGAGATGTTGCCACTAACCAATTTGAAGTAACTCTGTAGTTTTTAAGGTAAGATCCAATCAATATTATGCTTCATCTCTTAGTTAGTAGATAAGTGTCATCCATTTACACATATTATGAATGAGGGAGTTGCATTTCACTGGGATGATCACTATCAAACAAATTTTTTAAAAACTCATGAATTATTTAGCTAATCCACTTATTTTATTACCTCTTATGTTGGGAAAGCCATTCTTGTTATACCTATTAGCTACCGATAATGCTCTAGGGGCACTCTTGGCTCAACATGTTGATAATGGAAAAGATCATGGTGTATACTACCTAAGTCATACCTTGGTCACATATGAACATAACTATGCACCTATTAAAAAAGTTTATTTGGCCATGGTCTTCATAGCTCAAAAATTGTGCCATTATATGTTGAATAATAAGACCATGGTCATTTCAAAAGTAGATCCACTCAAGTGTCTACTATCTAATATATCTTTAAAAGGTAGAATGGCCAAATAGATCATGATTCTTAGTAAGTTTGACATAGATTATGTCAATCAAAAGGTAATCAAGGGATAAGTTCTTACACATAAACTTGTTGAAGTACCTCTTACAAACATAAAGCCACTCACATTTTGTTTCCTTAATGAATCCATAATGACTGTCATTGACAAACCTCTTGAGGAGAAGCACTAAAAGCTATATTTTCATGGTTCATTTACTACACATAGATCAGGGGTAGGCCTCTTATTTATTACACCATAGGGGGATCTTATCCTTAAATCATATATAATCAACTTTCCTTGTAAAAACAACATGGTTGAGTATAAAAAACTTGTTTCAAGACTTTGACAGATAGTACATTGGAACATATCTCATCTCCAAGTTTATGGTGGTTCTTAGTTAATCATCAATCAAGTCATAGATCATTTTTAGACCAAATATGACAAGTTGGTTCCATATAAAGCCGTGATCGACACTCTTAATAAATAAATTGCCAACATTCATTTTAAACACATACCAAGGGCTAGTAATAGAACTACAGATACCATGGCTACTATTGGATCTCTGATTTGACAAATAGATAAAGCTAGAGAGTATCAGTTCCTCATCGATAATTTATTAGCACCAACTCATGAACCTTCAACTATTGTAATGATTTGTGATACTATTGGTCCTAATTCTATCTACTACTCATACCTTTATAACTACCTTCATGATGAAGTTTTACCACCTAACCCTATCTCAAAAACAAACCAAAGCCTTTACTCATCATTCCACTCATTATACTCTACTTGGATCCACCCTTTACTACCATAGTTTTGATGGAACTCTACTTCATTGTTTAACTTCGACACAATCTACATTAGTGTTAAGAGAAGTTTATGGAGTATGTGGAGCTCATTATAGTAGGACAGTCCTATCCAAAAATATCTAGCATACTAGTTATTATTTTCCCAAGATAGAAGTAGATGCAACTACATATGTAAAAAAGTGTGACAAATGTCAATGACATGCTAATCTGATTCATACCCCAGCCCAAACTCTAAAACTAATGTTGACACCATGTCTATTTGCTACATGGGGACTTGATCTCATAAGTAAGATCAACCCCACTTCATCAAACAACCATAAAGATTTCCTTACTTCCACTGAGTATTTCACTAAGTGGGTTGAAGCTATACCGTTCATGTGACTAAAAAGAAAATTTCCAAATTCATCTTCAACTATCTCATTTGCCACTATAGTATCCCCTCTTACATTATATCTGATAATGGAGGATCATTCAATAACAAGGATGTATACTAGCTATGTATCGAATATAACATCACACAAAATTTTTCTATAAGATATTAAACTCAAGGTAATGGTCAGGTTGAAGCATTGAATAAAACCATTGTAAATATTCTCAAAAAGATTGTCAATGATGTCGGTCATGATTGGCACCTATAGATATTCCCTTCCCTTTGGGCATACCATACCAATCATCATACCCCCACAAGATCCACTCCATACTCACTTTTTTATGGTACTAAATCCATTCTTATCATTGAGGTTGAATTACCTTCACTTCACATCTCTTTCAAGCATGTCCTGGATGATCATGATTATCGAGTAACTCACTTGTAAGAGATGGACCTACTTGATGAAAAATGCACAGCTATGGTCAAAAATATTTAGGCATATCAAAATTGATTCAAAGGCCACTATAATCAATGTTTCAAAAATATAAACTTTGAATTTGGTGATATTGTTCTTAAAAAAAACCAAAATAATACCATGGCTAAGAAAAAGCATAGAGGAAAATTCAAACCAAACTAGATAGGGCCTTTCATCATTACTACAAATTATGGATCAAGGGCATATAAGTTTACCACACCAGATGGAGATGAACTTGCAAAACCAATGAATATTATTCACCTTGAGTGGTACTATGCTTGAGTGCTAATAAGGACCATTTTAGTTATACCATTTTATTACTATTCTTCTTTGTACAAATATTATTTGTATCCATCCTCTTAGTCTTATCCACTTTACATTTCTGACCTATCGACTCAATGTGTTATAAATCCTAACTCATTTGACCTTGGTTTTTCTCATTCATTATGCATTTTTAGCATCAAGGAATCTGATCAATTTTATCAATTGGTTTAAGTACTTAAGATATAGATCATATTTTGGAGTAGTGTGATAGAAGTTTTGGTAGTTTCATCATTTGTTTATTATTCCTTTCTTATCACCAGTCTGGCTACTAATTATAATTCCCTTTGGGAAAATTAGTACCATTGATCTATGACATTGTGTCCTAGTTATAACTACCTATGGGAAAAATACGGGAAACATTTTTTTATTAAGCCTTGGTGTACCAACTTGCCACTTATGCCATGATGTGCCTTTTTATCGACTATATTTATTTTGTTTGAATTAACTACTACACTAGTCAAATTCCTCCACTATAGGGTATAACTATAGTGACTTGAGGTCTTACTCTGGGACTATGTAAGTAGTGCTCAATACTTTTTGAGGTCATCTTAGTCACCCTTTTCATAATTCTCTCACCATTTTGTGAGCAACCTAATTTTGAATGCTCTCATCATTTTGTGAGCAACCTAAGTTTGAACGCTCTCATAATTTTGTGAGAAACCTAAGTTTGAACACTCTCTCCATTTTATGAGATTAAAACATTTAGTGTCTCATAATTCTTGATTGAGTTGAGATATTCCAAAATAATTATAAAAACATTTATAAAAATGCTAGAAAAGAACAACAAAAATACGGACCAGTTCTTTGCCTTAAGGATTCTGGGAACCCTTACTAATTTTCAAGCAAACCACTTGACACTTAGTTTTCCCATCCTCTTTGGCATTTTCTCTCACACACTTGCCATTTTTAAATACTATTCCTATTCTTCTATCACATCTATTTTGTTTGTTTTCACCAGTTATAATTTTTCTTCCCATTCCCTGAGAGAACTACATTTGGCCTAAAGTTTTTGTTGGATGTTACATCCATGGAATTATGTAGGAAGCACCCACTTTCCTAGTGCATATGGAGGCAGGTTGTCCACTCCTTTCCTTTTCTTCTATTCCCCCATTTTATTCATTTTTTAAGTTGTCACCTTATTTTTAGAGGTAATGTTCATATGGTTTCTATTGAGTGTTTCTTTATTTTTTTGTTTGTGTGCCTATTTGTGTACTTTTAGCACTATTACCTTGATTCAGTTTATGTGTGTTCATTGGGTGATTCCTTTCCTACACTTAAATTTTAATATATCCATATTCATACACTTACATTGTCATCGTGGTTTCTATCATTGGTGCATTGTTTTCTATTGAGTATTGGATTACATGAGTCAATCTTTATGCATATTTCAGCCAAGTCCTCATGATGTTATACCATGATGCCTACCAACATGTGCTACAACAAACCTTAGCTTCAAGAAGTCTAATTAGCAATGGAAATAACAACATATCTTCAACATTGGCATCTTAATTCAATCATATCCCAAAAAAATAATTAACCACAAAAGAATTTTAACCTTTATTAGTTCAAATGAACATATCCTTATTAGTAGGTTGTTATAATTCATAATTACCATTTATGTTATGTTATCATCATCCTCGACCAAGCTTATCATGTATTCCATAATTAGGGTATAATGATTATTACTACCTATGGAAAAATCATTGCACACCATCCCACCTGCATTTCATAATGATTATAACCACCTTTGGGAAACTTATTATATTGCCACCACTTCCCTTCTTTTGCCCATACAGGGGCATGTTATTATCTTACTTGTTCATGATTTTGACTACTTTTTCAATATCATTATGTTTTCACTCCATCATATTTCCTTTCTTTGGTCCCCTCATTTCACTTCTTTATTTTAGAGGGACCAACTTACTTGTGCCAACCATTCCCTTAAGGGGGCATCATGCAATTAGTTTATCATTATTGTAGTTGTAATCATATAGGTCCTCTTCATTCTTTGTGAAGATGTTACTATGCTTACATATTGCAATTCCTTCCTGAATAGGGGTAAACTATAGACACCTAAATCTGGCCACCAATAACCTCCACCCAAGCTTTTGACCAATTTCACTAAAAATACTAAAATTCATTAAATGAGTTGAAATTTATATATTCAAGTGTTGATTTTGGCTAGGTTATCCTTAAATGGGGCAATGTAATTTCTGTGCCAACTAACTTTGATCAGATCATTCTGAGTTAAAATGCCAATTTTGCACCTAGGTGATCATGATTTCTCTTTCCTATCAAATCTCTTACACAAGACATGTGCCTTTTTATTTTATATTGATAATATCGTAAATGGGAATATGGCTCTAATTCATCTGACATTGACATCCAATTCCAATCTAATCAAATTTTAGACCAATAACAAGCCATTCTGATCAATTTGAGTAATTTGTGCACAAAGTGCTCAAACATGCTTAAGAGATAATTAAACTAAATTAGAGCATAATCAATAATTTCATGCAAACTTGTTGAATAATTTGTTTTTGAAATGAGTATTTAATATCAACATCATCTGGTGACCTTATTTCTTGAGAAGATATCCCTAGGCCATAAATGTGACAAATATTAGGATTAATGCCCTCCATGCCTCATCAATACCCTCCATACCTCTTAATTTCCACTTTTTCCAATGTCATTATGACGATAATTATAAACTTAATTACAAAAAATCAAATTAATCCTCAACCACGCATCTTCATCTTAAAATGGATGGTTCAAGTTCATTTTGATCAATCTCAAAAAAACTATAAATAGAGAGGCTATGAACATCATTTTTAATATCAATTTGTGAAAAGTTATAATGTAGGATTAGTTACAAAAGCTTCATGAAAACTAGTATTACAATGCCAAATTTATTTCAAGCCAAGCCAAAGCCAAAGGTTCCAAGGAGAGATGGAGGTAGCCAAACTTCCATTGATGAGTATTTCATGAGTACAAATTGAGCAAGCCAATCAAAGAATACTTTTAGAGAATCAAGGAAAGCAAGGAATATGTATTTTCTTTCATTTTATTTTTGCTTTTTTAATTTTTATTTCTTCACCAATCTCACCCTAGTAACTAGGCATGAAGATGTTAGTTTATTGTGTTTTTTGTCAATTTATTTTATTCATTTTGTCATGAACACAATACTAAACTCCTCTTCTTAGTCAAATTATTAGTTCACAGGTCCCAATATCAAGCCTTTATCATTACCACTATAGTCCTTTTTAGCCCAAACTATCTAAAACCATCCTTTGATTGTTATCTAGTACTTTTCTTATAGCCAACTTTGAATCACATTAAAAATCATTCTTAATAATCTAATTAACCATCAAGTTAACCAATTAGTTAGGTTTAATTTCCAATTTGATTATTTGTTCTTTGCTCAATTATGTATACAAATTCTTGCATTATCCAATGTTATTGCAAGGTTTTGTTTTATGTGCCTTAATTAGATTGGCTAGCGTTAGTCTAATTGACTATTTGTTTCCTTTTTAGAACTTATTTACATTACTAAATTGTATTATTCAAAACTTGCTATCAAATTTCTCATCTTCATTTTTTTATTCTCTACATCATCATGAATCCAATGCATTTTATAGTTTTCAAAATGGATTAGTAGAAACAAAGATATAGGCAAAACAATGAATCTTCCTATTTTTAGCCTCTATTCACTATACAAGATCGACCCAGTCGACCTTGTACTATTTATAGACCTTTTTCAACCTCTATTCACTATACAATATCAGCCAAATCAACCTTGTACTATTTACAAACTTTTTTCATCTCTTTTTGTTGTACAAGATTGACCCAATCAACCTTATACTATTTATAGACCCTTTTTAGCCCCTATTTGTTGTATATGATTGACCCAGTCAACCCCGTACTATTTTATATCACATTTTTCCCTTTGTGTGGTTATCTATTCTTATTTCATCATGATGACATCTTTTCAGACTTTTCTTAGTCTAGATCATTGCATAATTAAGGACTTGGATAATAATCTCACTTATTTCATTACTTCAGATGAAACTATCCAATTTTTTCCTTCCCCTTATCCTAAACCAAAACCACTCACTACACAATGTAATGTAGTTTAGGTAATTAATCCTAATCCTCCTCCCAATACCAATTTTTTGAATCCTCCACCTACAAATAATCCTCCTCCCATCAACACAAATAATCCTTTTCCTACCACACTAATTTCCCTCCTACAAATAACAACTCACCTATTGATACAACTCAACATCTTTCACAAGTTATACAAAAAATGAACATCATGCAAATAAATAATCAATCTCAAATGATGAACATGTAACAACATTTATGCAACATTATTATTCAACCACTTCAAGTCATCATGTCTCAACCAAATCAAAATCTTGTCCCTCCTCTTAGAGATGTAAATGGCAATATCATCCCTCAACCTCCAATGAATCAAAAAATGCTTCATCATCTTCAAAATCAACCTTTATCCCCATGTATTTCATCCATATATATTTGAAACATTTAACCAACTATCACATTTAATGGGACCAAGGACCCTACTATCTTTCTTGAATATTTTGGTAATCTCTATAAAGAATGGGTCCAAACTAATACCTTTGCTATGACTAAGCTCTTAGCCTAAACCTATGTTGGTGATTCAATTTAATTTAAAAACCAACTTCCTATACATTCCATCTTACAACTAGAGGATTTAGTCAATGCTTTAGTGAAGGAATTCCAACATGATGACCTTCCCAAAAAGTACCTTAGCCATTTCATCAATGCCAAACAACTTCCTAATGAATCTTCTTATACTTTTATCAAACAATGGAAGTCCCTTTCTCATAAATTGGACCATAACATGAATGATGATACTCTTTTAAAACTATTTATCACTACTCTTAAACTTTCTCTTCAATACGAAGTTCAAATATTTTCACCTAAAACTTGTGAAGAAGTCGTAGACCAAGCAAAAAGATATGACTTTCTTATGACTCAATTTGAACCATTCAAACAAATGCTACAACATCTTTCCAATCTTATTCTCATACTGTTGATTCATATAATCCTCCCAAACCTCAAAATAGAACATTCAATTCATCTAATTTTAACCCAACCCACCCTCCATTGACTCTAGAACAACTTAAGAATAAATTTCCACCCTCTAAACCCATGAGCTTTGATCCTTCCAAACCTCCTATAAAATGGTACAATACTAATAAATTTTGTTTGTGGCATGATAATATAGATCATTCTCACGAGTCTTGTTGTAATCTTCACTATTTTATTATTTCTTCCTTGCTTGGTCCACATTTCAATCTTGATACTCTCAAAAAGCAACTTTATCAAGACTATCTTCAAGATTCTCAAATTCAATCTCAAGAACCACAATCACATCAAAATAAACTACCTGATGATAAAACAAATTACTCAATACCTATACATCATATTATAATTTTTTTCAAACCAAAATTGATCCTTCTTCCTACACTAATAAGGAAAGGATAGTTAACATGAACAAATTTAAACATGTCATTGAATCCATTGATCCTCAACCTCTTAGGCCACATGAACTAAAAGAGTGCCTAGTTCAAATGCCTAATCCAATGTATATCATCCATGGTCCCCCTTTACCTCCTTTAACTCCTCATACCTCTCCTACACATCATATGTCACATTCAACCTCTTTAAAATATACCAAACAAACACATTTACCTATCTTCAAATGCACCTACCAATCCAATGCAAATAATTTTAGTTGTTCAATGTTACCTCACTCTAACTCATATGTTGGGGCATCTTGTGATGCATATCCACATGTCCCTTTAGAATTTGGGGAATATTAAGATGCCCATCCCTACATACACTTACCCATTGGGACATCTTGTGATGCCCACACTTATTATATAATTCATAATAAAAAACAAATCCAACTTCAAGAAACCTTTCAAGAATTATAGAATTGTATTTCACATGCTTATCTTTGATACAGATGTTAGCATAGGTCTTACTTGTTCTCTTGTCTCATGTTTATTTTTATTTGTACATTTTTCTTCCTTTACTTTCATATTTCTAGCATCATAGTTTTCCTTTACATTCTTTTGTTTTCTTCCACATTACAATTAGCATTTACTTTCATTTTTGTCTTTATATACCTCTTTCATTTGTATTTTTATGTCACTCTTTGCCTTAGTAGCTTTATGGTCATTTTTTACCCTTTATTTAACATTTACCTCTTCATGTACCATAGTATTATTTATCCTTTTACATTTATCTTTTGGCACCCTCATGGTTTTTTCTTTTGTGAGTTGTTTTGTTAGACTATGGATGAGACCCAGTGCACCTCACAAAACTACCATCTTTAGTTTATCTTTCACTTATCCTTTTATCACCCCCATGGGTTTCTCTCTTATTAATTTGTAGTGTAAGACCATAGATAGGACTCAGCCCTCATAAAATCACCATCTTTTCATGTTCTCGATCTTTATTCTCAACTTTAGATTTAGTTTCTTTTACTAGATGGAATTTGCAAACAATCTAAGTTATCATGTTTTCCTCCATTTCCATCATTACTATGATAAGTAGTCACACTTTGTTTTAACTATATCCATTTTTCCCTTTGTCATAATTTTTGTGATTTGAAGTAATTTAAATTGTTCCATGTGTCACTCCTCTTGATTTCCCCTTTATTTCATCTCCACATTAGATGAAACAAGGTTGAAGTCAGGATAACACTTTTATTTCACCTAGATTTATGAGAATCTTAGAACCCCTTGCTCTTTGATGTTCTCTCTCTTATCAACCTTGACTGAAGTATTCAAATGAAATTAATCTTTAGCACCCATGTTTGTTCTTCCAAATCCATATGGAGGAGGAATAGAAAAATCCATCAAAAAAGTTAAAATCCAAATCATTTGAAATAAAAGGAAGTGATATCTAAAAGGTAACATACAAATTTCATAAGTTTAATCACACTAAAAACCATGATTCAAATCACATATCCTTATTCTAGTCAAAGATCAAACTCCATAGTTGGCCTCATGGTAGAGCTGAGGTCCTTTGAGCTATGGTAGGCTAGTAGATTATAAGAGGAGAATTTAAAAAAATATTTTAGTTCTACCTACTTTCTCACACAAATACCCTATCTTTGTAGTAGATCGATGGATCTGTAAAAGGTCCTAAATAATGGGGAACACATAATGGGAAGGTAGGTCCATTTTACTTTTCATGGATATAACCATCATGGGATGATCTATATACTCCATTTATTTACCCAAGACTTGTGTAGCTAAGAGAAATTATTTATATTCCTTAAGGTTGAAAGTCCTCTTGTTTTGAGAAACCTAATTTGAGTGTCTTGACTTCTATAAAGGGTTCCTCTAACTTGTTTTTTCCTTCATTATCCCATCTACCCATTTCATTTCCCCCATTGATAGACAAATTGTGATTCCAAATCTATTTTCCCTCTTCTTTGCTTCCTTCTTCTTCACCTCTTAAAAACATGCTAACATTAATTTATTCTAGTTTTATCTATCCTTAGAACGAAACAACATGTTTAAGAAACTATGGATTTTTATTTCTTTACACCATGATTTTACATTTACTACACTTACTTTACTTTCCTTTTACCATTTATCATGATTTATCTACCTTTCTATTATAGATATCTGAGTCTACACCCTTTTACCATTATTACATATATGCGTTCTTCATGTTTTCCTTCCATCTTAAATTACATTTCATTTTATTTCTTTCATGTTTTCCTTTTTGCCTATCTTACATAATCTTAATTTTCACTTTCTTACATATCTTTGTTAGAGTTTTATTGCATTGACATTCCTTTTTGACATTTATGCTTTACATGTTTTCCAATATCATTCTTCATTTATTCAATATCTTTTGTCATTTATTTATTATCATTTGCCATTATTTTGTCATTTATTTACCTTAAATATTCTAAAAACCTTGATTTACTAGTCCTAAATTTCTAATTATCTTCTTTGTCATTCCTAACTATTACATGCCTATTTTCCCAAAAAAAAAATGGCTATTTTTTGCACTAAATTCTATAGGTTTTTCAAGTATTCCATACATTAGAAACCTTCACATATCTTGCAGTCTACTTATTTATATACAACATTAAGGTAAGTTAAAAGTATGTGCTTTTCAATTCAATCCTTTCATTTTTCTTATTTTCTCCTTATTACACTTTACTTAGCATCAGTGTTGTGTTATCACGTTCTATCTCAAAGCACCATCCTATGTTTCACTTAGGTGACATGAGATAAGCTTCAAGTGGGGCATATGTATATGCATAATATTTTAAAACTTTTATTGATTACTGACACTTTTTATCTTTCAGGAACCTATCAAGTCTCAATCTCTTTGAGTACTTGCCTGAAGGGGTACACTAAGAAAGGGGTGGGTAGGCCATCGATGCTTCATAAGATTTTTTTCCCTTTCTCCACTTGCCATCTACACACCTATCTCCTAAAACCATTTACACTAAGCTTATTCTTCTCAACCCTACCTCCTCCTATCATTTTTCTCTTTCCATCCTCTTTTTATTGCCTTAACAGCCTTTTATACTCTTAGATGTATTGGGTCAACCAGTCGACCCATTATAGTTTAGAGGTATTTTTCACTTTCTTGGTTCGTTACCCTTTTGGTCAACCTAGCACATACCTAGTGAATTGTCCCCAAAAACACATTGGGTCAACTAGGTTGAACCTATATAGCTGATGTTATTGAGAGGATTTAGGGCAAGATACACCTATATATACAAGTTCATTTCCCACCATTTCATAAGAGAATAATTATTAGTGAAGAAGTATGAGAAAACATCTACTTATTGACCATTATACTTGAGGAATAAATCATAGGGTTCCATACTTTATTTTGAGATATAGATATTATCTTGTGGAGTATTCTTTTGGATGCTTAGATAGGTTGTGTAGCCTAGATATGATTTATCTTGGTTATCCTTACATACAACAACAATCTATTATGAAGCACTTTGGCCAAGGGAGAGATTGAGGCTCAGTGGGTTCATCTATAAAGGTATGTATTCTTAACTTTATTTCTCCTTTGTAAGAGTAGATATATAATGCAATTGTATTATTCTCTCCATGTATTAGGATTATGTATACATTAACATGAGTATATGTATTCTAATATATGTTTAGTTTAGTTATCTTATTTATTTCTAACCCCCACTTTATGCCACAAGATTTGGTGTACACTAGATAAGATTTTTTATTTCTTATTATTATAATAGAGTGAACATTTTAAACCTTAGGACTCCATTAAGTTTATTGTGTGGTTGTGTTAAACTATAGGGTTTAGAAACTTTCCAAGCATGATATGCTGTGATAAGTGATCCCCTAATTGGGCCTAGTGGATCCCCATATTGTTCATTCTTATATTTAACAAGTGTGTACCAACTAGAAGTGTAGGTATGATTTATCTTATCCATTCTAGGATTAATTCATAGGCATGATGCATTTTTGGTTGCATACACTATCTACTTAAAAGTCTTACAAAGAACCTAGAAGTTTTCATATTGGATTTATTGGAATGTTTAAGCTTGTTCATGGGCACATAATTATTGGAGAGTTAAAAATAAGTAAAAAATATAACTTTTTCAAGTTGAATGAGATTTTGAAAGTTTATAAAACTAAAATTATGTAATTTATAGTGCTTGTTGCCCTGTACGTAATAAGACTAGGGTTATAAAATGGAAACTTGAATAAATTTTGACTCATCTAGCCAAAATTGGATAAATAATAGGATTTTTACGTTTTTTAAGGCTATATATAGGATTTAAGGATTTTTTAGGTTGATACTTGATGGTATAATAGGATCAACAGGACTGTGTGATTGACTAGCCCTAAAGAGACCTGATTAGTAAGAAAGTGTAGTTGAATTAAGAATTGAGACCTAAAAATTTGTATGAATCTTAATAGGGATAAGGGTATCCAAAAGTATCTTCATATTTATTTTAATATTGTTATATTTTAACCAAATACTATATTTATCCTAAAATAAGTAAACTAGAAAGGAGATCTAAATGAGAGAAAGTGGAAATTTATTGAGAGTGCTAATTATGGGTTTGTGTTATTTATTTGGATGAATTTTAAAGTTAGAAATAGGTATGTAAATGTACATAGTGCCCTAGGGTGTAGGAAATAACCTTGAAATTATGAATGAGGCCTTTAGGCCTAAGAAGCTACTTGAAGAAGGAACAAAGTAAAGAGAAAAAAGGAGAGTATAATGATAAAAGAGATGTATAAAATGATGGTTTTGGTGAATAATGAGAATATATTATAGAGGGTAGTAAATATGATGGATATTTTATAATTAAAAAGGAACATATTTATGTAAATAAGGATTATGATCCTATAAGAGAGAGATTGATCAAAAGATGTCAAAGAATGAATATTATACCTTCAAGTTGCAAATAAAATTAGAGATCATTAAAGGCATAAAGAGGAAGATTAGAGAAAATTTTATGAGGTAAGATATTTTAGGCCTTAGGACCTACATCAAGTGGTATAAGAGTAGGTAATCTCTTGGATTAGATTATGTTTCTAAATGTTCAAGGTTGTTATTTTAGTTTGCTATAAGTTGCTATGAAGATTGAATGAAACTAATATTATAGGATTAAAGTGAGAGAGTTGAGAAGATTATATTAGAGCATCCCTTGAAGATATATATAAAAATACCAAGAGATAAAATAAAAGAACTCCAAGTGAGGAAAAGGAAATGGGATGTATCAAGTGAAGACTAACAGTGTACCCAAGTGAGGTGCAATGAAGATAGAGGCAAGATAGAAAAGAATTGTAAAGAAGAGATGAAATATGAGAAAATAAGAATAAATAACATTGGAAATGGGGGTTACCATAGAGAGAAGATGAAAAATAATAAGATAAATAAAGAGTTATAACTTGAATAGGAAGTGGAAGATTTTAGTCAGAGTCTAGAAAGTACAGAAAAGGTGATACACATGATATAATAAATATAGGAAGAAGATAGAAAATGTTATGGATAGGTTATGAATAATAAGAGGTCTAATTAGACTATAAGGATAATCGTGGAGAGAAGGAGGAAGATTGATATGAGGGAAAATGAGAATAATAAGAAGTTGTTATGTAGGTATCTCAAAGAGGAGATGAATAAGTTCATGAGAGATGAACATGAGGGAGGTGAGAATCACCTTTTGAAAAATGAAGTAGTCATGGAGACTAAAAAACATAAGAAATAGGAGATAGAGGTAAGAAAACCAAAGTTCTTTAAACTTAATGATTTATTATTATGTATGAATGAAGGTACAAGAATGAAAGAGCGGTAAATCAATTTATAGGACATAAAATTTGAAATAAATGAGGAGAAAAAATATAAGGAACATGATTATGATGAATAAGAACTTGATTGGATAGCCATGTATAGAGGGTGCCTCATGGAAGGCATAAAAGAAGAAAGATTGAATCAAGAGGATGAGGGTAAAAGGTATTAGGATCAAATTTCTGAATTTGCATTGTTTAAATCACTTAAGAGTTTGAAAAATATATGGTTGGTAATGATTAGTTAATAGATAAACAAAATTACTATCCATTTGTATATGAGATCTATGGAAAATTGCAGGAAAAAATGACAAGCTTGGAACAAGACATAAATGATAAAGAAAAGGTAAAAGTATGTCCTAGAATAGTAGGTGCAATGATGTGTGTTGTGCATGAGTTAATATGGAATAAAGAGAGAGACATATGAAGGGGCATGCAGAATGATTTTCAAATTGATGGAGAGATACAAGCAAGTAAGAAAGAGAGAAAACTAATAAAGAGAGAACAAGGTAAGAAAGATATGCAAATGAAAAATGAATAGATAGGCTATGTATTGACTCACCATGGGAAGGTGGAATGTCATAATAAGGAAGCTAAAGAAGATTGAAATGATATTTTAAAAAGATAAAGGAATAACATATGTATAAAGAGATATTTGAGTATGAGGATAAAGGAAGAAGTCAATTTAATAAGCAAAATTAGCCAAGAATGCATCAACCAAGCTTAAGAAGTGTAGAATAAGGCTATGGAAGAGAAGATAAACTAAAGAATAGGATCATCCATTTGATGTATATTATGAGAAATATAATATATAAATGGATATGTAATATGAGATGGACAAGGAGTTTTATAAAGTCATACACTTCATGGAGATAGAATATGAGTGTGCAAAGAGATTAGAGAAAGCAAGAAAGCAAAGACAAAGGCAAAAGCTAAAGAGAAATGAAAAATAAAAGAGAATAAAAAAAAGGGTATCTTAAAATATCATAAGGGGAATAATTTGAAATAAAAAAATAATGTGAACAAAGCACATTCGATTAGGAACTCAATTTTCTCCCACTTGGGGAGTTTCATGTAGAGCAACACTCAGGAATAAAACATGTAAATATATATTAGAGTTTCATTTTGATCAATTTTGGATTTTTGAAGGTGTTATAGGTATTATAAGGACCATTAAATTCTTTTTAGTGTGTTTCTATCCATTTCAAGTTTTCCTGCTAAATCAAGATTTGAAAATTTGAATGCTAGTTTTTAGCCTAGAGTGTTGTTTTGAGTCATATGTTAAATATAAGGTGGTAAAATGTTTTTAATAGGTGATATATGGTAATATTAAGGTATATGAGGGTGTATAAATTTTAAAATTATGACAAAGAATACATATTCCAATAAAAGTAATTTGTAACTATCACTCCTATATGAGAGATGGCAGGAAAAAGAAGTTAGTTCACATGTTAGCATAATAAAAGGTGGAGTATTTATTGAAAAGGTGAGACTAGGTGGTAATAAGGTGTAAAAATAGAGTATGATTCAAATTAAAATGGGTGGAGATTCCTAAAAGTATCAAAAGTTGAAGAAACTCTACCTACCTTGTAAAATTATGTACATAGTCCTTGCATGTGTTTAAGAAAGTTCAATAAAGTATGGTGTTTGAAGAAAAATATTGATTCTTAGTGTTTGAAAAAAATGTAAGTGTGATTTTAGATTTTTATTCATTATAATATTTAATTTTTAAGATCAATTTTCCTTTAGATAAGTTGGTAATCTCTAGGACTGACATTGAAGGGCAATATCTATATGCATACAGTCTTATATAAAAAACAAGTGTGCATACTTAAGGGTTGTTTGAAGGATATTGAAGGGTTTGGAAGAATAAATACGGGTTTGGAGTTTTTTACAAAATATATTAATAATTTTAGAGGATCATATAGAAGCTTATAATTTCAATTTTACACCTAGTTTGTAATTTACTATAGATAGTCCTCTAAAAAGCAATATAGAACTCTAAAAAGGGTATGTCATGAGTTTAAAAATATTTATCATGACCTAAAAGCCTTTATAAAAGGTAAATTAAGTAATTAAATAATTTATAAAATCATTATATTCGTTTTAGAGTCTTATAAGTTCATTAAAATGTGAAAAGATCACTTAGATTGGCATACAATCCACTTCATAGTCCTAGAAAGAGCCTATAATTCTACATATTGACTTGCTAAGAATTTTTTATGATATTTCATGGAAATATAACCATTGTATAATTATATTTAAATTAAAAAAATAAAATTTTCACATTTAATGAGATTTAGAGAGTTCATAAAACTCAAATTATGCAATTTATAGTGTTTGT